>VZZY01017471.1:170012-284852 GCA_013400335.1 Eurystomus gularis
GGGGGGGGGGGGAAATGGTAGATTTTGGTTTGTTTCTGAAGTACACTGCGGTGAAATTCTGACAGAAATATGATTTCAGATTTTTAAAAATGCCTTTTTTTTTAAGAGATCATTTCTATAACATTTTACCTTATTTTCTCTGGGTTTTCCAACTTCATTTTTAAAAATGTGCCTTTATTCCTAATTGGGACCCAGATAAAAGCAGAAATAAGAGAAAAAAAAGAATAAGAGAAAAGTAGGAACAGAGCAAGCATGAGGGAATAACAAGAGATGAAAAATGGACAGCAGGAAACCAATTTGCAGAAATACTCCTACTCAGGAGAAGCACATTTCTCAGTGGCTCAGAAGAGGTTGTTTGAGAGCCAGAAGGAAAGGGAGAGAGAACGACCAGAAGGAGAGAGAGAGGAGGAAAGGTGAGACACGAGCAAGAGGAGCAAGGAAAGTGCAAACTACGTGACGTGCCTCGAACAAGAAGTCAGGAAAAAACTGGGAGAGAAGAGTGATGAGCTTCTCAAATCTCTGGGATAAAATTTTCCCTCATTAATCCTAGTACTCTTGATAACTAACACCAAAAGGAGCAGATTGAGGCCTCTGGCTCGGATCTGATCCCCACAATTTCAAGCCCACCCTAGCCACAGTGTCTCCCACTAACCTGTTTCAAAGGACATCTGGGAATGTGGCCTTTCAGGGAACGTACAAAGACTCGCATAGTCAAGCACCAGAAACGTGGCCCTGGGCAGCCCTCCTTACACTTTCCTAACCCCAAAACTCCCCCACCCCGTCCCTGCCTTTTCGCTAAAGTTGTGTAAGATAATATGTTTCTTAGTCATAGAAGTTCCTTCTAGCTTCACCTGTGTAAACCAAGGCTTTAGGATTGACGACACTACATAACCACTCCTGACACCTGTATTGTACTTGAGAATCTGCAGCTCGAGGCCTTGTTCCACTATGGACAGAGTTGTTTTATGGGCATGGTCTGTGCCCGAGGTTCAAAAGTACTGTCGGTGAACAGGAGAGCTATTCCCATCTTTGCTGTGACACCTCTTCCTGTACTTCCCATCCGCGTTAGGTGCTGTGAGGTCCCTACTCCTTTGGACCCAGTTTAATTTCAGGATTGAGGTGTGTTGTCAGCATTCTATGCAACGTGTTCTCAGCGTACATCTTAACAGCTCCTTTATGACAAACTGTGTGATACGCTGTGAATGCAAATTAATAGTTCTCATCTCTTGTTACATAATTAGTCATATTCATTATATATCCACTGTAAAACAAAAACCTTACCATTATGTATTGCTCTCTGGAGTTGTTCTATAAACCTCACTGAAAAATCTTTTCTCTGTTGCATAAAGGGCCCATCCAAACCAGTCCTGAAGACCTGAACGTATCGTCACTGAGTAGACTTTTCTGAGTTTCAGGAACAAAATTTTTGGATGCCAGTAAACTACTACATTTATTCACTATTGTTTCTAGCCTAACCCATGATTTAAGTGTACCTCAGCCAAAGTCCACCCCAGACTAGTCCTCAAGAGCAGGCTGGCAAAGTATTCTACACCTAGGCCAGTAACTGGATTGCAGAGTTCATCCCGCTGAAGAATAGCTCTGGAAAAAAAGAACTAAAAAGAGTGGATACGAGAGGGAGAAGAGAGAGGGTGGTGAAGTCAGTGCTGGTGGCAAATTTTGGTTTTGGCCTACAAGACCCTCAATTATACAGATTCTTCAGAACCATTTGAGCCAAGTTCCAAACAGAGCAAGCTCTTTCAGATGCGCAGTTAATCCCCGATAGACGGGATTTATCACAGGAGCACTGTCATAACCATAGCTACACACTGCTGGTGGGTGCATCACATCAGATGATATAATATAGGTGGCTCGGAAGGTTTTGTGAGCCTGGCCATTGTGCCTGCCTAATTTATCGTGTTCCTGTCAAGAAGAAATCAAGTTTCATAGTTATGACATTTCTTTCTGGAGCACTAAATGTTAACTTTGCTGATCATGCATATCTTGGTAGAACAGCTTATTTCTAAATGGCAAACGTGATATAAAAAGCATAATGACTTCATTCAAAACCTTTATAAAGCAGCTGATTCTCACACCTATAGAAAACAGGGCAAGTGGTATTTTAGTCATCAGAGTATGGAAATAGAGACTCAATACATTCGATTCATTTCTCCTATTTTAAGTAACAACATGATGCTAGAATTGCAGTCTATCTAAAACTAGTCACTTTCTGTAGTTATTAAACGCACTTAAGTAATGACATAATAAACGTAATACTGCCGACAGGTAACAACAGCAGCAATACTTTCCTTTTACATGTTTTGTACAAGGATTTCACCTTAATTAGTCATCATGCAGAGATGAATAATTGTATATAAGGAAAGGAAACGACAAAAGGAGCCTCACACTCTCTGTAATAAAATTCGCTTAGTTTCAACACTCAGAACAAACAGGAGGAAGAGGCAGCATCACTTGACAGGTGAGGGTAACGCAGCAATGGATGCACACTTTACCTCTGTCATGTTCACTACTGGTGTGTTTTCCCCTACCTCATGTAGAGGAAGTAATTCCCACCAGAGTGCTGGTGAGACCTACAGTTGCTGTGGAGATATTGTGTATCCGCTAGTGCAGGTGTTGGGAAAAAACAGCTGTAAATGAGTAACTAGCATCAGCAAGGGCCTGCTAACAAGCATCCTTAAACCTAACTGCTTGCAGAAACTGTAGTTCATATTACAAAGAACTGGCATTGTTTACAAATACGTATTTAATCTTCCTTTTGACATGGTGATAGCATTTAAAACAGAATCAAAGCTTTGCAGTCTACTTGCTGCTACAAATATTTCGCTGCTGTATTTAAGTTACGGTTTTCTCAAGAGGTCTCTGAACAGCTGAAGAAAAGGCTACTGAGTGAAACAAATGGAACTTCAATTAATTTCTAACAATTCAGTGACTTGCATTAACTAATGGACAGCTGGACATCAGGAAGATCACGTTTCCCCTCGCCCAGTCAACAACTGCGCAGATACACTGCTGATAAGGAGAAGTTTTTATAGATCTTAATCCTAAAGAGTCTCTAACTGGGGAATGCCCCCCCTGAAGAGTGACTGGCAACAGTAACTTTCTCCACGATAAAATACTGGTATTTTATAATTAAGATGTATTACAATAGAGACAGCAAACCTGTGGAAGTTATTAGAATAAAACAACTCAGAACTTTGGGGATACATGAATGCAAATGAGCATAAATATCAAATTAAAAAGACATGTGCTTTCCAGAACAGATAGCTCTATAGACTCAGTATTTATAAACCAAAGAAAAGTGGATTAAAATAACTAGCTTTCAAAGTTGACAAAATTTTAGATTATCAATAAGAAACACGCACATGCAGGCAAACACACACGAAAGTTAAGACTGATAAAACCTTTTGTCTTCAGTCAATAGAAAGAGGACACACCGTGTTTCAGAGACACAGCATGAATCCTTCATATGCACTGATCCTATACACTTCTACTTGGAAAATTTCTTGTCTCAACATATTTTTCAGTGTGTGGCAGGATTTCTGCTCTCAACAGTGGCATGAGATTTTCTTAACAACCTGTTTGGAAGAAACTAGCAGAAAGCCTTCAGAAGAACAAACATGTTTTATGCAGCCAGAAGGAAATTTAGGTGTGGCTACCAGAGACTACACTTACCAAGGTACTTCTGATGATTTTCTCTGCTATTAACCCATTCTGAAATTGCACTGCACTAGAGCTCCTCTTATGTTCTACAGCCTTTTATTTTAAGTATAACACTAAGTTTGATTTTAAACAACATTTTAGAACAGCTTTTGAGCTTTAACAGATGCAGCACTGCTTATCCCCCTAGCCTCTAGTGAGTGTCGGTACGTAGTTTTAATTACATCACAGATTCCTAGATAGAGCAGAGCATCTTAACTTCTTGACTGCACTCGTGGGTATCTCCTCAGACTGAAGCGCTATCAGGAACAGCAGACCAGGTGTGCTACAGGCAGTGGAAGCTCACTGCCTCCCAGTTACCTTCCCTAAAAAAGTCACTGCACGTGTTTTTGCTATCCATGGAACGTTATTTTTTCTAAGTCTCACAAGATGACTCTTACCTTTATAACGGAGGCCCCTGCCCTGGAAAGAGGACTGTGCATTTGGGCTGCTGCAGCCATGTTAGCTATCGTATTGAGGTGGTTCATCTGATTCATTGCCATCGCGACCGAAGCGGGAGGTAGGCTGACGGGAAGCAGAGGGTGGGGCATCATCATGAACGGCAGGTCTATCCCTACAAGAGACCATGGGCAGGTTATATGGGCCAATCCCTCATTTTACAACCCAGCACCTTAACTTTTAGAGTCTATATTCTACTGGAACATTGACTAGTCAGGCTCAGTATTACTATGTGTTAATAATTTTGATGTTACACAGGGAGTAATTCTCTTTGCACTACAGAAAAGGCTATATGGTATCAGGGAAAGAAACATACAGCTGTAAAGTGAAACAATATTAGCAAAATGAATAGGCAGCAGTGCATAAGTTCAGTGATCTCCTTATTAAGAATAAAAAAATTATTTAGTAATAAAGAAAAAAACACAAAACATGCAGATAGTTGCTTGTTTTGTCAAAAAATCAGACCAATATTTATTAATAATTTTATCTGACAACATACTCCTACCAAGTCCTCTTACTATTATTAGTTAGCATACACAGTGACCTGAGAACAGATTTTTATATTAGGACTATTTCTTGAACACAGCAAGGTGTAGGTTGGACCACTGACACTACTGAGCTACTGGATAGAAGGTCTGTGAACTGGAAGAAGGAGTGAGAGATTAAAATCATAGCTACAGGTTTTAATTTCCAAAAAGTCACTCTAAATTGTCTTCTGCTATGGATGTAAAACAGTTTAAGAAGGTATGAAATTCATTTGGACCAACTTGCAGACCTTGACATCGCCAAAAAGGTGATGCTAGGTACTGCTAGCAAGAATTGGATTCTCGTGTTTAACAGTTGGACTTGATGATCTTAAAGGTCTTTTCCAACCATAGTGATTCTGTGATCCTCTTTCATGAATATCTATTTCAGCATGTGTTTTTCTTACTGTATTTAGTAAAGACTGCAATGGAAAGCAAGACCAAGACACCAGTTCACTGACAATATTGTTTCAGGTTATTTTGCATTTAAGAATTCTTTAGAGAGACCACTTGAAGATAGCTACCCTTCAGGCATCCAAAATTATTTTTTCAGAAAAAAATAGGACTCATTCTTCCAGACAGAATGCCTCATCATTTTTCTAAAATAAATTCAGTTTTTAAATTCTCATTAAAATATTCAGGCACAAGCAGTAAATAACAAAAACGTATAGGTATTCATAACCATATGCTATTCTTATTAATTAATTCTAAATGTTTTTTAATTTTTGGCTCTATCTGGACTGTTTTATATGAGGCCAGTCACTGCTTTGGTGTATGACAGAACCCACAAGATAAAATATCGTTGGCTGATATAGCTTATGTCCTTCCAATACAATTTGGCTATAGCAACATAAACACTGTGCCCACCACAAAAGGCAGATTGTATATATTCTGAGCTCCAACACTATTTCGAGTTAGCTTGAGAATATCATGACCAACAACTGTGATGTCTTATGATTCTCTATGTATTTTATATGATGATCCACACCAATATTAATTATGATAGGTAATAAGCAAAGCCCACATACATCTCCCTTGACTTTAAACCATACTGACAATCCCCTTCAGTGCTCACATCCATAAGCCTTTTTTCCCCTGCAGATCTCCCTTAACAGCCCAATAATCTTTCCTCATACTCTATAGAGTTCCAAAACTCCCAGACACCATCTGGCCACATTGAGTTGTATGTCTACTTAAAGTCCAATTGACATGCAAACTAAATGCAAACTACAAACAGAATTTAACAGCACATCACCAGTTTTAAGACACAATCCGTCAAACATTTCAGAGGACTATGAAGAAAATATAGCCTACACTTGCAAATCATTGGACATAATGCCTGACATTCAAGAAACCCTTTAATAACCTATAGACATTTGCCTACTAGAAAAACTACTGGAAAATATCTTTAAAGTTTTCTTTAGCAGCAAAGAACACAACATCCCTGTATGTAAAATACATACAGGTACTGAACTGTGCGAGAATATAAAATGAAAGGATAAACTACAGTGAATTTGAGTCCTATGACCTGGTGACTCTTAGCTACTGCCACTAAACCCAAAATGCTCAGGTCTGCACCTTCCCATGAACTAAGCAGACTTGTATCGCAGGAGTCATTTCAACAGCTTTGATTTGTTCAAGTTTGGGGCCCTATATAGGTAGCAAGGAATTATCTGCTTGTAAAATAGTGTAAGGAGCCAGAAATGTCATTCATCCATGAAAGCTAGCACCAAAAATCAACTTCCAAAACTTTGAGGATGAAGAGCTTAAGCAAATAACAAGAACTGAGAAATACTGAGATTTATCACCCTTCTTTCATCATCACTTGTTAGAATTAACTTCACTCCTCACTAATTTTAAAAATATTAATCCTGAACATCTTTCTTGGAGTAACTTTCCCTTCCCTTCCTCTTTGGGTGCACAGGAGAAGGAGAACTGCTGGCTTCCCACCTGCTTCCTCCCTAAGGGAAGGAAAAGAGCCGGGTTTGAAGGGAGCTTTAAGTTCCAAACTTTATCTGTGACTCTTGATTCCAGTTGCTTTGGATAGCTGGGTTCAGTGGATGACCTTGCCCACACCTGGCAGGTACAAGGCACAACCAGGCATAGGGATTATTTCTGCTTGCTTTTAACCAGGCAGTTTGCATTTATCCCTGGCTCTCAGAGGCTAGGAAGGAGTGCAAGCCCAGCCTCCGAGCAGGGTTCCATGTACTATTTTTTTTGCTGTAAGAGCACACGATACGTACTGTTGGTGAGCAGGTGATTCTGCTGGAGAGGACTGAGTGGGTGCGCACTTCCAAGGCTCGACTGCCCTGACAGAGTGGGATGACCAATGCTGTGCTGTGATCCCGTTGTAATGGGGGACTGGAGCTTGTCTTTATCCCACGAGGATTCACTCCCGCCTGCAAAACAGGGTACAAATCATAAATGGCATATACTTTCCACTAAAAGACATTTTGCTTGGTTAGCTGCAAGCTAATACTCTTACAGCATCTGAAACCTCCACCTGAAGGGTTTTTTTAAAATAAATAAATATGCATCAGGCAAAAATTACGATTAGAAACTTTCCGCATCACTTCCCTTTATAATGTCAATTTTTGGAAACAGGAAAAGCTAAATGTTTAAGAATAAAATCATCGAAGTAAACATCAGTCACAATTAAGTCAGTAAGGCAGAAAGGGGGTATTTGCAACACCGAATCATAGTCTCCTGCTATCACAGGGAATCAGGACACCCAGATCCTGCCAGAGACTAATCCGTGTCCACCCTCAGCTCGTCAGGTCTCTCACCGCTGCTGATCTTAGTGGAGAGTGGCTCCTCTACTCACTCCTTCCAGTGCTCACTATCATTCTAGCTTCAATTCATACCTGAACATGCTACAACAATTTATCCTGCTGCTATGTTATCTTTGAGCTTAAACAGCCTCCCTCCCTCCACTGCTGGCTTTGATCCTGGGGATGTCCTAAGTGAAACACTCCACTTTGCTAGCTTGAACAAGCCAGGCATCAGGTTGGGCTTGGAAATCATCAGTGTTCATGGATTTAAACTTAAAGGGTCCAGATATAAATTATGCGCAGCAATCACTGTCTACAGCTAAACCGCAGTATAGCAAAATAAGCACTCTTGTTGGTCTAGAGTCTCTGTCTTGGTCTTCTGAAGAGCGGGTGTTCTGCAGTCATTTTACAGATTGCAGTTCTCTTCAGTATTACACACTTGAATAACAACAAGTTCCTTTCAAACAGCAGTGAAGCAGACCATGTTAGTGAATTCTGAAATACATCTGGTCCACAAAACAAACCACCTTAAAAAAGTTAGACTGAACATTTCTAGAGTAAAAAGGTATTTTACACATACTCCCTGCTCAGGCACACCCCACATTTTCTATTAGATTATGGATTGTTATGAAAATGTGTAACCGCAGTATTGACTTTGCTTGAATTTATGAACAAGAATTTCAATTAGAGTAAGCAGAGTGCTGTGATGCAGCAGATAGAGGCAGCAAGCAAAAAAACATTTTAATTGAATATGAAAGTAACGGAAAAATTCCATTCTTTATGACAATACTCAGCTAATAAACATGATTAATACAGCCAAATGAAAAAGTTTGAAAGATCAATGATTGAGAAAAAAGGAAATCACTCCATCAATTTAGCACTGTGTCCAAGTATGAATTACCTTCCTATAAAAGATTTGTAATTTGTAAATTGATGAGTAATACATTGACAAAGAAAGAGACACTAAATTATGCCATGTGATATAATCTAACGTGGCGTAGTGCAGTAATTAGAACTACTACTGGAGTTAAGGCTGTGTCAGCATCTTTGTTATTTAATACATCACATATCAGCTCTTTCAAATAACATTTGACTGATACTTAGTATAGAAGTTGTCCATTCTGACTACTATGAAACAGAGGTGGTATTATTTGGTAAAGTACTTCTCAATTTAAAAAAAGATTTCTAAGAAAATGCTTAATATTTGGTTTTACCAAATAAGTGTTATTTTTCTCCATATGCTTTTTTAGTAAATATAATGTTTACACTTTACCCTTCCTCAAAAAACACACAGGACATTGACCTTAACGTTAATTTTTTGCTTAGATTTTGTACACTTAACTTCATGTATGAGAGCAGTGGCCATGAAAATTGTGCACGACTGTTTGTCAGCTCTTTGAATGAAAAGAAAAAACTGCACTCCTCATCTAGAAGTCTCCCTCACCCTGCCAGCTTTTCTCCAGTGCTTCCAACCCCAGGCACAGATGGTCCCAACTCTTAGCTCATTTACTTATTTCTGGAAGTTTCCCTTGTCTTTCCAAAGCCTCATGCATCTACCCACAGTACTTCTGTGGCCCCGAAGCTGTAGTACCAGAGTGCCCTACCAGCTTTACAACCGTTGCATGTTCCACAGGAAAATACAATTATTCCTACTTTACAGATGGAGAACTGCACTGCGCAGAGAAGTGACTTGCTTAAGGAAATACAGGAAACCTGCACGGAACAGGACACTGAATTTAAATTACGTTGTTCGGTCCAACTCACTGGACCAGTTTTCCTTACAGATGGGGACAATAATAACTTCTTTCCCCGCAAATTCCACTTGTAAATCTGCTCCAGTATTCAGTGCCAGCAACACAAGAATAAATTGCAATACACTTATCTCTACAGACCATTCCTGTATTCTTATGTTCCCTTTCATTCTCCTCAGAGAACGCAAAAAAATACTGCTGAGCGTATGATGGATAATAAAAGTGCACGTTAAATGAAATGTATCCCGTGGTCTGCAGCACACCACACTGATAACAGCTTCATCACTTCATCTGGACCGCCTATGCTAGCAAGTCTCTTAAAAAGAAAATAATAGTTTGAACAACTTCTTACCTACAGCTGCTTAATTGTGACGTGTTTTATAAGGGTAGGATGATTATCTTCAACCTACAAGTGGGAAAGTTGAGGTGTAGAATTATGGAGCGACTTCCTCCGTGTTACCTAATGGTAGACTAACGGTGAAACTGGAAGAGAACTCAGGTCTCACAGGTCCTACTCCTGTGCTCTGTACCATCGACACTTTTGGTGTCCACCCGCACAGCTAATAAATAATAGTTTAAAAAGAAAACGTGCATCCTTCCTTGCAGTATCTATTCCAATACAGTAAGAAAAATTTACATATAAATTAATAGTAAGCTGGAACTGGAGTCACATTATAAACCAAATATGTAAAATGCAAACCTGTGGTAATATAGCCCACTCTTTAACTCTGATTTAATTCCTTTTTGACCATATGCATTTCCTTATTTAGTAACACCATTGTCAGTGTTATATCAGCAAGTACATATTTGACACATCTATATCAATGCATACTGATGTAGATATATCATACAGTAACATAATATATGCATATTGATATAGTAACAAATTTGTTGTTACCATAACAATTAAAAGTGAGTACAACTATAAAAAGTAGATCCTCCTTAATACTTCCAATTCAGGTTTAGCTACAATTTTTCAGGAGATTTCTGTTCATTTTTTATGCAAATAGGTGGCAGCAATAAGGCAAAGATGTCGCGCCTTGATTTTAAATCCTGTCTTCAGTATGACAAACTTATAGGTGAAACTAGAAATGAAACTTTATGATATGAATCACATAATACACTACAAAGAAATAAATTTATGGGAGTCAAAATTTCTCTCATTATATTCTAACAGTTTGGTCTTTGAAGAAATTTGTATCAGGAAAAAATTATTTCTTTGTCCACACTAAGCTAGTGAAGGCTCTCACTCTTTTTAATATAGAAGATAAGGAGTCTAAAATCAAACAATGGTCTGTACTTGAACAGACTTCAAGTAATTTCTTTTAGGTATATATGAAACAAAATGGGACCAAAAAAAATGAAAAGAGAAAGCAAACATAGCACACCATGGAAAATGAGACAACAGAAAATAGCAATGGAACTTACTTTACCTCTTGCATAGGAAGGGAAACAGAGCTTTTTATTTAAGTGAGAAAGTTCATTTTTAAATATTAGTAACTTGATTCATAAGTGTCACAGGAATATTATTAGAGCACTCAGGAGTCTGTTGATTTGTCAAAATGCCAATACATCATTTATACACTTTACAAAAAGCTTACGTTTAACACTATTACCCACTACCCACTGACCTTCTCTCCAGCAGATAAAACTAAAGGACACAAAGGTAATTTTTCCTTATCTTGTTTGCATTCTAGTCGATCTTGTCCCAGAACAGATTGTATTCAGCATTAAAAAAAAGGGCAAGAGAGACAAGAACCTCCATCTTCCAGAGCTCCTGACGCTGGTCAGAAGCAAGCCCAGAGCTGCGGTTTCCTTCACATAGCCACGGCACAGCGGGAAGGGAAAGGCAGAGATTTCAGCCGGCCATAAAAGACCGTGGACTGCACGGGCTGCCCGGCAGAAGCAGCTCAAACAAGGTGTGACATGGTGTGCCTGTGTGGTGTACAGCTTAGCAAATCTGACAGCTAAACGTCCAGCACGGACCAGAAGAATAAGGCCTGACCGCCTGCGCTGTACACAGTCGCCTACACACAGTGCGGGTTTCAAAGGGCACAGAACAAGGCAGGTATTACATGTATTTGATAAGAGTTATTTATGATATACTTAATAATTGAAGTCTGGTATTCACCAGTCCTAACAGGTTATTTGAGAGAACTTATTTATCAGTGCGTGAATTACAGTCAGGTTCAACTAAGCACAACCAAAACTCATGTAACAAACCCCAGTCCAGCCACGTCTAAATTAGCACGTGGGGTGAGGTAAGCATTCCCTTAATGCCATTTCACAGCCCAGGGGCCAAATTCTGTTTGTCTCTGTTCCCGAGGCCCTGTGAACAGCGAATTCAGATGAGTTCAGATGCACAGAGAGTTAAATCACAGGTAGCACGAACAAATCAGCCTCAGCAACAGACACACGCGCTGCTGCTGACACACACGGTACCGACAGAACCGCTGCGAGGTTATTACCGCAGGGACGTGTCTGTAAGCAAAGTGCCTCCGTTTAAGTTTCATTTTGTTTAGTTGAAGGAAATGCAAGGGATAAGCTCAGCTTCATTTTCCTGAAAATGCTGCTACTCACCTATCTTTGAGTAATTTTACAACTCTTAAAGCTACATGTTTTCTAGTAATAAACCTCTCTGTGCCTTTGTGTTCTTCAAAAGGAAATAAACAAATGAAAAACTTTCTTTGGTGAAGATATATTTGTGATGATTAAATTAGCGCCTTGTTTTTAGGTACTGAAATATCTCTAGAAAGTAATCGAAGTTCAATTTGGTGACAGTTTCTTTTCATTTGGTTTCAAATTCATTTTATCAGCCTTAAAACTGCCTGGTCCAGCTAAATGAAATCCACAGTGTCAGAGGTATCTTTGAACGGAACAACCACACTGCTCCAATCTGTGTCTGTCATTTTATTTTTTGTTGTGATACATTTCTGAAAAATTGAACTCAAATTGTTAAAAGCAACACCATCTTCACTGTCCAACTTCATTCTAGAATTATTTTTAAACACATTTTTCATGCTGTTGGGCATATTAAGCATGACATCAGGTGCAAACAAAAAAGTATTCAGTGCATTGCTATTTCAGCACTGGTAATTTCAGAGTATTTATCACCTCTAACTTCTTTTACAAGTGTCCAGCACACAAAGGCTTTTGAAGTTTTTTGGCTTATCTAGAACCCCAGTAGTCCTAAAACAACTCAGGCCTATTTGCCAGCACTCCTAGCCCCAGTGTCTTCAGGTGTCCCAGACTATTTGCTTTCACCAGTGTCCCAGTCTCACCTCAACACTGGGAAAAATGATCACTGTTTTGGCCTACAGAGAATATTCTCTGCTAAAAACACTTCAGCCTTCAGCTTCATCACCTCTGTTCATGGTATCAGCATTTGAGTGTCCCAGCAAGAGAAGATTAGGTAGAAAACCATTCTCTAGAGAACCACCCATCAGAAAAACATAAAACCATTCTGGGTCAGGATGATGACCCATTTAGCCCCAAATTCCATCACTCATAATGGCAGTAGGTGATGTTATTTATGGAGACCGTGCAAACGTGGACACTTTCTGTGGTCCCTTATCATTCCCAAATAAACTTTCTTGCTTTGAAACAGGAATGAGATTTTTAATCAGCCTCTAAAAGCATGGCACCCACCTGAACATCTAGGTGGAAGATTTGCAATGCATTTACAGCTTTAATGCATTGATTTGTTTAGCTCTGTGTATTCAGCTGTATCAACTTCTGGATTGTGCCCTTCAAGAAAGCCATGAAAGTGTGCAGGGTAAGATATTAAAACTCAAGAAATCCAGTGATGGCTTTACTGGGCTACTTCCAAAAACTTATCAAGTGGTTCAGCAGATGTAATTACTGCTTAGCCCTGCCAAAGCTTTGAAACGTGCCCATTAATTCAGCAATTCCCAATCTGTCCATCAGTCAGTCATACTTAAAAAATATGTCTGTCACAACTTAGGTGAAGTAATCTGTTGATAATTATACAATAAGAAGGCATCTGAAATCTGAATGTAATTGCTAAACTTTTTGAAAAGTCTTAATGACAGCAATATCAAAGTTTATTTCACAGCAAACAGGATACTGAAGATAACCGGGAATATGTCAGAATATTTGATGCCAATTTAATTAAGAACCATTACTTCCAGGAAGATACTTTTTTTAGAAGATAAAAGCAGAGATGTAATATTTATTTAGGAACATAACCATCCCTCCTGAACTGTCAATTGCTTCCTTGAAAATGAACACAGAAAAAGAAATAAGGTGGTAAATACCACGTGTTGTAAAGTTCCCAAATTACGATTGATGATTGGAGTGGTAAAGCACAAGACCAGAAAAATCTCACTATTGCCAGTTACCTTGGGAAGTCGGTGTGTCCTACAATGGGCCTTTCCAGTCAAAACAAAATCTTATCACTACAATCAGGTGCTCAGGACCAGGGACTTGTTAACAGTATAAAACCCGCTCTCTCTGACAACAGCCTGGGTCATTCATCCTTTCAAATCACCTACATGAAAATGCTGATGGCCACTAAAATACAGCTGGGTGTTTTCTCCTAATTTCTGAGATCGGTGTAGAGGAACTACTGCCTGCAGCAACAACAACCTCTCAGCAAAATTGTCTTCTGTGGCCAACTGCTAAAATATGGATGGCCTCCTCCTCAAGGAGCTAATGCCAAGATAGGGGAAACATGTTGCGAAGCAAATAAAATGATGTAGGAAAAAGAAAGAAAATGTAATATGATGTAAGGCACTTGTTTGATAAAAGCAGAAACTACTCAAAGGGGCAGAATAGAATCATCGAATCATTTTGGTTGGAAGAGGCCTTCAAGATCATCAAGTCCAACCATCAACCCAGCGCTGCCAGTTTAAACTCAAAACACCAAACGTACCTCAACGGATCAGCTGATTCAACGTATGCCACCAAAGCACCCCATTACAGTTAGATTTAGCAAGATGAAGCATCATATTTATAGAAAGTTAGATACAAAATATTGTAATAATTTTCATTAAAAAGCACCTCTCAAAGTTGGCTGCCTGAGGTTAAATACAGAGAAAACCTATAGTGACAATTTCCCAGAATGCTCTCTGACAATTTATGCATTACGAACTTCCTGAAACAAAGTATTTTCCTCTAATTCCATAACCTTTAAATCCATTTTCTTCCATTAAATCGAACAGATGCCCATTTTTTGCATCTACAGTATCCTGTAGCAAGGAGTTCCACCTCTTGCCTACATGCTATAGGAAAAGGTACCTCGTGTCACTTGCAGGTGTGTTTTGGGGCGTTAACTCGGCATTTGCTGCCTTCCTCTGGTATCTTCCAGTTCTTGTGGTGGACTGCACTCCGAGTGCTTATTGCTAACATTTTTAGTCGTAAGTACGTGACTTCATCGCTATTTATTTTTCAATACAAAGATAAGAACACTGTACTAGAACATGGTATCTCTTCTGGTTTAGGACCATCAACCAAAAAATTAACTGTTTTCTACCGCAGGACCAAAGTGCGTCTTCAGAAACAGGTGCATTTCATGGAGGGAAATAAGGTCAAAATTTTGGTCCGTCATGTTTTTATTATTGTTGATGATGCACAAGCCAGAAATAAAACAGCTTAACTTTCATATCTTGAACACAGTTTGTAGGGCTGGCTGCCAGAAAGGATAAAGCATACATCCTTCTGAACTCAACAACTGCAGCCAGCAACCAAGGAGCTAGGATTCATATTCCAGTGATGACAATCATTGACACCTTCACTCTGCACAAACCAAGTGTTTTTCCCTTTTCTTTTTTTAAAAATTATTTAATATTTTCCCATACTTAACAACATACTGAAACAACCACTGTATATTTCCACTGTGACTGTAACTAGTCAGATAGTTTAGATTTTGAGAGGTTTTGAGGATGTCTTGACGTCCACAGCAAATAGGCAACATGACGGTACAAAAACAGATCATTCAAGTTTCAACAATTTATCATTTACTATTTCTCTGAAATAATGATTATGAACAGCTCAAGTTACAGATTGTAATCTTCTGAGTTAACCTCTAGCGACGCAAATTATGTATTTGTAATATTTTCAAAAACTCCTAATACTAAAAAAACTCCGTGTAATATAAAGTATGGCTTGAAAGACTTAAATACAGCCTGTTGCACTTCATACATCCACTTTTGGACAATCTTCCCAACCCCTGCCAACTTGACGCACCTACACAGAACTCAGTGACACTGGACATTTTACTAGAGAACAAGAGGTTGCAAAAGTGATGCCCAACATCCTTTTATATTGAAGATGAATAACTGCAGCAGCTCTCCAACGAGAGTTATCGTCATAAGCCCCAGTTTCCTTGAGGGATCGGTTAAGTGCAGACACTTGCACAGCTCCAGCAACCTGGGTCAGTATGGGGAACACTGGCAATGGATGAACTAATTCTGAAGATGCACTGCTTTTTATATCTGGCATTTGATTCCTTGCACTAAGTTATCAATGAGTTCCAAAAAATTTAGAATACTGCCAAAGCCAGGAGAGCCTGTGAGTAAATCTAATTCACATAAAAGGTCTGCAAGTGAAATCTACCACGTTTCATTTAATGTCAGCCTAAAAATGACAGGCAAAAAAAGTCTTGAACTGTATTAGCAGCAAACTTTGCACTTCCTTTAAAAATCTCTTTCATTTTTGCTCATAGCTGAATATATACCTACCACAGCACTTGGACTTTTACACATTCAATCAATCTTTGATTTTCAGAGTATTTTTCTCATTCAGCAAACCTGGCCGTTAGGTGATCTCATCTAATCTTTAGTGCAATTCTCCTCAATTAATATCAGGGGGAGCTTTGCATTAGCTTCTCTAAGGAGAAGGATCAATCCCTGAGGACAGACCAACAATGCCAAAAGACTATTCAAGAAAATACATGCTGAATTTGTTGTTGGGTAAAGGATATTCCACATCTACAAATTCTTATCCCTTTCTGATGTATACAAAACCATAAATAACAACTATCATCAGGACAAACATTATTAAAATGTTGATATTGATACTAGAGAAAGGGAAAATACTTCTTAAGACAAAAAAGTGAGAGGCTTCAGCAACAAAATACAACAGCATAGTGCCAAGCTGAACTTAACTAAGCTTGAGGTTTTGGACAGGATTCATTTCTGCTTGTGGTATAAGTATGCACCACCTTGATTATCATTTAAAAAAATATTGACAGCTTGCCTTCTCGTACCAATGCCTAGTAACAAATTCCAAATGTTTTGTCACATTTCTTGTGAGCAATGCCATCTGCCAGAGGTGGCATTTCATGGCTGTTTACCCTGACTCCCTCCAAGAATTCATCTGCCACTATCTAATGCTGCCTGAATAAAGGGGATTAAGACTCTGATGCAACAGAGACTATTGATAATTTGGTATAATTGGGAAGAAATGAAGATAAATGAGGTTGAGGATGGAGAGGCAATTAGTTGAGCTGCCTGTACAGCTGTGTTCTCGGCCTAGCTCCCCTGGCCTTTTCTTTGGTGAGGTATGTGCAAATTAAACATAATGACAAATACACCCTTCCCAAAGCTCTTTAGTTTGGGAAGCTGAAGATATGATTTTCACTTTGGAGCTTCTAAGCAGTATTCAGTTTAAAAAAAGGAAAGAGAGCCTTGATTGATCTACAACTCTGAACATCTTTGATACCGATATTTGGTGTCATTGTGTAAATGTATTCTATCCGTGCAGTTGGTCAAAGAACAACCCCAGAGCATGAGCCCCCTAAAATATGGACTCCTTAATGTCTAGCCCCACATTTTGCAGGTGGATCTCCACTTTTTGTAGTGTGCTAGCTTTTAAAAACAGTGGTCAAAACACCTTAAGTCAAATACACATTTTACTCCACAAAATATCTTAGAAGTGACAGGCTTTTAGTCAGATAAAACACAAAGGCAGCTACCCAGATATAAGCCTTATTTGTAAGCTATATCATTCAGGTGAGGCAAAGTAATCAAGCCTGAATGCCTTGTAAGATATTTAAATCCAAAGTTAACAGGGTCAGACTACAAACCTCCCAAATTAGAGGGAACAAATCTGCAGTATAATAATCTACAGTAATCTGTAGTTCCTCCTTCAAATTGGGATGTCCATAGATATACATATAAAAATGTGCACGTATGTAGTTTAACATAAACACACACAAAATCTATTTGCCAGAAGAAAGCCCACTGTGTGTTCCACATGATTCTAACACAGTTTTTTGTAAATGTCAAATAACTCAAGACCCCTTTTAGAAAGAAAACCAATATTTATAGAGGCAGCTTTGCCTTGCAGATGCATTTGCTTGACTGCCCACCACACATGCCTTTTCTGCTTTCATATATAGGTGATTCTATCTGAATTAGGTTTTAGATGAAAGACTTCATTAAATTGTACTTTTTCCTGATCTGTATTGTCTTCAGCTATTTTTAAAAAAACTATTTTATGGATTACTTGAAAAACACTCCTTAAAGACAAAGCCTACGTTCTATGTATAGAAGGGATTTTAGTAAATGTTGGAAGAAAAATGTTAAATGCCGTAACAGAAAACAATGTAATAGATGTATTTTGTAATGTAAATTTTCAACATAGTTGCCTTGGACTGTAGAGTACAGTTCTTTGGTATATCCTCAGAGCTGAAAACATTTGAAATTCTCCCTTTTCAAACTCACAGAACTTCTGCAAGTACAATGTCTCCTCCTGATTTTTCGCATGTGCAAAACTTTTCCCTACCTCAGCACTGAACTCTTCCCTGCTACCTAGAGGTCAACCAAAATTTCACTTGAGCTCTATCTAATGCACTTTTTCATTCTGGATTAGATTTCTACAAAAGACAAAAAACAGTTCACCTTTTATGAGGCAAACGTGCCAGGAGGGAAAAAAAAAAAGAAAAATAAATAAATAAATAAGAATAGTTTATACTTAAGTGTAAATCTACCTTGTTTTGTCTTCCTGAAGCTGGAAATTTGGCTGAGTTAACTGCTCCTTTAGACAACAAAAGTTTTTAACATATAGTTCAGAATAGTGATTTTTTTACTAGTCTGCAATATTCAAATTGCAAATATTTCACCTTTGGTCTTTTACTGCAACTCTCTTCTCATTAACACTGTAAATCAGCACAATTATTTGCTGCCCATCTTCTGGCTTGACACTTCATCAAAGTATTCTGAGTTAATCTTTAATCTTGCGATTGACCATGTACAGTGCACACATTAAATGAGTCACGTTGAGCAGGGCTTTGGCTTTCCACGGGGAACAAATGCCCATGTCCTGGCTGGAGAGCCGGCAGCGGCCCCCTCCAGCTCTGCCCGGCTTCCTCACACCTGCACCACAGCTGTACACGCTTACCCACACTCACGTTGGCAGCCTCCATCTCCTGGGACTGCACAGGGTTGAGTGCTCGCAAACAAAGCCAAAATCCACGTCTCTGTGGGTGCCCCTGACGTGTGTCGGCATTGCTGTAGTCAACAATGCCCAGTCCAGCTCTTGCTTTCTATTTTGCATTTGAGGAAGCTGCTGCAAGACTTGCCCCATCTCTTTACAGCTCAGCGTGGCCCTTGTCCTTCACCCCCAGCAATGGCACTAGCTGCTGCACAGAGATCTGCTGGGTGAGGACCATGAGCTCCAGCCAGGCAGGAGGGAAAAGGTCAGGGGGGATTTTCAGAAAGGGCAGAAACCACAGTGCAATGGGGAGACCGAAATCTGGACCGTGACCCACTTAAGCACAGGCAAAAGGAGAAAAAGGAGCCAACCTGCTCCTTAACTTCAACAGGTCACAGAAAGGATGGCAACTTCAAGAATACTTCCATAACCTAAAAGGTACTAAAAGGCAGTTTCTGGCTGAATAAGCTAGAAACAAAGGAAAAGCAGGTGATAATACAAACAAACACATGAAAAATTTACACTGGCATGAATAGGACAAAGACAGAGCTGAAAATGAACTATTGTTTTGCATGTTCATCTTGCTTTGTTTTGCCACTTCCACATTAAAATATTTGTGTAAGTCTTTCTTCTTTTGCCCTCATTTCATAGAGCCCTCCCTCAGAGGTGAGTGCTAATTCTCTTCACATCAAAAGCCCGTCCCCAAATCATAAAATGTACAGACTGGCAATGACAGCAAGGGATTAAGTGAAGCCAGTCCTAAGAAAATATATAGTGTTTTTATACAACCCCTTCTCGCTGGTTTTCAAATGCCTCTGTGGACACAGTTGTATTCTGAGGCTAAACACGAGTTCTACTCTACCTAGTCTCAATTTTGAAATGCAGACACATCCCATTTGAGCATAAAACTACAGAATAAACAGCAGCTTTTTGACTGCTAGAGTTTTTCTTTATTTGTACCCTACTTCTAAACGGTTGCTCATTTTTCTCTTTTATAATGGTACCTACCATAGTATTAGATAAGATTTCTGAAGCTAAAACAACATCATTTTTAGAAAGGTAACTGTGATTTCTAAGTGAACCCGGGCCATCTAAAAACCATGTCAAGTTCTGAATGGAAAAAATATTTTTCTGAATAAACACTCCGCCGATCTCTAAAGTTGACCTGAGAAGATGTAATTTGTGGCTTACTATGGGGTATTTGCATGGAAGAGCTAACACATGGCCATAACTGATGATCGAGGATAATAGCCACGGACTTCAACAGATTTCAGAGCTCCCTGGTATATGCTGAGAACAACAATATCAAAAGGTTCCTCTCTCCAGCACTGCTGGTGTCAAGGTTAATGAGCTAAAACTTGTTAAATTGATATTACCAAACTAATGACTTTTTTATAGTATACTGCATGGATTTTAGCAGACAGGGTAATGTGGAATATTGCTAATCTTAATTGAATTAGAAGTTATAGGATGTATACAATTAAGGTAACTAAAAATGGAGGGGCTGTGAGGCAACTGTCCATCTAGACCATGCTATTGTTACACACCTCGTGATGTTGCACATATACTTCAAATTCCGAATTCGGTCCCTGAATTCAGACCACGTTCAAACAGCAAACATACAGAGGAGAGGAAATGCTAACATCTGCAAAGGCAGTTTATCCGTCTAACCCAGCTAGATCCTCAGAAGGTCCCTTTTTACCAATTCACACGCTGAATCAGAAAAAGGCACGTAACACTAGGAAGCCTCAGCTCTTGGTGACTGCGCAGGATGCAGAGAACCAGCCTTGTTCCCAAAGCGCCGTGACTCAGCCCTTCGACAGCTCCAGCAGCCGCAGGAGAGCCGAGGTAGCTTTTCCATCACGTCCCTCCCCTCCTGAGGAGTAGCAATGTTCAGCTTTCTACCCGTTGCAAAAGCTTCAGCTGCTTGCTGGAGGAGCTCCTCTCTACAGGGGGATTTTCTAAATTACGTCTTGGAAATGGGAGAGTACTGAAAACACAAATTTTTCTGAAATGTAAAAAAAAAAAATCAGCCTCAATGGAAATTCCAGGCCAAACGTGTATGAAGTAGGTTACAGCAGAATAAATCTGCAGTTTCAAACTTTTACATTTGAAATTATTTAAATAATATGAACATTATTTTAAAATATTTTAACATGAACTGCGCCACACATTTGGTGGACTTGGCAGTGCTGGGTTAATGGTTGGACTCAATGATCATAAAGGTCTTTTCCAACCTAAACGACTTTATGACAGAGGGGAAATAAACGCCTGGACTCTACATCCAAAATAGATGAACAAACAGCAGGGGGGGAAAAAAACGTATATAATGAATCATATTAAAAGGGAAAGAGCTTATGAAAAATAAATAGCATTTGTAGATGATTAAATTTTGAAGGTGAGATGTTGTATAACTGCACCAACCATTTATTTCAGCACCATAACTGCATCTAATAAATAAAATACTTTTTTTTAATCCAAACTGAAGATTCACTGCTATCTGATGACTTGGATTTTCCATTTTCATAGTACAGGGGCAGGGTTTGGGCTGTAATTATTCAAGGCAGTCTCAAAGAAAGAAGAGCTGTTAGTTAGTTGCATAGAAAACCAGTATCAGTCGCTAGCAATAGGACAATGCAAATATTTATTCTACAGACAGAATCACCGAGTTTAAATTCGGAGAGGCTCATTAGAGATTGTCCTCCTATATGTAAGATACCTACAAGTTTCATGCAAATTCCCTTCTGTTCAGATAATATTTTTCTATTAAAAGTTCAAGCTCTCCCTAACACAGAAATGTTATTTAACATATAGTTTATACCCAGATACGTTTGGTATTTCAAAAAAAAATGAAATTAAGAAAATCTTTACTCATGCTAGATTTCTAGTGTTTTCTAAAGGACTTTTCTCCCTGGATCTAGGATTTTACAGAGAAAGGGAATGAAGCTGAATTCAACTTCCAAAAAATACCTACTTTGCCAAAATCAAGAAATGAGGGTGCTGGAAAGGAGGGTGAATATTTCTCAAGGATGAAATACCAAAATCCCCCTTCTACCAAATTCTTAGAGACACTCAATGAGAAAAGAGATCTGTGGGAACTTGCAAGACACTTCTTCCTACTATCTTTACAATTTCTATCTGAAATATGAAAGTAAATAACAACTTAAATAATAATATATGCTTTACAGAAGGAGAAAATACAGCCTCTCATGTCCCATGACATTAGTAATGGAAGATAAAACTCTTATACAGGTAGACTGGAGGATTCACAAGTCTCAAAGTTTCACTTGACTCCTTACAGTAGCCTGAGTATTTTCTTAAAAAGAAGATTCTATTGCCATTTTTATAACGTACAAATGTAGAACAGATACAACCCCCCCAACTTCCTAGGTTTGAATATCAATGCATGTCTGATCTTAAAGGCAAGCTCAACATTTATGTCTTGTCTTGGTGATAAAGTTCATGAATATATAATGAGAATGGAACAACTCTGCTACTGATTAAATGTCAGAAAAGGTTTTATTGTCAAATATATTGTAAATACTGAAGATATACAACAAAGAGCATTAATTACAGATGGCTCTGTACAGCTTTAAAAATGCACATAATCTAAACAGGAAATGTTGATTTTCAGTTTCAACTATCAATTTTAATTTACCTTCAGAATGGACCTCCAGTCAACCTGCAAAAATCAACTATAAAATGACCAAACTCAACTAAATAAAATGCATCACACTCAAGGGCAGATGTTAGAGTCTGTATCATAAGTGTCCATGGAAAAATCAACCGATCTATCCAAAACTCTGGGTCTTTATCAGAATTGTTCTAAACCTTTGTGAACATTCAAGAGAGTTACAATGTGAAAATTTGGTCAGGACAGACGAAAGGCTGGAATAGCCATCCTCACAAATTCAGAATGGGGTCTGACCGCCTGGGTAGCTCTTCTGCAAAACCAGAACAATCTCATGGCTATAGCAGACTGCAGATGAACACAGGTCAGCAGTGTCCTCCTTCCATGAAATGTCAGGAGAATAAGGTTCACACATTTATAACAATAGCTGCACATACAACCGGGAGAAGCCCTTTCTCCCTGTCCTGTCCTACGCTGCTGCACTGAGCACCGGCATGGCCTTGACCGAAGCACTGCATTGGGTTGGGAACCGGCAGGATGTGAATCATCTGAGAGGCCAGAGGAGCACAGGGAGGACTGACCAGGGACCCAGAGAATCAGCACTATGAAGCACATTCAAAAGAGCAGGCTTGTTTATGGTAGGGAAGGGAAAAGAGACAGGAGACTCACTAATAGTCTCCACGAGATAAAAGACACATTCAGTAATAAAAGGGGATAAATTGTTTTCCATACCCGAAGTGTATGGGATCAAGAAGCAGCACGGAAAGATTGTAACAAGGAAGACTTAGGTTAAACATTAGGAAAAATGCCCATGATTACTGAAGCCTGCAAGACTAAGCTGGACTATCAGCCAGACCGGACACTGGCAGAGTTCTTGCTTCACTAAGAGCATGGGTAAGAAAACAAGTCTCAAAGTCTGTTTTGCTACGATCCTAAACACTGCAAACTGCAGCACAGACCAGATCCAGAGGAGTGCCAAACCACAGGGCGGAACAGCCCGTCCTACCCTCACCCCACCACCGCCCAACTCCATCTTCTAGCTGATCTAGAGCTCCACGCTGCAACACAATACACCAGAGTGCAGGGCACAGCCCAGGGGGTTTATCCACAAGGCAGGATCATTATCCTACATTATCGTCTCCTCCTCAGCTCCAAGAATGCGTCACGTAAAGCCTTACCTACTCTTTTCAAGAAAATATCACGGTTTGAGAAGACACATTAGGTGCATGCTCTCTGTACCTCCTGAGATGTAACATGTATCTGCAACAACTGGCCATGCTAAAATACACGTTAGTTACCAGAAAACACACAATTGGATTACATTTCCGAGATAAAAACACATTAAGATGGCATTTGAAACGTACTAAAAATCCATGCACGGACAAATGAGTAGCTTCAATTATATGGTGCCAACAAGATTTTCTTTTCCATGACTAGACAGCCTAGGTTTTAATATTCTTCAGTGATCTTATTAATTTAAATTAAGCTACTAAGAAATTAATAATAAGAATTTCATTTCAGAAAAAGATGTCACAGCCACGGAAATGAAAGATTTCTAACATACTCTGGCGATGAATGTACATTCACTCTTGGTCCAAGACAACATTGCCAGGTTTTCATAATTGAAACTAGAATGATCTGATAAACTGCTGCGCTTGTATACACAGCTAGGGGTTGAGGTTTTTTTTTAAAAATGAGCTAAAAACATAGACTACCCACCTGTACCTATTTTTAATTGGGTAATGACTGTACTTGCTAAAATTCTACCAAAATGTCACTCACAGCTTTGGATTCCAGCTTTTTTTAAACAGAATATGGAGCAGAAAGCATAACCTATTATGCAAAACTGTCAGATGCTTACTTTCAAAATCACAGAAAGAAATGCGTAATCCTGATTTTCTTATGGATCAAAACTTTAATAAAAGGAAAACAAAACTTGAATGTAACTATTTAAGCTAGCCAAGGTGTTCTATAAAAAGTAATGAGGTTCTGATGGGTGTCTGTCCTGTTTTCCATACAGCCCCTGCTCCAGAACGAAGGGATGCCTCTTGCTTTGTGGGTGCAAGTAAAGGCAGAATGACTCGAGACCGCGGTGACTTCTGTCTCATCAAATTCACAAATCAGCTAGACATTTAAACCGCGCCAACTGTTGCAAGGAAAACTGCTACCGCATCTCAGCTGCAAAAATGTCACTTCAGGGCACTCCGCAAAAATCTAGTACTGAATCCTTAAATAAAACCCCACATTATTGAAATGGGGTTTTTTTTGGATTAACGTGACTCTTTTCGAGTGAGAAAATATTCCAAATGATCACACCACAAATATTTTTTACCTCAAACATAAATTAACTGTACGTTAGGGGACTTTTTAAAAAAATCTGATTAAAATTGTAATTCATGAGACTCCTGCTGTTGGCAGCTGTATCACTATCAATGACATCCTTTGGGGGACTCTCAGCATGTGGCTCACATCAAAGGTAATATGCCAGTTTTCATTCTAACTTATGTACGTCTTAACAAGAACAAGAATGTTCCAGATTTTATAATGTAATTGAAATATTAAAGTACTTTTTATTGTTAGAATGTCATTAATGTGAGATTGAAGTTGACCCACTAGTATTAACAAAGGAAGCTATCACTAATACTTGCTTTTCCCAATATACTAGAATTCTTTACGTACTGGATTCCCTACTTCCTTACATACCGAAACGGGAAATTAAAACACATTGGTGAAGCATACTGATACACCACGGTGCTAAAACAAGTATGTTACTTTCTGCAGAATGATAGGCAGACAAGATTTTGTTGAAACACAGTACATGCAAAGACCTCAAAAAAAAAGATGTATTGGACATATGGTCCTTCACTGTTCTTGTTCTTCGGTAGCACTGCAGAAAATCTGCAAATCCCTGAGTGTACTTTTTTTTTTCTTTCTTGTTGGCATCTCTAATTGCCAGAGTTATCTGATCACCAGTTGATGGTTCCAGCTCCCAGGACCACCTTTTGCTTTTATCCAACAACAGTTTAGCCTAAAATGCCAAATGCGTTTCGGAGAGCTAGATCTGCACCACAATTTTCTTTTTCTTCCCTTTTGCACTAAGCATCAAGACCAGAAAGGCTGAGCTGCCTGGAGACATCTCTCACCCTACGCCTTCCTGCGGAGAGAGCAGCTCTGCTTCCTTAAGGGCAGGACAGCATTCTTCGCTCCATGTCCTTCAGCGGTCACAGAAGCCTACTAAAATGTCTAAACTGGAATGATTCTCCTTTTTAAGTACAGTACATCTAACCTGTATGAGTCTTAACAAAAATTTATACTGAAAATCCTAAACTGGGCACATTTCTGACAGGTATTGCTCCCTACAGTGCTATCGCAGCTCCCGTACAGAGGAACAAGAGACCTCGTCTTATTGAGGGACACTTTTGAGCAGCCTGTTTTCCTTCGGCAGGATGGTACAGACCATGAGTATCTGCTACTACTAACAAATGTGAAAAGTGTAACCAAGGAAAAAAATGTAGCCTTGGCTCTACAGTGGCCAAAATGATTTATGACATCAAGACCTAGTGAAGACGACTAATGCTCTGAAGGGACTGTGTGAGCTCAGCCTGCACTCACGTGTTCTGTTCCCACTCCTAATTACTTCATTTACGACTGTAAAACTGTTTTAACAGACAAAATTAATTATTTTGAATAATCCTTCTGAAATATAATATGCATTTTAATTGTATGCACCCTGTCATTAATTAAAGTTCCCTACCTTTTCGTGCATTAATTCAAAAAGATTGTATCAGTGACAAAATAATTATAAGACTGTTTACTAAAATTAAAAATAAAGTTAAAAGGTCAACGTACTCTTGTGATAGACTTAAAGAAATGCTAAAATGTTTTCATTTGAGTTTTTACTAGGCATTATTTTTCTACTCTTTAAAATCAATCTCTTTGTTCCAGGAACACATTTCCTGTCAATAAAATGAAAAATGATATAGATTTAGGAGGATAGTGGTCTCAGTGTAGCATCTCTCATATTATTATTCCAGTATCATCTGTTACAAAGTAAGACCAATTCCCACATCTAATTACAAACAGGATTTCAGAGTCATTAAACAAAATACATTTCCATTAGTGCTGCTGTAAGAAGATAGGGGAAAAAATGAAGATTAGTTCATGCTGCACCTCTGTTTTTCAAGCTTTGAAGATTTAGACCTCTGCACTCTGAGACTATAAATTTGTAAAGGATCTGAAAGGTGACAGACACGTGAAAGCTCTCCATTCTACACAGTTTAGCCATACCATTTGCATTTTGTCATTAGTTTATCTTTTGCTGCACTTAGTTCTGATAGTAGATACGGCAAGAATCTAGAGAGGTTGTTTATGATTACGCTCTGTGCACCCAGAAGTATTTTATTTGGCATTAGGAAGAGGCTTTGTGATAGATACAAAGCTTGATTTTCTATATTAAATTTATTCCAGCAGAAGTTAAGAAATCATTGTAAGAAATTCTGTCCTTATGATTGGTACTTTATGCTCTGGAAAAAAGGAACAGCAGGTCTTTGACTTCAAATAAGATAATGGCCAAAATATACTGAGGAAGCAGACTGTGTGGTATGTTTAACTGCTGAAACATAATCTCACAAGTATATATTCTTCATTCATAAACATTCAGCAGCATCTAATTGTCATGAATCCATTTAAAATATACTGTTGAGAGTTTCCCACTCAAAAAGCATTCACACAAACCAGAGCTTAGACATTTAATGAGAACTTTTCTAAAAGGATGTCTATATAATACCTAGATTTGCTTGATCTTTAAAATATTTTACATTAGCTTATGTAAAGCTCATGTTAATATTTTAAAGCTAATGTTAATAATATTTTACATTAGCTTATATAAACATCAGTTAAGTTCATTATGTGTAAGATAAGCATCAAAAATCTAAACCAGAAATTCCTCTCAAGAAAAAGATGCCTCAGAGTTACAGAGAAAAGCAAGCCTAATTTAATTTTCAGAAGCTGTCCAAAGTTATGTTTCCTTTATTAGTTTTAAAACTACAGTCAGAGCAACTTCATATTTCTCAGAGCTGGGTGTCAATCTGAATATGTCAATATGAGCTGATCAATCAACATTTATGTGTGAACCATAAACATTTACTACAAAGTATTAACGTTCATATTTAAATGAATAAGAATACTTTTTAAAAAGACAGTTCAAGTACTCATGCATTTAGTAGGTAGAACCTACCTAAAATGGGACCTTAAAATAGTTTGCAGATCAACTCACTTTTGCACTCCACTGAAACTGTGGTTCACTAAAACATCCCAAAATCCTTGGTACTAAATCCAGCCCAGTGGTGGGGTAACAGCAGAAACTATCCACTGATTTACTCAAAAAAAACCCTGATTTAAGGAATAGATATATGTGCATCGTGTTTCCAAGATTCACATACAGAGATTGGGCTCTTGGGATAATTGAGAGGACCCACAAAAGCCATCACCATTGGGAAGAAACAGAAGAGAATACAAACAAGGTACAACCCAACCAACCAACCAGCTTATCACATCCTGGCTAACGCTGGAGGAGCTGTAGCTTAAAAAGAGAACAGCACATCAACCTTTTCCTCCAGAATTATCAGCTGCTGGCTCCAGGAGAACCTCACTTACATTATCTGCAGGGAATTCATTGCTCTGCATCATTCAGCAACCATGGACGTTTTCTGACGAGCAGCAATGGGTAAAGCTTGTTAAAGCCTCAGCGCTACGTGAACGTTTTAGTTCTTTCACTCCATTTTCACCGAACAAGAAAGCTCACAATTTCTTATATATCACTTGCAAGGGGGTTCAAGAAATTCCCAAGAAACCACATCTCCAGACCTCTGGATGGAAGCCTATCCTGAAAGCCAGAGTTTCATCACTACACAAATTTTCTTAAAGTATTATGGCCTTGAGACAACCACTCTTTCCCAGAGCTTGTCCTCACAGCCAGTCACCTGTGGGGCCACACATACCCTCATTACCTGGAGGAGCCTCATTTATACATCAGACTTGAGCATGCTGCTCCCTCGCCTCTGCGCTGCTGGTTAGCCCTGAAGAACCCGTGGCTCATCCAGGGGCTTCAAAGTGTTTTTTGTTTTTGTCTTTGTTTTCCAGAGGCGCATTGTAACATGGCCCAGTCCTACTGCAGTGCCCAGTCTCCCCCAGAGAAACACATCCCAGCCTGACGGGCTGCACGGAAGCCGTGAAGTGTTCAGAACTCATTTCTGATCTCCAGGAGATCTTTTAAGCTGTGTTTCCACACGGTGCTGACCATGGTGGCACTGTCTCCTAACCCGGTCCCATCAGCTGTGTATTACGTGTATTAGTATGCCACGAGCCATACTCACAGTGTAACATCATCTGCTTGCTGAGCAAAAAAGGCACGTCAAAAATGTCACTCTCTTCCTATCTATCCTACCAATCCTGGCGCTCAATCCATGTGGGTTTGATGGCCATGGCCCAGCAGCTCACTGTGCTTCACCACTCAGCAAACAGGGAGGTCCACCAGCCACTGTGTGCTACTCTCAACTTCCAGCGTGAAAAGCCAGTGTCTTCACCTTCAACACGACCAGCGCAGGTACGTGTCTAAAGAAATAGCACAGACGTCTCCACTTTTTGGATCACATGTTTTAGTGTATCTGCTAGGGCTGGAATCAAGCAAGTCTAGTTTTTGGATGAGACAGCACGGAAAATAAAACATATTAAATTCTCTTACTTCAAGACTGTATATATTCCTCCTGGCAAAAGGACAATTAAAGAAAATTAAGTGTACGCCTCATTACCTTTTCAATTGATTCTAAAAATATTATTAGTACTTTTGATTGGTTATATTTTTAAATGGCATGTTTTGTGTTCTTTAAAATTATCATCTTTGAAACAATAACTCTCTGCTCATATAACACAAAAATACTTGCTTTAACAACAGGAAAAATGACTTCATGAAGTCTGCACGGCACTCATGGATCAAAAAAAAAAAATTTCTTCTCTGGTCTTGTCATTTTTACTCATACAATAAAATAACAGCCTCGGCATCCTGCTTTTTAGAATAAAAGACCTACCTCTTTTGACTTTTCAAGCACTTGAAAATTTTAAAAGAGAAAAACTAAAAAATGCTGACCGTGTAATAGCTGGGTATTCATGGTGGGTGGAGAACATGAAAGGTTACAATATGGATCTGTGCCTACGCGTTTCTTTTCAACTTGAGCAGCATCCTCCTGCTTCTGCTAACTCGGCAATCATACAGCTGACAGATTTCTGGGTTTTCTAAATAATGCATGGGATTTTCTTTTAACATGTCAGTGCAAAAGTATCAATTCTGCCCCTGTGTCGTTTGTGATGCTGATTTTCCTTGACAGCATTCCATTAAACCAATGAGTTTTTTCCCTCCTGATGGTTCCTTAAATATTCCTCCGAGTGATGTATTTGTGGTTTTTTAAACAGATTGTGAAGGATGTTTGCATTTATGAGAGAACTGCATGGCAGGTACTGAAGGGAAAAAAGGATAAAAAGATAACACTTTTTTTTTCTCTCTCTCTATGAAGAGCTTTTTCTCTGATCCTTATATGCCAAAAGCTAGGGTGTTTTTCCTTTCTTTTCTGCCTAACTTAGCTCCTTGTCTGGAAATTAAGCAACAAGACTCTACACACAGAATAACATTTTGACTTCCTAAGGAAATACCACTGAAACACTTAGTACCGTTTGATATCTCTCCTGGGAAAGCAAAACACATTTATTAAATCATGCATGCTAACTCCAAAAGCCAACAGAAGGAAATAACTGCTTTATTCTTTGCACTGAGGTTTCGTACAAACGGGTGCTCTCATGGATTGCTACGCGCTGATCCTCCTTTGCTCATGCAGCTTAAAGGATGTCCAGGTTCTATCAGCAATACTGTATTTTGCAACCTATCCTTCATGTCCCAGTTCTATCACACACTTGTATGAATTACCTCCTGCCACGCTGTTAAACGAAATCAGTTCTGATTTCAAGTAAGTTTCAAATTTTCCTAGGCAATTATATGCTAATTTCCAGAATAGACTTCACCTAATTTTAGTGTGGCATGATGATCAAACAGATCATCATGAAGTTTATAAAAACTTCTGCACAACCACAGAGGTTTTGTTTATCTTTTTTTCTGTAAAACAACAAAATTGGTTCTGTGGTTGGGCTTTGGGAGATGTGCACACTCATCCAGCATACCTGGCTTCTGCTGCCAGCTTCAAGCTCTGGATCTGCCTCATGTTCCCAAGTGGAATATGAAAGGCCAGAGCACTCCTGGCATGTATTATCAGTCATGCTTCAGAGCATGACTTGCCTCAGCTATGGCAATCCTCAGATGTGTGCACTGATTGCCATCAACAAGCTGTCTCATCTCCAAGGACTCACATGGAGTAGCCAAAAAGAAGGAATTGGATTCTGAAAGACTTATGGCCACTGGGAATTTGAGACTTCAGAGGCATTAATTTCTCCCACTTCCAGACACCTATGCCCCAACTATGTGGTTCTCTTAATTAAACCTTCTTTCCTAGGTCCTACAAGAAGATGGAGACAGACACAAAGCCACAAGGAACAGCTAGCACAGATCGGCTGGACTGTGGGGCCACAGAACCTATGGTGCCAGATTAAATATGAGAGTTTCAACTGCCTGAGAAGTTTGCTTCAACACTTCATATGATGAGTAGGAAGGTGCAAACAAATCTCCTTCTCTTCTACAGAGAGAGTGGAAGGAGGACATTAACGTTCAAATGTGTAACAACATTCTTCACAGCACTGTGAACTAATGCATTACTTCAATTAAAAAATATGAGCAATTTTTTTCTTTTGGTATATTTTTTTTTCCAGTTTCAGTATTACCTACTGCAGCTTTTTTAAAAAAATAAGTTATTTAGAACATTCCAGTACTAAACTCCACCATTACTGTAATATCGCGAAAAGCAGGCAGGTAGGACTGATGGAAGAAGCACACCAACTGGACACGTAGGAGGAAAAGAAGTGGCACGTTTACTCCTCACTTCCTTAGACACACTTGTAAAATTCAATTCCACATCTGTAATTTCCTAGAGGACAATATAATATCTGCAGAATCGTATTCCACGATCCTGACACTTAAGGGTTCAGATTTCAAATTGATAGCATCAATTCTGGCTTCAGATACAGAAATTCTTGAAAAATTTCTGTCATAGGTACACACACAGAGAGGAAGAAATGACAGAAGTGGCATTCTAGGCATTACTAAAGAATCAAATCCAAAATTATTTCATACTGACTTCAACAGATACAGATGGGGGTTGAAATGAGTATGACAAGACATCCTCACCACTTTTTTATTATCCTAATGGCCTGTATTTAATGACATACTTCCAAAAAATCTGGCAATAAAGTTTCAGGACTTAATACAGATCAATTACATTTTTAATTCAAAACAACAGCAAAAGAGGCTATTCCTCTCATCTATCAGACTGGGGAATGAGGAGGAAGGAACATATCCTAATGTGAAATATTTAACAGCACTGTATCTTAGGCTTGCCAAAGGAAGTCAACGTGTAAAAAATGTTGGGTAAAAACCCAACAATCCCTACAGTTGTTTTTTTAGGTAAAGCTGCAACCCTTCAAGTCTTTGTTACAGTAAAAAAAAATTTAAAAAAAATTAAAGGAAGCAAAAGGTCCTCTGCTCTGTAGAACTATATTTCTGATTTGACAGCTACAATTATAATCATTCAGACATCTATTTCCCACAAACTCTCCACAGCCATAACCTTTAGTGATTAATTATAAAGTTCCAGGAGCAATAGTACACAGACTAATTTCCTAAAACAATAAAAGACAGAATTTCTCATTTGGAGCTAAATGAAACACGAACAGGTTGTTATTCATGCTGAAATCTAGATGCAGAGTCATGTTGCAGCCATTACAGAAGCTATTAAACACAACCTCAAATCAAAGAAACTGTAGGTCTCTCCCCTAAAATAAAATGTTCTTCTCACTTACGAGGCTTCTGACTCCTTTGCTCTGTTCCTTTTGTAGCTCTTCTTAGTAAAAAAATTTTCAAAATTCTGTTTTCTTTCTCATTTTGCATCCTCATTTTGTTTTTAATAGTTATTTAAATGGTAAGAGTCTAAAGGAAACCAAGCAGTTGGTTTCACGCACGCAGAATTATCAGGGTGTTCTCTTCATAGTGAGTCCAAGTTACAAAATGTGTATCAACTTCTAAACAAAATGCCCACCCTCTTCACGCCCCATCTCAGTCTCCAATGATTTTCTTAACATTAATATTTTTGTGTAGTCAAATGCAAAGCTAGGTTTTACATTCCTTTCATTTCGGTTTTCCTTTCTGACACATCCTGCTGTACCTGCTTAACTAAGTCTTTAAAAAAATGATTCCAGAGAGATGCCATGCATTATAAAAATGAGCCTAATACTGACAGTGCAGATACTAGAAAGAGGGGAAATTGTGATTTTTTGGTACGATTAGCAGTAGTTTTTTTGTTAAGCACTTATTTCTCTGCCTGCAAGCAACATTGGCACTTGATGCTGCAAATTTGCCCTTGGCGATTTTACTGAAGTAGGCAATGAAAAGGGGAAAGAATTGAGAAAAGATCTTTACATAACTGACACCGCATCCTTATCCTTGGGCCCCAGTGTAACTTCAGCTACAGTCAGTGGAAATTTTAAATTGGTATTGAGTCAGTTGTAGAACTCATTGAATTGCTAAACCACAGAGAACTTTCATTTAATATGCATACTCTTGACATATTGTCAAAAGGCTGGTATGATAGTCCCCCATAAAACTTGTCAACGAGGTACCTAAAATAATAATACTCATGTACTGGATATTCTCCCCATACGAAGTACACAAATTTGGCCTTATCGGGTAACAGGAAACCATGAGCATTCAAATCAGCAAGCTTTTGTACTGCAGCTTCTAAACCCCCCAACGCTAACCCTACAACTTTTCCGTATGAAGTTTCCTTGCTTTTCTCTAGGAATTCTATCTCGACTCATATTTCTTAGCATTCAGTGACACTTCATTCTCAACTATATAGAGACTGTAAGAGTTACGCAAACTAAATACGCTTTTTCAGTGCTTTTTTGTGAATTCAATATGCACTAATTGATTAGGGTCTGAGAGGTGAATAAGAAATACATATCCTCCATAATAGAAAGCTGGAGAAGGGTTTAATGCATGAATTAGAAGCCAGATTTCTTCAATACAGATGAGTACACAAAATTAGCAAAAGGCAATACCACTTTTGGAAAGACTGCTTTGTGCATAATTTGTCATGAATTCAAAGTTATTCCTTTAGAAAATGAGTCTAAGACCTCCCAGCTGCTGCTTTATTGGTCTAATAAATTACCATTTTGATGGTACAATGCATATACACTATACACCATCCAAGCAAGCAAACTGTTAGAGCGGCTTCGTCTTTAGAGATGCATGTGTGGCTTCAGAGATGTGTGAATGCCAATGGGAGATCTGAATGCCACGAGGGATTAGACAATGCCTCTGCTCCTGAATTGGTAATGAAACAAAGGATGCACAAGTTTCCAGAACTATGAGTGTACTGAAAGATCGCCTGTGTCAAAAAAAGTGGGTTCAAGTGAAACTGCCCTTATTGTAATGGGTATCTAGGAGCTTTCTGAGACAAAATGGACCCACATTATGCTAGGTTCTCTACACTACCCAAGTAAAAATCTCTTCTATTCACTTGAAAAGGACATTAGAATGAACAAAGAAGATAGCCCCTTTCAAAGGATCCATTTCTGACTTAAACTTTGAACCCTGTTCTCATGGAGCTGGGACTCCAGAGCTCAGCTCAAGTTTACACCAATGCTTGTAATAGAACAGACTGAACATGTGCTCGGTGTCTTCTACCCAGGGTTATTCCAGGCAGGAAGGCCATAACAAATGTTTATCATGACTCTTCTTCACAGCTGTGGTTTGCAAATATTCATTGAAGGAGAGAACAAGTTTCAGAAAAGCCAGAAAGTTGGTGATTTACCATTCCCTACTTTACCTTCTTCCAGTGAACTGTAGAACTCCTAATGAGTTCCAGCAACCTGATGTTTTGGAAACTTTCCACCATTTACAGGAAAACACTAGACTCGCTGTATTGTTGCCAATAGCAAAGCCTTTTGTTACTATAAATATGTTTAGGGAACGGTTTAAAATGGCTGTATTCTGACATAATGAAAACAATTCTTCATCCATATTTTTCAAAAAAGTAATGAAGATTGCTGTTAGAAGGAAAAGCGGAGGAATACTGGGGGAACACGCGCAGTAATTTTGATTTGACACCGGCAAAGCAAAGCTTATAAAATAAAGGAACACAAGAAGTCGAGGCAGATTTTGGAATTGGTTTCCCATGCACAAAGCCAGGTGTGAAGAGCTCCCCTTCACCTCACGTGCACAGCCTTACTCACCCGCATTAGAATTGAGCTCTTCGTTTTCCGATTCTGTTCCATTTTGACTTCCACTTCCGTGAAGGCTATTCATCGCCATAAGTTTCATTTTCTGTAACTTCATAGCTTCTGCCATGGCAGCTGCTGTCAATCCTGGAAAAATATAAGTAAATAAAATGTAGTATCATGCCATACAACACAGCACTGAAAAACATGAAGAACAAAACAATTCCTTTCAGCGATAATAAGTCACGTAAATTCAACACACATTCTCAGTCCAGTTAGGTAATGTTATTCTGAACACTACCTTTATTTTAAAGTTATTTCAGTATTTCACCATTCGAAGCATTTTTTTTAATTTTCATGTTTCTTTTTTTAAAAAACACGTATAGCCATTCAAATATCTATTTAATAGTATCCCTTTTGATTATACTTTTAAACATCATTTCCTCTCACTTTGATCATTTTGTCACTTTGATCACTGTCCGGTTGACTGACTTAGCTGCTACAAATGTCCAAGTACAACTACAGCATTCCTTAATTTCAACAGTTCAAAGCCAATTAACACAGACCAATCAATGCTGTACTATTACATAGCCAAATATTCTTTTGTCTTTTTCTGAAGTCTGTTGATTTGAATTAAACATTATTGCTACTGGAAAACATTACATTGGAAATGTGAGGAAAGTACAATATTGGTAATTACAAACTTGAGCCCACCTTCAAGAGACCATTAAGACCCAGCACAAATATGCACAATTAAGGGGCATTAGAAGATTTTCAAGATACTAAAACCCAATTAATTTCCAATAGTAAAAGAGATAGTAGTGTCATGCTACAGGTTACCATAATTTTAAAATTATTTTTTAGATTCCTAGTATTTTTTTTTTCATAGCAACAAACTTTTTAATTTTTATCATTTTGACTCTGTCAGTAAAAGATCAGATTTTCTTCCAGACAGTACCAAATTACTTTTACTTTGGGCAAGATACAACTGAAAATATCTTATCTGAAGTTTATCCATCTTTCAGGAAAATACAGGGGATAAGGCCCTGTAACCAAAGAGATCTCTACAGGTATAATTGTTATACATTCAGTTGGTTGGGTTTACTGCCTTCCTCTCAGTATGGTAGGATTTGCTAAAAAGCAAGCTAAATGCTTCATACCTGCTATCTTGTAATTAACTGCAATAGTCCCCCCAAAATCACTGAACTGCATTTACTCATGATGTTCTGGTGGTGGTGCATGTTGCACCAACCCACAAAGACATCATATATCAAACCAGAATGAAATAATCTTCTGTTTCTGGAAAGTACTGCTCACTGAGAGATTAGATACTGATTAAAGCGAACTAATAATTTTCACATCCTATACTGCCACACATGCATAAATTAAAATACTTTCTTTTAAAACTGTTAGGAATTTGACATTTAGATTCGCTCTGCTGCTCCTTTAACAGGCTTCACAAAAGTTCTCATGATTTTAATATGACTTCAGTAAGCAATCCAGACTCAACTGTACGGAGGAGGGACATGCATTATCCCACATGGATATGGCAATTGCGTTGACTTCAGCGAAGATTTTCCTGGTTACTATCAGTAAGATGGAGCTGACAGGTTACGAGATGGGAGCCACACAAGCCCTCTTCTCTCCAGGCTCTCTGTCCTAGAAGAACCATCTTGCCTAAGAGCCTCTCAACAGTCCCAAAACCAAACTGCAGTTACACACTCCTGTATTCCCAAAGCACTGACACCAGAGCTAACAAATATTACCAACACTAATTAGGCACTTCCTTTACCGTTTCGTCACCTGAAAAACTATATTGATGTGTCATTATTAATATATACTAAATACAAACATATAAAAATAAATCCAGGCAATACCATCAATAATCTTGTCTTTTAGGTCATTTAGTGCAGTCCTCACCTCACAGAGAAGAGCACTATAACGTAACAGTACTTGCCTCTTATTTAAAAGTATTTTTTAACACACTTTAAAGTTCTTATGCAAATGCTACAGGCTTTTTATCAAGTAGATATAAAATTCCGATGTCTAGACTCCTGTTTTTACACGTTCTCTGGCTGACATCACTTGCACCTAAACCCCCAAAGAATACATCTAAAATGGTGAAACTGTTCACACGCTTTCTGGAGAAGATAAAATAGTCTATTAACTTTTCCACTTTTTTTCTAGGGAAAGGAAGTGGGATTGTTCTTTGAGTGAATTTCACATTATTTTCAGGAAGTTCAAAAAACAAGCATTGGCACAAATCTTCCATGGAATTCACTGTTTTCAAGATTTCCAGGCACTGGCATGATTTGCCTGCCCATCCGCACATCTGCACTTTTCCTCCTTATCCCAGCCAATTCCAAGTTCTGAGGTACAGCCTCGGATACTTTGAGGTACTAGAGCATTTTCAGAACTTGGACCTACTCGCAGGCCACGCTCTTTTCACTTTGTTTCTAATTCATTTGCAAAGAATTCATATTTCTTTTTAAAATTACAGAAAATATTGAGTGTGAACATGGAGTTTTTTTATCATAATACATTATCAAGTATGTACCCAAATACCTGCAGATGAATCAATACCCCAGTAAATATTTTCATCTGGGTCAGTATTTATACAGGTTCTCAATACTATAAGTCATAAAACTCTACTTAGTTTAAATACACAAAAGAGTAAAGAAACTATTCATAAGGAGACAAACCGGGAATGGAAAGTTAATTCTGACCTTCAGTAAAACGTTCGGTGAAAAGACAAGACAAAAAATTATCCAGGGCACTGGATAAAAAAAACCCAACCCCAAACTCCCAAACTTCTCCTGAACAGTTGTATCAGAAGCATAATGAAGGCAGAACGGGTACCGAGGAACACACAGAAAAGAATAAACACAGTCCCAAAACCACCACGATGCCGCCTGCAGAAATTAAAGGTAATTATTGTCAGGCATTTTTGAGCTCCCTAACCAGACACAGCTGCCATAAGGACAAGAGCCAAAAAACAGTGATGTATCAGAAATCTATGCTGTGCCATCTGCCACACCAAAGTCACTCTACTTCAGCATTAAAAGTTTAAAGAGTAAAGCACAGTCCTGATGTCGAAAGCACTACAGCCTGAAGATCCGGAGCAGTCAGGCATAAACTCGAAGCAGATACAGCCAATGCCATCCCTAAGCTCACAATCAGCAAAGGCTTTATACCCTCCTTCACTTACTCCCCAGTTTATGTAATTTCTTACTTGAATTGTGATAGCAGTAAAAGCCCCACAGTCTGACTGTATGAGGCACTTGAAAAACAGTGTACTAATCCTTCAGCATTTCTGAAAGCTAATAAAATTGAGGTTAAAGCAAATGGTTTCAGCAGTAAGGGTGTGCTACTGATTGAAATGATGGAAGAAAACGCACAGCAAATCACCCACCGGCATAATCTTCAATTAAGGCTACTGCCACGGCTAACGCTACTGAAGCTACTATTTAATTTAACTATTAATAAAACTCCTTTCTATAATTGACTCAGCTCCGGCTAGCTGTGGCAAAGAGAGCTATTCTTCAACTGACTTATCTAAAGATCTACAAAGCACTGAAGAATCATTTCCATCCTCTCAGATGAATCATTATCAGCAGCAGAATCTCACCGAGAGCACCTCCCTTTGAAAAATGTACTTGAAAACTGCTGTAACGTATACATCTATCCCTCTACTTTCACCTTAAAAGAAAGGATCGCTAGGAAAACCGACATGCTGGATTACATACTTCAAAGCTTCCTTCTCCCCCCTCTCCATTTACACTTTAAATTTCCCTTCCTTCAGTTATCTTCTGCCACCTGTGATCAATCACTAAACACCCAGGAAATAAACTACGTAGGGCTCTTTATCAAACACGTACAACCTTTAAATGCTAACAACAACAACGCATAAGTCTCATCACCGTTGCAACGATCAGCTTTCAAAACTGGTAGTGACCATGTGGCCGGTGGAGCTAGTTCTGCTAACTGTAGCCCACGACCCACCAGTTGCCTTGGCTGAAAGACAGCAGCTCCTTGAAGAGCTGGAGGGATCCTGGAGAGACACAAGAGCGCTAAGGCAGAAATCTCGGAGCCATGTTCTGGGTCAGCTCTCTCTCTATGAATCTTGATTACAATTGCATAACAGATTGTGATGGTGTGCGCTCAGGTACACCTGCATCGTGCATATGGCAAAACAACCAACTGCCATTAGTAATCTTCATTCCGTAATTTCAGTTTTGTCAGGACGCTGTGTACTCTCCCTTTGACAACTCTGCTGTGCAACACACCAGTTTGGGCCTGAAATAACCCTTCAAGGACACACCAACCAGCATGCTCTCTGCTCGGGTTGCACTGAAGTAAAATTCTGCTGTTGTATTCTGAGCCACGGTTCAATACACCTAAGCATCAAATGGGTTTCAGATTAAGGTTCTGATCCAAATTAGGACCATCCTCAGCTTACTCAACTTGGCACATCGCATTGCTCTGGGGAAGACGTGCTGCTTGTGGGATGACGGAGATGGAATAGACCTGAATGTACACTGAGGACTGGTCACTCCCACGAGGGCTGGACCCACTGAACACGTCCTCTGCTCCTAAAGCCTTGTACTTGAGATGGTGTGAAGACCAGAGAGGTTTCTTCATGCCTTGTCTGCATCCTAACAAAGTTAGTGGTTAATAGTTTACTCAAATACCCCCTACGCAGACAAAAAGACTACTGAAGATTACACCCCCGTGAAGCCTCAGGAATTTGTTCACCAAAAAAAGCATTTTTACTGCATGGCCCAAAGATCACAACTCCAAGGTCGTTTGTAGTATATCGCCCTCAGGGCCAGTTTCCCATTACGGGGCAGTGCTGAACCCACCCGACTCCCCGAGCACCAGGGTAAGCGTCTCTTGCCTCGAGTAAACCTCACAATTTACTCACGAGCACATACCTTCTTGGAGATATACGAAAGCCAAACTCAAACTACATTCGCACACTGAGGTATCTAGAGTATCTTGCACGCAAGTGAATCCTTCATGTTTAACTAATGTCCAGTCACTGAAAATTGGATTTTGATGGCAAATACAAAGACTCTAAGCATTTTAAGGTGACCCTGAGTACCTGCTAATCTTGTACTCTAGCTGCAGCTATTTTTTTTCAGTTCTCTAATTAGCTAGACTGTGCCCCTCCTTCATATTAGTTTGAAAGCTTTTCTGTCAAAACTGTGAACAAGTAAATTAACTAAAGGAGAACTATGAGTAATCAAATCTTGAGGGCTGCAATTAATTAAATGAAATGGTGAGTCAGTGAACTGAAGAATGGTCTTATATTAAAACAAAACATTTAATTAAATTAACAGTCAACACATTGCAATTAATAATATTCAAAAGGAAAAATGAAAACCAGTTTAGCCTTGCGGTATTACTGCAGTCTAACAGTCAAGCATTGTGCATTGGCTTGTTTGTTATTTGCATTCAAAGCTGCTATGGGTCAAGTGTGATGTGCTAAAACAGGAATAATGAAACATCTGGTAGTATGAAATGTTAATATGAGATACCATATTGCAAAGAGTGCAAACAATTCTAAAACATCCAATAAATCAGGCCTTGGAAGACTGAAAAGGATATGCTTTCTTTCCCATTATCTTCAATAATGAATTTGGTAAAAATAATTACGTTATATGTATTAACATTTTCAGAATGCCTGCAAGAATTTATTAATGAAACATTCACATTAGAAAGTGGAGGCTTCTCTGTAGCTGAAATGAATCACCCTGTTTAGGCAGGTAAAGCCCAGCTGCTAACACAAAGGACGGTGAAATCAAATTCTCGAACAAGAAGTTTAAAATCACCCAAGTGCTAGAGCAGTTTGGAGACATGTCCAAACACGTAAGCCTTATTAGGGCAGACTTTTTCCATTTCCGTAAACTGACTCGACTAGAAACTACAGGAAAGTTTTAGCTCTAGTGCATGTTCTGTTTTCCATGGCTGTTCATAGATATCCTGGCTACCATTTCTGAGAGGTCATAATAATCCATCAACGTGAAATATTTGAGAGACCGTAAGGGAAGAACTTAGTGAATAATTGGCCACTGCAGGCAGGGGATGGGATTTCAGCCTAAGCGCTGTAATGCTGAGCTTCATCATGGGCTAAGTTGTGTAAGTATTCATCCAGGCCCTGGGAGGACATTTTGGAGCCCAGACTGAAATCCAGGCTACATCCATTTGACATTGCCAAGCTGAAATCTACTCAATAGCCAAGAAATTTATTACAACAGTTGAGTTTCCTTCATCTGTTCCGATACCTGCGGCCAGTTGTTCTGATATTACAACCATATTTTTAAAATAGGTTCTTCTCTCCCATTTTGCAACAGGAAAGCACCCCAACCAAAAGCAAAACATTTTAGAGTAGAATATTTGGAAGCATTTATACAGTATCTATCCTCCGACATGTTGAAAGTGAAAGAGAAAATAAACACTAATTCTCTAAACACATTCAATTAACAGAAGTTCAGAGACTACTGAAGATCATTCTTAGCAAACCATTTCAGACAATAGTTAAAGTTTTTGAGCAGCCTAAAATTTGTAAATACCACCACTTTAAAATGTCAAGAAAATTATATCATGGCAAAAAGAACCTTATGGGGGGGGGGGGAACCCCAAACAAATATTATGCATATTTGCCAGGAATTGCGAGGAATTACTTTTCCACAGAGAAGCTCCAGTCAGGTTGCTTCCGCAATATATTGTCACACAGTCTTTTCTTGAGAGACTTTTCTCTTTGCCTTTGCGCAGTCTCTGAATATCCCCTACACAGCTTCCACTCCTGCAGCAGTTAGATAGGACAGACCTACAGATAGGTCTCTTCATCACACAACCTTGCTTACCCACGGGTCAATCGATTTGCTATCATCAACCAGGCAGTTATGCTGGCTGGGGAAAAAAAAAAAATCGGTAGGTGATAATGTAAATTAAAGACTTAGCCAAATGCTCAAGGGATCAGAATTAGGGTTGCACAAATATTTCTGAATTTTTGACAGCTTGATTTTGCAGCACTAGTAATTTTTGTTTAGCAAGGTGTGGTCGCTCAACTAATTTGAATTCCAAAATACAATTTCATGCAAAAGTTCACATGAGCATAAACCAGATGAAATCCTTTCCACATTAGAATGTCCCTGCCACTCCATGGAATAATTCAGGGAAGTAACAGGTTGTCATTTCTCTCATTTCTCACAGATCTAGACAGTAGCAAGTGTCCTGCTACTTAAAAATCTGAGTGTTCACTTTAAAATCTGAGTAGAGTTTGCTTTCCAGGTACTTCCATCCCATGTTTGCCTCTATTATTTAGGCTTCTCACCCCAGTTATATCCTCTGTGTCTTGTACAGCCTAATCTTATTCTCCTTGATACCCATTTGAAAGATTGGGAACATTTTTAACGCAAACATCTTCCATCAAGTCTCTGTACCTGAGATATTTCATATCTTTAATCCACATGAAGATATGATCACCAAAGGCCTGTCAGATTCCTTGTTGAAACTCAAGGGGCTCAGTTCGCAGTATACAAAAATTTAAATTCCAAATTCGTGCTTAAACCTATGATAACACGAGTGCTCATGTTCATGCTGATACACAGCGATATCCAGCTATGTATTTTAGACTTCATATCCAAAAAGGTAGCCTGTACACCTTATTGGAGGGAAACAGAAAAATCAGAACGACAGAGAGCACCGAGAGGGTTACATTAATTTTTCTTTCAGTGTGTCTCATGAGAACTGATTAATCTTGTGACATTTTCTGCTCTTTTTTACAATCTATGCCATGAGAATGATTTGTCAGGACTGTTATGTGTAATACTTTTAGTATGCCTCACTACTCTGACCTTTACCTTCTTCTGTATATTTGATTGACTGACCACCCCACTTCTAAACTACAGGTTTCAGAAGATGGAAGCCTACACACGACAGATGCATCAGTCATTGAATTGTTGTTGAAATGATCACAATCACTTTACACAGATAATTCGTATGTTCTTCAGTGCATATCTGATGCAGTTTTAGCCATGTCACCGAAAATTTTCAGCTTGGAATGAAAATGGTGGTTATGACCAGCACTCAAAGGAAAATTAGACCTTTGACATGGAGCAGAATGCTTTGGGAACTTGTCCCAGGACCAAGAAGGATATTGGCAGGTGCTGGCACCCGGCAGCGTGTCATTGTCTAGGGACGCAGCCCAGACGGGCAATCTCGGGTTTACCTGAGTCAAGTTGAAAACAACCTGGACTGCCCAACAGCCTGGAAAGCTCACACGCAGTCAGGGCCCTGGATGCACTGACAGCGATTAATGGTCACCTTCTCCTGGGCTTCAGAGCTCACTGCATTCACTTCTGATTGCAGGACTTAGTTATCCATTTCAGAATACATTTGGGTTCATGGGAACCTAAAATTACATTATAAGTACATTTAAATCTAATAGGTCTCATATTCACCGTGGACATTCTGTAACTTCTCTATAATCATAGGTGTCTGTCATGATGCAGGTGCTGCCAGCTGAAATTAGAATTAGCTGTTATTTTTTTCTCCACATTTCTTCCTTTCCCATTAAATCAATTTTTGTGGATTTAAAGCACTTGTCCATAAGCAGTAACGATGGGGAAATTGCTGAACTTTTTGGAGGTCCTTTCAGTTAAGTACCAAAATGTCTGAAAGCTTATCTGGAGTTGGCACAACTCTCTTGAGTTTGTGAAATTAATTGGGCCGGAAGGTCTTCTGAGAATAAGGGTATCTTTGTGAGTGATTTCAAGCTACTTCCTACTTGTGACTGGAAAATACTATACAAATATTTTTTTTGTATCAGATGGCACAGCTCAGCTACGTCCCAGCTGTCTCAAATCACAATTTTAAAAATGGTGTATTTCAAGGATTTAAAGTCAACACTGAGTTCCATAAATTCATCATGCCGCAGTGTTTCAGATGAAATCTCAATATACTGTCAAGATCAGCACTGCTGTTCGAGACTGGACTGCCAAGGTATTACCCCTGCTAGCCGCTGTTCACTTGAGCTGGACCAGCCTGGCCAACGCTGTGGGCTTCAAGGATCACACTGCGCAGATCCCTCACCCAACCCCTCTGAGTAGCTAAAGCTACTCAGGGAGGGGAGAAATATTACTCCTACCTTCCCTCGGATGTTTTCACTGAACTGAAATTGAGCAACTAATAATGTCACAATAATTTCACCAAGCTGCCCACCAGCAGCAGCGAGCTCCCCCTTCACTCAAGACAGCAACCGCACCATGGAAAATTCGCTTGGAAATGAAGAGTCAAAAAACTGTGAACAATAAACTTATCTCCACTATAGCTCACACTAGTTAGAAGGAGGGAAAGTAATTTGTATTCAAACTCAACCTAGCTTAAGTTGCAAGCGTAAACAAAGCACTTAACCAAGGATACAACTCTGCCTTCCTCACAGGCACTGCAGTTTTGCTGCAATCCCTCTGCGATCAATTTAAAACCAGTGGCATTGTTTGCAAAGGTTAGATACTTCTTACCAAAATTACTGGGAATCAACCACCCACTGGGGTGACAACCACTGCCAGCTCAGGTGGGAACATTTAAACCAGGCTCCTTCACTTACACAACTTCGTAGAATCATCTCCTACATGGTATTTCTTCCACATAAGCAAATTTTCAAGACCTCTGCCAGAACAGAAACTGAATGCTATGATGACACAGCCACCTGCTCTTAGTTACTTAAGGCTGAGAAGTTTGTGGCCACTTCATAAAAACCACGAAAATATTATGCTTATTTGAAGCACCATAACCTAAGCAATGAAAAGACGGAGCTCACGCACTCCTCTCCAAATTGCATTTAATTAACGCAACCTCAGAAGATGCAAGGTCAAAAGCAGAGTCACTTAAGAACATAAATTCATGGAATATTCTTCTGAGACCTCTAACCACTCTCCAGTTCTGGCTGTTGAAACAAAGAAAAATATTAGCGCTTAAAGATCAGTGGAAATACCACAGCTTGTTCACAGCAAAAAACATTTTTGGATGGTATTAGGATAGATGAGTAAAGCGGTAACGGCTCTGGCAAGAAAGGAAAACAGCTCAGTGACAATTCAGGAAATCAGTGACACAGGCTCCAAGCAGATCTCCAGCTTTAAGGTAGAACCTACCCCATGTACAATTACTATTTAACAGAAGACATAGAATGTAGTGCAGAGAGAGGACTTAATTTTTCTTGGAATAACTGATTCACAATTTTCCCAAATGAATTTTCCATTAATTGTTCAATGTAAAATAAAGTAACCAATGGACTAGACTCCAGGTCTCTATCTCCTCACGTGAAGATTCTACCTGCTGTTACATTATGATCTCTTTCTCCAGACACTTTTGGCCTAACAAAACCTGTTGTGGTTTGTTTTTTCTCTTTTAAATTCAGGGAGTGGCGAAATGCATCCATCCCAGAGTGTTGTAACCTGATGCTTCACGCAGGCACCGGGAACGTAGCTTTTGCCACAAAGTCCCTTTCATCAGCACTGATTATTTTAAGTAGGGCTCTGTGGTGAGCTGGCACTAGCAGCAGGTCATGGCATATACAAGCCATGTATTTCTTCTTCAGAAGAAGAAAATGATGTATTTTAGATGAGTTTATTTTTATTCCAGCAAGGTTTGGACAGCAATCTAACTGGCCATACTCAGGAAAGGACAAGCTTTCTAGCAACTTTCTAGCAAATTCCTGAGAGGCAGGAACAATCACGTCAGGCAGCAAATGCTGCCCAAACACCTCCTGGGGTCAAGGCTGAGCTGCTGCTGTGGGCACCTTCTGCGAATAGGTGATGGATACGTGAACCTGTAATACTGCAAAGAAAAAATCTGGAAGCGACCCACAGGCTGGAGAAACCACATTTAACTTCTAGCTATGTTTTGACCACAGGTAAAGAAACACAAAGAGCTGTATCTTCCTCTGGGGCATAAATTAATGACTACTGATCACACAGCCAGAGAGCATATGGAACATGATTACAGGAGTGTGTACCTCAACTTCCCTTTTTTTTAAAGGATTTTTAACTTCTGATGGTTCTCATCTCTCTCTTTTTAAGTTACTTTCATATAGTTTCATTGAGGCTTATTCATGTGCTTTTACCTACACAAACAACAGAGGAGACAAGTAATTTAGTCCCAACAGGTTAATATCTTCTTGGTTTATAAAGTTATGCCAGAATAGCTATTTCCATTTTATGCTATGCAAGGTAAAGAACATTTTTCAAAGCTAACACACTGACTGGAAGCTTATTTTCTTGTTCCAGCTGGTGAATAAAAATAACACGTAGAAGATGAAGTACACCATTTTAAAAATCTTAAAGGATGTCTCTTTACTCATTGGTCAAGCTGAATTAACTTGCAGCCTCCAAGCCAAATGCAGGCTGAAGAAGGAGAGGAATAATTTAGTCACTGAATTGAAACACTCAGTAATCTACAATTATGCAAATATTCTCTTTGCCCTTGCAAATCTTTACAGATAAACTCTACTGGTCTTTACTCCCCAGTTTGCATCACTATGGCAGTTTCATTTCCTCCAAAACTATGGCAACAAACATTTTTAGCTTAGGTTTTGTGCAACTGTTTCAGTAGTCAAAGCACTTTCAGAGCTTAAAACAGATTCTCAGGCTTGTTTAATTACAATTAACTACATTTACTTGAAAAATAAAAAATATATTTAATATAAATGTTGCCTAAGATATATTGACAATATTTTTAGCCGCATTGTATAAGTAACCTCTTGCAAGCATTCCCTTTAAAATTACTATACTCTGCAGTCCTCAGCCATTTCTCATTATTAATATTGTACTTCTTGCAGCTAACTCTTTAGAGCTGAGAGGTTTAAGTCTACTTTAAGGCTTTTTCCCACATTAATAGGTTGAGTATTACATATGAGTATAAACTCACCTAGGTAATTTTCTAGTGCGTTTCCAGTAAGCATGTAGCTCAGGTTTTAGAAGTTTAATATGAAATACCTCTGTCAATTGAACAGTTTATTATAAAGACACATTCTGTTTCTTCTATAGATATTGCTTTTAAATTAAATCTTTTCAGTACTTATCTACTATATCCTTTAATTGATATTTCCCTAACAGTGGCACTACACTGTGAAGAGTAGATTTAACAGGATAATTATTGTGGATTGACCAGTTCACTATGTTAACTATAAACCTTAACTGCAATGTTATTCCTCTGTATAGTTATAGAAATAGGTGTGTATTTAGGAAAGGCTTGCTCACTTCATTTAAGCTGAGAAGTGAGTGTGAGATACTTAGGCTGCCCTTATGTGTAGGAACTTAGAGATGACCAAGGAACATCTTTATTATTCTGTTCAGGAAATACAGGATGCAATATCTGCAATCCCATCAGGCCTTCTTTCTTTCAAAAAAACACTGAACTGCTCATACTTGAGAAGAAAATTAACCTTTTTACTGATTAATCACTAGGCAGCTTTGACTGGTGAAGAGAAAATTGTATTACAAATGAACAGCTACCTGTTATCAAATTACAAGGCATTTTCATCAAAGGACCAAAAAACGCAGCACATTGACCAGTTAACATGTTTCCACTGACCTGGGGGGATTTTTCCAGTTAACGGCTTCTGAAGAATGCTTCCTTTTGATTCTTGTCTCTGACACAAAAATGATTGTCCCATTTAACCACTGTTCTATCACATACATCAGAGAATCCTATTTACTCACACACTACTGGAACATTAAAACACAATAGTGTGATTGTCTCTGGAAAAAAATTTTAAAGATTGACTTTTTTTTTTTCTTTTTTTAAAAAAAGGGGGTAAGATCAAAAGCTAACTTTAATAGATGTTTGACTAAGGTCACACTCCTAGGAAATGGAACACTGAAGATGAAAGAGAACAAATAGATTTGGCTTTTGATCTCAGCCAAATGCATTTGGCATTGTTTAGGCTTTTATAAAATACTTCAACTTCAGGCCGTATCATGACTAAAATGAATTGGTTGAAGTATGAGGCTTTAATAACTCAGTAAGACTTTAATAGGTACCAACATTTGGAAAAACTTCCTGAGTATTTGGCTAGATTTTTTTTCTTACTGGAATGAAGTCAGGTCAAACCAAACTATTGTTGCTAATGCTAGATATGTATAAACAATTTTAGGAATATTGACCTATTCATAAGCAGCTTTAAAAGTTATTACCCAGTAGTGCTGTTAAATCAGGACCACTGGTATCCTAGGAAGCAATTTTAGGGGAAAGTGCAGAGCATCGAGAAAAGGTCTTGGAATTACTCAGATAAAGCAAGTAACTGTGTCCCTAGCCAGGAGTGCTAGTATCAGATCCTTCTACCAAATTATCTCACGGTTCTAAATAATCCTAACAAGTACTGTGGACATCCAAATTTGTAAACTAAATAGTAGTAAGGGAGGAACAGATTACAATCTACAAACTACTACTTTCAAATCCTTCGCTAATAACGGTGTTTGCTAACTGAAGACTACTTGCTTAATTAAGGAAAAATGAGATTACATTCATTAAAGCAATATGCTTAAATTATTAGTATTGTTAGAAAGAATTAACTATCATTAGCCATTAGAAGCACTGCAAAAACCTATAAACCACTTAGTTATCTACACAGTCAAAATTCACAAAGGAGTTTTATCAGCCCAGCCCTCTGATAAAAAACAGTGATGGCAGGAAACACCCCAGTGCCATACTTCAAACTTAAAAGTTTTGATAAGAATTAATGATTTATACCACAAAACATATTACAAGAGAAAATACTGTACTTGGGTTATGCAAATATTTAGCCTTAAGATCTATACAGAAATTATACACACGGAAAAAACTTCCTGATCTTATTTTCAAATAGTTATTCTACTATATTATAACAATGACAAAGAACTGATGAAGAGCTGAGAGATTCCAAAGATATAAGGTCAGGTATTTATCATCACGAAGGACAACATATCTGACCACAAACCCTAGAAGTAACCAAGGGATGGAAGAGGTGATTTCACACATACTTCACTTATCACACTAACTTGCTCAAGGGCCACTTAAAAATGCACAAGAAGCCTCAGTCATTTGCTCCCCATCCAGGCACAGATTTAACAACACAAAGCAAGAACATTCATTCTGTCTTTATACTGTTAATTTCTTAAAAAGGAAAGTATCACAGGCTTTCACCCTTCTCTTTTTTTTTTTTAACTGCTTTTTACATTGTTTATTAACATATCATACTTCTGCTGCTGAGGCAATGTGTATGATCTGCTGAAACCACCTGGACACTGAAGATCTCTGTAGAGCAGAAAACCCAATAAGCTTAGATCAGACTCTCCCAGGTACAGAACACCTGCACCCAGCAATATTTTAGCTCTGTCATTCTCAAAAATTACAAACATGCACCTCTCTTTATGTACTAAACCTACCTGCAAGACCCTGCCATACATCACAAACAAACTTCGTTGTTTCTCAGCAGCCCAGTCAGTTGTTCACTGTCACTGAAAGACACCTTCAGCCAAACTGCAGCTTTATCATTCATATTCTACCCAACTTCAAATGCAAGCCAGTATTGATCTACGCTACTGAAAACCTGATGCTTAAAAATCCCTGCCTTAAAACAGAAGGATTAGAAATCGAAAGAAAACCAAAAAGCTAAAATGACAGCTAATTTTTAAACCAACACAGAAAAGCTTTTCAGAGAGTTAGTACCATATCTTGTTTTCGAGGATGGAAAACAGAAAATAAACTGAGGATTGAAGGCATCGAAGCGAGCTGGAGATTAGCTCAAGTGTAAACGTGCATTTTAGACAGTGAGGTTGCGGACCCACCGCTTGTAGGCAACAGAGAAGTAGGATGTAAAAGAATAAGACTATGAGAAACAAAAAATGCGGGACGGTCCCTGTTGGGGCCTCCTTTCCTTACCTACTAAAGCCTATTTTCCAGAGGAAAGTGGTGGGGGGAAGGCACAGACACAAAGAGTTATTGGACCTACTATCAGTTGATGTGAAGTTTCAGACAGTCTCCAAGTTGACAGTAATTACATATTTATCTGCATATACACACACACACTTGCACATGGAGGTGGTTTTTGACATGTGTATCATTAAAGCTTTCTATATATAAATCTATAAAGCAAGTAGACATGCTTTCATTCTCAACAGTTTCTGTTGATCGACAAGCAGCACCCAAGGTGGAATCCATTCCCCGTTTCACTTCTTTGTCCTATTTCTTCAGGCATTGAAAACTTTCTATTCTTGAAGCTGGGATTATTTTCACTTCTCTACTCTTAAGACATTAAGCCTACAGAACTTCAATAAATTGCTTCCTTTATTTCAAGAGCGGGACACTTGTTATTCTGCAGCCCTTGTTTTTCTTGACGGATGCAAAACCTTGTAACATTAATTACACGGGAGACTTAATCATCACCACAATAGGTCTCGGTCTCATCCTTCTCATGGTCTAGCTGCACAATTCTGCATCTTGTGTTTTATACATTTCCCGGAGAAGGAGTAAGTTTATTTGCAGATTAAACTATGGAATTTCTTGCTACTAGAATTTACGAAGAAAGAAGATCAAGATCAGAAAGGACTTCTTACACGGAATATATAGAAATTTGCTGAATGACAGAAAAAAAATAGAATTAAACCAATTAGTAGAATACTAGACGAATAATTCAAATATATGGTAACAAAGTTATCTCTTGAGTCTTCCCACTGTTCTGCTGGTGGGGTCAAGCTTCCAAATACTGTGCTGCTTAATGAAATAAATATCTTCATAATCTTGTGTCTGGTTCTCTGAAAGAAAAGGGACTTATCAAAAAACAAGAGTGTATTTATGGATAAAAATGAACTTCTAGCAAATAAAATCTACAAGAATATAAAGCAAAAATCAAGCAAAATAGTGCTCGATTAATTTGGTCCTCAGTAGGAATACAAAAGGATCAGCCTTATCTGTTGGAACATATCATAAGACTGATTTATACCATGAACACTGAACTATTGAGATATATGCTTATATATCACATTTTATAAGAGGCATCATGGGATCACACCATCTGGTGTGGAGGCATCAATAACTGCACCTTTTAAAAAATAACAGCCAGAGACCAAAAATTATCACTGTGAGGTTTTTCTTTTGTTTTCCTTTTAAATACAGAGATTTTGCAAAGAGAAATAGCAGCAGACAAGGGTGCAAGAGAGCTGAGGGCAGGCACAGGAGCTCTCCCACACGAGCGGCTGCCCGTGCACAGCCCCTGCAGTAACAGGCAAGGGCAGACAGAGAAGTGCTGGGCTGCGGTTTGGGTTCTGCTGGAGATAAAATGCTCACTGTCTTAAAAGAATAATTTGCATTAGGTAACATCACAGACAAAAATATTTCATTAAAATAAAATGTTAACTAGCTCCATGATTAAAATATCCCGCAGAACTGTTTTCTCCTAAATAATGTAAAACCTACCAGAACATATTTTCCTTATTTATTGCTGGAACAAATCCACACCACTGAAAAGATACGCTCTCCCGTTATATGCATGTCCAGACAGAGACTGAATTTGATTTTCAGGATATTCCAGACTCGGCAGTGCTCAAAACCGCAGTGATTAAATACAAACTGCACCCCAGGAATTTCACTGCTGTTCTTGGGCACCCAGATGTAACACCTCTACCAACTACACTCTTAGTATCTGCGTTACAATGAAGTTTCCACGTGTGACAAAAGCACGTGGAAACTTTTTGCCAATTTGTCAGCCAGTGAGTTTGCCCGGATGCCTTAGAGCGCCGAATCCTCTGGAATTAGGACTCCAGGAATTAGGAGTCATGCAAGTGACAATGAGGAAAAGCGCTTTTTTTACCCAACATCTGTGAAGCCCTTTAGGCCAAGCAAAGTGAGAAAGAGGCAGCATATGTGACACCTTCATATGTAACTTCTGGTGCCACAAGCAAAACATTATAAAACTATGGAAATAAAAATCTGTAACCATTGTAACATATGCCCCTGTTGTAGTTTATAGTAAACTATATTTAAGGTGGATTCAAAGAGTGAACAAGTTCTGATATCTAAATGCAGCCTCCTAACCTGGAAAAAAATGCTCTGAACAATTTTAACCATGGGTGAAGAGACATATTCCTATGTATATACCAATAAAACTGGATTTTTTCCTGTTACACCTGTGTAACCTGGTATCCAGATCTACTGAAGTTGGCACTACTTTAATTTTGTCCAGATGAAATATTTTTGCTCTCAAACAAAAATATTTAGTCTCTAGTTGTAAGTGCAGAAAACAAACTCACTCCAGGAAATGAGTTATTTTCCCTTCCTGGAAGAGCTCATAAGAGGAGCATAACATCAGCAATAACGAGATGAAATGGTCCTGTGAACCACTGCAGGACTAACAAATCTATTATGAACAATTCCCACCAGAAATCTTGGAAACTGGACAACCTACTGTCTGTTCCTGTTTTATTTAGTCAAAACAGAAAAATAAGAGGAGATCTGTACGACTGGATTTCAATTGGCTTTGCTCACAACTTCCAGTTGCATTCACTCACAGATGACTAATTGTTGTCTTCCGTTCTTGTCTTTCCTATTTGGCCAAACTGAACAGAAGGCAAAGATGTCTATTGTCCCCTGACACATTAGTATTCATTATGGCAAAAAGGAAATGAGAACTATTTAATCTTCAGAGCGCTATCCTAAGACATTAACATCTAATAACAATATTAAAGTCACATTACAGGTCTTTAATCTGTGGCAATAATAATGCTGTCTAGTTTAATAAAACTACACATTAAAATAAATATTTTTGGCTATCCACTTTGAGGAGTTTGCAAACAATATTATTACTAAGTTGAAGACGTTGGGATAGCTAGAACTAAATTTTGAGAGCAGCACTGTTGCAGTTACAGTAACTTGCTTCCTTTTCCTTTCTTACTCATACTCTCCTAGAGTGAAACGAAAGCTATTTTATCAGGATTTCTCATGTTAATGCTCTTAAAAAAGAAAAACACACAGCAAACGTTGTCATGTATCTTGAAATCAGTAATTAAGTAAATAATCAAAACGAGCTAGAGCTCAGGAATCCTGCACATCTCCCGCAGAAGTTATCTGCGGCACAGTCACTACGCTGCTCACTCCTGGGATATTCCTTACCAAATTTTTATTGGAATTCTACCAGAGGGACTATGAAGGAGCTTTTCATGCAGCTCATCGAATTGTAGCATGGTAATTGTTGTTTAACTAGGAAAGTGAAGTTTGAACCAGGGTCTTTCGTATCAAAGATTTCTGGCCAGAACAGACTGGCACTGGTTATTTGTTACCAAATCCTCTGGCACAATTAGAGGCACTCTGGATACACTGACACCTTTCATGACATAATTCAGTGGTGAGTATATTTAAAAGTTAGTAAATAATGTTTATGGCTCTAAGAGCTGCCCTTTTAATTTGCTAAGGAGTTTGAAAATGCATCATACTAAATTCTTGCTGGTTTACATTTATAAAATTGAGTGTCAGCTTCAAAGTTTTGGGAGCTCTAGCCATCAAATACAAACACAGTTATTTGCAATGCTGCAGGCACAGCATTAGCCAATGAGATATTAATTAATTAAGCTGATTACCAAAAGTAAGAAATAAAATAAGCGTATTTTTGCTGTCGGCTTCACAGAAAGTGCAATCAGCATTTTCAGATTGCAAGGTAGTCTCTTTGTGTTTGTTTTTGGCTGACTGACGACATTCCCTCGCCAATAATGTGTTACTCCTTGCGCTTTTTTTCAGCAATTGCGAGATTGAAATAATTGAAAGGCTTCTAAATAATATTCCAGCACTCCCTTAACAGCACATGAAACACTGGTGAAATGGAATTCCCCTAATTCTATTTTATAAACTCTGCAGCTTCTCCTGACCCCTCTTCCCCCAGCTGCTCTCAGAGCATGCAGTGCGTAGATACAGGGGCAGATGACAAGCGAGATAATATCAATTACACGTGATGGCAGATGAGGTGAGCTGAGACAAAGAACAATGTCTTTCAGTTGAAATTTCTGCTCTTTATCTTTCTTGGAGAGACCATTCCTGTTGGCCTGGACTTGCGCATTTGATGAATGGGTCAGCAGCTAGAATCTGTATGAGCAAATGAATAAGATGCACATCTCATCCCTCAAAGTGTAATGAAAATCTTTACGAGATTGGATTCATGCATTGAGATGACCTAAGAATATGTTCCTGGTTTCTTACATATTACAATTGAGTTATCAAGTGACAGCATGAAGATGGACCAGCGCCAACCATTCCTGAAAGCTGGGAAAGTAACTCATACCTGGGCGGTGCTACTATAAGCAGATATTTAATATTAAATTAATAAAAATTAGATAAAACAGCAGTAAGACATACTTTTCTCATCATCTTTTCCAGTCCTTCTCCTGAGGAAACAAAACTGCTGACAAAAATTTAGAACTGGAGTTTCATGGGCAGAAAAACTATCTAAATTGTCTGAAGTTGCTCAGTCCTTTTTCTAAGTTGTGTAGTAAAAACACAGAACTAACCTACAAAAATTATCTGTACACATCTGCATAAGGACAATATTATCAATGCTTTATTACCTGCACACATACCCACACCTCTGTGTTGTCAGAACGGAGCATATTTACCATAGATAGGACCTTATTTCTCTAAGCTTCACTCCTGCAAACTTATTACTAATTACAAGCTGTAGTGCTAGTCACTAGTACCCTCTACCTTGAAAAGAAAAAACCAGTTATGAAGCCACACACAACCGTAGCAAAACCTGTTTAAAAAAAATCTTTGGATGAGGGGAGATTTTTCCACTGAAAAACAGATTTTTGTCAGAGGCAAAAAAACACCTGGGCAACAAGCAAGGCTGGCCAAGACAGAGTGAGCAAGGCCCTGTGACAGCTGCCTCTACACAACCCTGGGCAGCAGTGTGATGCTGGGAGACACCATCCTCCTACTCCTCCTAGGAATGATGAGCTAAGTACCCTCTGGGCCAGGAGAGACTGACTTCCCATGGATGCTGTTCTTCTCCTCAACAAACCTGTCCTAGTGGAAAGCACCGGCGTGAAGTCAAACCCTGCACAAATGCAAGTTACCTTGAAGTTATCCTGAAGGATGCAGAGCTTCCATTCACACCTTGGGGAAAGGATAAGGTGGGTCTTAAAAACTTCTCTTGTTAAAACTGTCATGTAAGTTCCCCCCACATAAGTTTGTTTTCACAAGAAAAGTATTTCAGAAATGTTTGGTCAGTTTTTTGTAGAAGTCTGCTACCTCTAGAAGCTAGCTGAGGATTCAGTGACAGGGATTAGTTAGGAAAACCATTCACTTTCTTTGCTCAACCCACGTCAAGTTTGCTCAAGCTTGTGCTTTCTCAGCGAGGCTATTAACCGATATAAATGGTGTTTAGCAGGTAGCAATTCATTCCTTCATTCTCTCTCTTTCATGCTAGAAAAAGATTAAATTTTCTTTCAATTATTAAAAGCCAAGAATAACGATATCCTAAAGAAGGTGAAAAAGTACAACAAAAATATATATCAACTGTTACAGTCTGGACAATGAAATACAAAAATATGATGAAGAATATCCACAATCAGCACATAATTTATTGATCGCCCTTTCTCAAATGAAGGACCATCAGCTAGGTTAAAAGTAAAATTACATACTAAAATAACAGCAGAGAGAGATAAAAATTATGAGGGTCATGCAAGGGGAAAAAGATGTATTTTCAGCAAAGATTTTTAAATGAGATGGAGAGTCAATGAGGCAGAGAACTACAGGAAAGCCCTTCCGTGCCAGAAAGAATTGCAGAAAAGCAGGTTCTTTTAGCATTAGTCGTGAAATGTTGAGTGGCAGCATGGGAAAGAAAACTAAAAAAAGCAAAGTAGACATTCCTGAAATAAACTGCCGTAATCCTGCTTTTTAGAATGCCTATTAATTACATTAGCATAATGGAAGTTGTCTGAAAGGCCAGACAAACTGGGTAGAAGAAAATAAATGACTTGCTAAAAATGTGCTAACAAGTTATATGACTGCAAACATCAGTTTAAATTGTATGTAAATCACGAACTGCACCACCTAGCTCTCTCCTGAACATAAAGCTTTGAAATTCTCTTTCCCATGGCCAGTCCCAATCCCCGGCACTGCTGCTTGCAGCCCGTGTTCCACATCAGCTTCTGGTGCCAACATTACGGATGTAACTTCTCCTTCTGTGTCAGGGACCTGCACGTTCCTGGTCACCAAGTACATCTGCTACCAGCTCACTGAATTCAGGGTCAAGTGAGGGGAAAAAGGCAACAAGTGAAAGAAAAATGGCAAGCACGTGACCACGGAAATCATTTAAATGAATCTACAGGCAGGAAGTTCAACATAAACAGGAAATCAGCTTCTTTAGTTGTTGCACAACGAAACAAACACTGAGACAATTTACCAGGGCATGGGATGAATTCTCCGTCACTTGAATCTCTGAGCTAGGACTGAATGTGCTGCTCAGACACTGAGTTTAGTTCAAAGTTTAGGCTTAGCACAGGAATAGCTTGGTGAAAAGTCCCAGCCCAGATTACACAAGAGCTATACGGATTGTCAGGACGGTTCTCTAACACGTTTCTATTTACTCGTGCACGCAACCCAAGAGCAATCCAGGTCCACAGGCTGCTGCCTCCGTGGCAAATTCACCCTACTGAGTGTGGAATTCCCTGCGGTGGAGTCAGAATTATTGCAAATGGTGAACTCCTTGGAATATGGCATAACTCCATTTCTGTGTACTGTGGCTGTAAATAAACTGTTTGCACTTAATTATGTACACAGAGAGTTAATTTGTTTTTAAAATATTTTGGTGGAATTTAAACTAGAATGACTCTAATGCTCTATTTGTTTTAGTTGCATATGCCCTCTCCAGATGTATGTGCTCTTTAGGAATGTATATTTATAACAGGCAAGAAGTGTTAGTTAAAACCTGTGCCGCTGATGGCTTGGGTCTTCCACATTTATCCGTGAGGAGTAACAAATTTAACCTCATACGGAAATCACCTTGTGTCCCTGAGGTTCTTTTAACGCACCTTGAGGCTGACTGTGACACTGCTGGTGAAAACCAACTGAAGAGTTTCACATTTGTAGCCTGCACGCAGGCACGTTTTGTGTCTCTTCGCTTCACGCTTTTGGTGTCTATGCAGAGGATGTGACCAAGGGCAGAGATTCTCACCACGGTGTCGAGCGGAGGTCTGCATCGCAGTGACAGGCCAGCACATGTCTGTCTGTAGAGCCCAAAGGTGATTCTGGGAGAGCGCACTGCTCACCCCCTTGCCCGCACAGCACACAACCTGCTCCCTGCCCTGCCCTCGGCCGTGCGCTCCCGGGGATGTGCCCACCAGCCCCTTCCACGCTCCACAGAAGCCACGGATCCCTCTGACCCAGCACGTGCTGCCTCTCGGTGTCCTGCCAAAGCACGTTAGGACGACACAGAACAGGATTGCTGTTCTCAAACGCAGCATAATTACACCAACACTGTCACCTCGCACGTACCACGGGGGACTCCCCCTTCCCGCGCTGACTCAGCAGTTACCGAACCTCGCGTTACCACGGGATTATCAGCCGCGGCAGCGCTTTCCCTGTCAGTTTATTTTAATCCGTCAATCTGTAAATGACAGCGTTTCTGAAGGGGACGTACAGCTCTGGCCACCTCCACACGCCAGACGGCACACACAGCTCGGGAGGAGCCTCCTCGAGCACTCGCCTTCCTGAGACACACGAGGCAATACCCGGAGTCTCTCCGGCAAGACTCAGCCCTTTGCAATCATACCCTACACACTCTAGTTGAAATGCTAAATACTATTAAATCTGTCAGAGTACCATACTCTTGCAGAATATTGTATTAATTTATACAGAACCTTGCAGATATGTTTGAATAGGCAACGAGGATACCAAACGGTGGTTTTTAAAAAAATATTTCGTCAATATTTTTCCCCTGAATTGTCAAATGCAATGAAACAAAAAAAGAAATACAAAATCACTCAATTGTGAAATCATACTTAAATCTAAGATTTTTATCTGGCTATTAGGACACCTCAGCCTAAGCTGCACTGCAGAGCAGCTCTCTAACCTGCATCACTTTGGGCTGATCTTAATTCAGCTCAAGCTGCTGTGCGAGAACTGCGCTGAGTCTGCCCCGGCTCTGCTCACGTGGACACAATGATTGCAGTGGAAGCACAGAGACTGCACCAGCAAGGATGAGCAGCTGATGAGGTGTGCTAATTCACTGCTAGGTCTATCTGGTTTGAGCATCCACAGTGACTGGGCTGCAATCCTTGACCTACAGAATTTTAAGCACCACTTCACTCATAGTGGAGATTCTGCATGTAGACAACACACAGATTGTGAAAGACTTCTATGCCAGCAGGGAAGAAAGTCCTTTCCAGTCAAGATCATTTATTTTACTGATGATTTGTTTAACAACAAAAAATTTAAAAATCCTTCCAGACTTAGAACTGTAAATTAAGTATAAACTTGGTAGACCTGATTGTTGCTAAGTACATCAATAAATGAAGTGGAAGTGGATAGCGTAGTTTAAGTGTAGTTATAGTCAGACACTAACCGTTCCTCCTAACAGTTCTTATTGTTGCTATCAGAAATAAACTATCATTTCAAAGTGCTCAGTCTACTCCTCTCTCCTAGGTTTCTTTCAGTTAACAGCTCTTACCTTGTCTTATTTGATGGAAAAAGCCTGAGAGAGAAACCATAAAACAATAAATTACCACTAGATTAAGGAGAAATTCCAGCGCATTAAGGAACTTCACAGAACGGCTGAGGCTGAAGGACCTCTAAAGACCATGTAAGTCCAACCCTGCACTTGGAAAAAGGGTCACCTGGAGCAGACTGCCCAGGACAGCATCCAAACGGGTTCTGGGTATCTGCAAGGATGAAGACCTCGCTCCACTGGGTGCTCCAGTGCTCAACCATCCTCACAGTTTGAAAGGAAAAAAAAAAAGAAGCCTCAATGAAGGAGAGCAAGCTACCTGCCAAGAAAGGTGTGTGTGCTACAGCAGCGTTTCCCTGCTCCCCCTGGCAAACCATGCCTTGCCCAAGAGCCGATCACTCAGTCAAACTAAAAATCAGAATTGAAAGTAGGCCAAACTTGCACCTGAAAAAAACCTTAGTATTTTTAGTAAGGAGGAATCATATTTATGTAGGGGGAAAAAAAAAGCGTATTGGCTTTGCTAACCAGCACTACCAGAAACCTGACAGTAAGCCCAGTATCCTACCAGATCTCAGACATGCTAAAAGCCTTAATTCAGTTCTAAACACCTGTTGCTCTCTGCACTAACCCAAGAAAATCCAAATTTCTTGAAGAATATGTGGGAAACAACCTGTAAGTGAACTGTCACTGTGGTCACTGTCTTCATCTTTGTCACCAGCTCTGGTACCTTTATAAAGACACGGGCACACAGTCCTAGAACTTGTGCTTTGTATTTTCAAAGTCAGCCTTTAAAGTTAATTCCTTTCTTGCTTAGAATAATTTAACAAGCCCCACAACGGTAACATCAGATGTATTTGTTAGTGATTGCTATCCAACGGAGTGTATCCCAGCAAGCATTTCATTTCTGAGAAATCCATCAAAGCCTCAGAAGGAAGTTACTCAAGTACATCGATATTGTAAACAAATGTTTTAGGTGACAGCAGAAAATCAAAACCGCTCACCCCTTGTTAATAGCCAACAGGTTAAAATAATGCCATACATTTTTTATTTCAAGTATCAGTATTTATATGATAAAAGAGGTCATTTACTTCCATGCACTTAGGTTAAATTGTGATTACAGTGTACTAACTTCACCTTACTACGACATTCCTAAATCAGCGACAACAGAACGCTGCTAAGAACACACCATGCAAGCTGGCCAGGGAGTCTACCTGGGATTCAGAAACCAAACCAAAGAATCTAGCAGTACTTAAGTAAAGCTTGAGCTCCCTAGGGATTGACTGTTATGAATACTCAAGAGCAAATCAAAGCAGTTATTAGAAAATATTATCCTGTGATCAAACAAGAACATTTCTAATAAAACACTTCCCACACATTGCTATATGTTTGTATATGTCCATATGTGTATGCAGATACACACATACATATATATATGAATGTATAAAATCTGATCCTTTGGTTTAACCCCACAAAGAGAAAAGGAAGGAAAACTGACTTGAATATAGCTGAGGTCGAAAGAGTCCTACTGAGTTTATGATCCCAGTATGATATTTCAGGCCGAGAGCTCCAAACTTTGTATTTCATTTGCGTAACAGAAAATAACAAGAATGCGTCCACGCTGGCTGGCTCAAAAGCCGAAACAAGCAGCAGCCCTGTTTACAACCTGTACCCTACAGTCTACCCACTGCATTTATTAGCCAGAACTTGGTGCAGCAGAACGACCAGGGTTTAGGAAAGGCGCACCTGGTTATCGGAGCAAGGGACGGCAAGCAGACGTGCTCCCCTCCGTCGGAATTGCACCTCAGTCTGTTTAGCAATATAGATGATTGTTGCAGTTTCAAGATTCCATGTTACGTCTTTAATTGTGGGCATTTAGCAGACTGCCTCTTATTATTAAGATACTGCTGACTTTTATTGTCAATGTGGCCACAGGACAAGGCTAATAATTACTAGCACCAGAAGCAGCTTGTGGTTTTATATTACATTGAGGTAAATTACACTGGAATTAGAGTGGATTACTTTTATCAAATGGGGAATAAGCTGTTAATTAACTCCCCGCTGTAGCAATCTTTTTCTGAGCTTGCAACTGTTATTAGCTCTAGATTAAACTGTTGAATTAATTTCCCACTTACTTACTATTTCAAGAGTTTTTAATTTACCTGGCAGCAGTTTTAATGGGAAATTGTATTAGTGAGCATAAATTGTTTTTGGGAAGGGTAAACAGTTTGTGATAATGTTTATTAAGTCGTTTTGTTTGAGCAAAAATATAATTGCAGTTTTAATTAGTGCACGGTCGTTGGAGTATTAGGTTCGAGATTACATTATGGCATTCTGAGAAAACAATCGCCCAGGTAATCCCAGCATTTATAACTGATAGCAAAGAGAAAAGCTCCGTCAGCCCCGCTCCGGCTTGTCTGCGTGTACATGTGCGCACATGCACACGCTCGGATGCGCGCGCAAGCACGAGCATGTTTGGGAAAGGAACACGTCACTGCTCTCTGCGCTCGGGCCAAGGCACACGAAGCGCTGCCTGTGTGTACAGACACCGCAGAAAGACGGCCAGAAAGCAGCAGAGTTTTGTGTGTGCTAAGTGCACGCATCTCTGACTTCTTATATTCAAGATGTGAAGCCTTTTCACAAGGCAAAACCTGCTTTAAAAACATTATGTTCTAGGCTTGCTACTGTTGTGTCAATGGCAAGCCTAAGAGACGGCACTAAGTCATTAGAAGAAAATTTTTAAAAAGATAACAAGAAGGCAAAGCGATCCAGTAAAATACACTGGTATAGATCATTTAGCTCGTTATTCATTGGTTGAATATATAGCAGCTCATTTACTGCAGTCTGCTGTTTTCTGATGTTTGTAAAATCCTGGATGAGCTCGTTTGAAGATAACAATAATATACTTCTGGGTAGCAATATATACAATCTATTGTCATTCTGTAGTCTATTTATTGACCGAGATGAAGAAAATTCCAGTACTTGGGTATGTCCTAATATATCCTGCTCTGCAGCTGCTGCTGCTCCAGAAGACATGGTCTTGTGCCGTATCTGCCTGGCCTCTGTAACATCCTGGATCACAAAGGGCATCACCAGCAGGACTTGGGAGCCCACCCTCAGAAACATCCAACCTCACAAATGCCCACAGGTTAAACACGGACAACAGGACTGCATTCATACCCCCAGTTTGGAGAGTAGAGACTTTGAACTAGCTTACTTCTTCTCTACCCCTTCCAGCTACAGCGTTGCTGACTGTGGAAGTTCCCACTAGACGCCCAGCAGGCATGAGCCCATAAGGTTCTCACACACCCTCAAAGCGGTGCAAAGTCAAATGTGGGTAGAAATGTGATAGTAACTAATAGGAATTGAAATCATGTTTCATCATAGCCTGTAAAGACAGGACACTGCAGCAAAGATTACTTTACTTTGTGTCATGACCTCAAGGGTTACTGATTTTCAGGAGCCTAATGGAGGTGAACTCAAGTGCCAAGACAACAACCGCAAGAAAAGTTCCTTGCCCTGACAAGGCCAGCAAAGTCCATGTTACCGGGTTTGTAACATCCGACATGGACAGCATTCATAGATGTAAACGTGCTGTAAACGACTTAGACTGCTTCAAAAGACCCAGCACCAGCTCAAAATGTCACCGCACGCAAGAGCTGTTTAAAGCGTGGCACAGTGATGCAAAGGAGTTCAGGAGCATCAGTTCTTTGGTAGCTTTAAGTAGGTATGTGTATTCATTTATTAAATACAACAATCATCAACACGAAATAAAAAGTTCAGATTGTTCTGACTGCCACACTAATTTCTCAATTTGTACTTTGTAATTAGGTTTAATATAAGATTTGTTAATGGAAACCTCTTACCTACGGATATAGGCATTTCTTTAACGCTTTGAGAAATTGGCACTAATCTGCCTTATGCCTTTCTGAGACCAAGTCTTCAGATCAAGACTGTCAGGAGTCAGTTCCAATGAATTCTTGTATTTCTTAATTCGCTATCATTAACAGTAAGTTTTTTGCTATACACAGTTGCTCTATTTATGTATGTTTATAGTTGAGTCCCCTGGATTTACTAAATGCTCTCTTCTACATTTGTTGCTACAGTCATTTACACTTTTAAATTGATGTTAGATTTCCTGAAAATCATAAAAGTTTTGGAACTTAAAGGGTAACAGAACACGATTAATACTTTATCACAACATTTTTCAATTGTTAGAAACAATGACTGAAAGAAAGGTAACCTCTTTGATTTGCAGGTCCTCTAATTAATATTTGGGTTGTTTTGTTATTTCTATTAGACTAAATGGATTGTAGCAGTTTTCAGCTTCAGAAAAAGGGAGGCACTTATAGAGTCTGCCATCTATTAACAACCAAGATACACCAGAAGTAAATAATATTTAAGCCACAGTATCGGCTTCCAGCTCAAGAACGGGAAAAAGCCTGAGGAGCACTCTTGCTATTTCAAGAGCATTTGGGACCTTTCAGAGACGCAGAAAAGTTGTTCATATTCTGCAGTCCGCCTTCCTCTGGGGTTTCCAGTGACTATTTGTCACAGCCCCATCCCACCTCAACTGAGGAGAAACTCTCTCTTTGTGCAAGGGGGACGCTGCCCTCTCTCTACACCCAGTATCACAGCACAGGCCTCCCCTGCAACGCGCACAGCCGCACGGTTGGCCAAAGCAAGAACTACCCTTTTGCACCAACAGAAACCAAACCCAAGCTACCAAACCATGAGTAACCAATTCCATTTGTGATCCACTTTAACCCATAGATTTTTTTTTTCTCATTCCATTTCTTGGCCAGATCAATGACACCCCATAATTATTTGCCTAAAGCTATGAGTAACACCAGCCACTGTATGTTCAATAGCAGTTCTCTGTCCTCCTGCTCCAGCCTTGCCACTGCTTTCCCTGGTTCCCAAGTCCTTTGTATTAGCAACGTAACAAAGTCCCTCTGTGTCCTTGTCTCTCCATTACCCCTTGTTCTGTAGCAACAGGACAAGGGGTAATGGTTGAAGCTAGAAAAGGGTAGATTGAGTTTCGACATTAGGAATAAGCTCTTTAGCAGGAGGGTGGTTGAGCACTGGAAGGAGCTGCCCAGAGAGGTGGTGGAGGCCCCATCCCTGGAATCATTCAAGGTCAGGCTTGATGGGGCTCTGAGCAACCTGACCTAGGTAGAGATGTCCCTGCTTATTGCAGGGGGGTTGGACTAGATGGCCTTTAGAGGTCCCTTCCAACCCAATATATTCTGATTCTTGTGAGGGGTTTGTAGGGACTACATGGTTGGAGCAATTCAGCTTAAAAGTGGCAGGAAAAAAAAAAAAAAGGTTATCTGGGTTGAGTCTGTAGTCATTTCTCCAGGTAGGCCTCCATGCTGAAACTTGACAGCCGTAAGGCTGAAAAAAGCAGTTGCTGATAATGGTCCTTTACTGGATGGAGGACTAGGATCTAGCCGTAGATCCGGGTGTCAGCAACTGTATTACAGCAGTAAACACAACCGTAAATCATAGAACGCTCATTAACAGTTGTTCTTGGTTTCTATTTTTCTCCGTCAGCACTTTTTCCCTGTACTGTGTTTGAGGTGTGGTCAATGTTAGAAAACATTACATGTTCTTGGAAAAGTCTGCAATATGCTTTTCTTAATTCTAACAGAAACATAAAAATGTTCAACTGAAGTTTATTCAATTAATTTTAGTTCTCAATTTATAAAGATTTTACTATTCATGCAAAGGAAAATGAGAATTAAGATGCAATGTGCTGACATTCAGTGTAGTTTTACAGCCTTTTTAATACAGAAGTAATTTTAAAAATAATAGGCTTAAAATAGTAAAAAACCAAAAACTAATAGTTTTGCTAAATTACCTTTTTATTACATGGTTTCAATTAACTTTCCCTCATCCTCCCACCCAACACACAGATTTGTTCTCTCTTTGCTCTGAAGGGAATTACGAGATGAGGGAAATGCAGAAGATACTTCAACCGAATGTTGGCACCTCAATTGAAAACACAAGTAGACGGCATTCCTGGAATGATTGGTTGCAGCAAATTCTATAAAAGTTAACCGTTTTTTAAGATGTACACAACTTACGAAGCATGTTTCTTGCATATGGTAATAAGAGATTATTCTACTAAACTCATCGGTTATTACATTTATTATGCACTACACTAAAAATTACAAACAATAAAACTGCTTTCAACCTGCACGTAGTTTTTCATTCCTTTGAAGTCATTAGAAAGCGCTGTGGTTTTAGTTAAGGTATTATTCTGTAGCATGAGGAAAAGGTTAGACTGCAGGTGCAGAGAAGATTTAATCCACATGTTGCAAGGTTACATATGGATATAAACAACGGATTAATCCTCAATTCCCTTCAGTTTTCACTCTCACAGGTCACAAGAAAAACGGCCTCCTTCTGAAACGGTATGGTTCCCTGAATTGTCAACACCTTTTATTTCATCTGCGGAAGGTTTTGTGAGACAGACCCTAACTGATTATAATGTCATCATCATTAATAGAACCAAAGATCAAAAATAGGTAGAAATACCCATACTGCGGGGAAGAAAAGAGGTCACTGCTGCAGACATTACAGGCGAGCACAGGGCCATAAAACCCAGTCAGCCCTGTCTCTACTGCTGTCACGGCAGCGTGCAGACCAACCGCAACCAGACCTCACCCCAGCACCGCAGGTATTTGAACGTGCAAGTGAAGAGCCTCAGAGAGGAGAGACTCAAACCTCGTTCAAGAATTCTGTAAACACCTGAAATGAAATTTCAAGATTCTCCTAAGACCAAATGTAACACGTGCTTGGGTACAGAAAGCGTTCATTCTCTTCCCTGACTTAATGAGCGTAGCTTTTAAGGCTCGAGGTTCTGTAGCAGAAGTTCACATTTGGAAACTTCAAATGCCTTCTCATTATCTTTTTTAATTACTCTCCTCTTAAGGCATAAATATTTTACCTTAATAAAATCAGTCCTATTTCCAAAAAGATTATAACTACACTGATACATGAAACTATAGAGCTTAAGAGTTCCACAAAAAATCCTGTTTGTCACTTCCTGTTCTATTTTCTCTCTTAAACAGGACACGCCAAAAAGTACTCAGAAAAAGCTGAGTGACCACAACATCTGCAGAACCGGGAGCCCATTTCCCAAAACAACTTACTAAGGGACTTAATCCATGTCACTATTAAACATCTGTTTTGTTCTGGTATTGTCAGAAAAAAGGGCAGCCCAATTAGAGGAAATACCTTAAAGCTTTCTTTGGAGAAATTCGTATTTATCTATCAACAATATGTATCGGTTATACTGTCTTCATATCGTATTCTCTATGATGCCAGTCCTTAAAAAGGAGACTTGTCAAATATAAACCGTCAGGGCACAGCAGATCTGTGCTCAGATTAGCTCTTTACTCACTACCAAATTCATTGACCTGCACCTGCTTGACACAACTATTACAGGACAGAATTTGACAACACCAGCAGGTTCAGTCGCATTGTCCAAGATACAAACCCAAAGATGTTAGATAAAAAATATTTCATTTTTTTTAAAGAACCGCACAGAGTAGAAATCCATTGGGAACTTTATGGAAATCTACAGAGCTCAATTCAATATGATGCTATTTAGGTGTGTACAAACACACATACAAATCAGTGGAAATCAATATGTATCTTCCTGTTAAGTTATACAGCAATTTTATAGGTGTGATTCTTGTCTCTAAAAGCAGCAAATTTTAGACAGCTGTATGAAACAACAGGTAAGCACCGTTTAGAACCAGAGCCAAACACAGTCATTCATCCACATGAGATAGAAATAGTAGTAAACACCTTGGATTTGAAGAGTCTTGAGCTTTGCAAAATTTATCTGGGTTTCAGCAGGAAAAAACAACGTTCTTAAACGTGGAAAAACAACACTATTAAAAGCCCATGTACGCCACTAAAACCAAATTTCATCCTTTAACAATGCAAACTTCTATGTATTGCTACGTGGGGAAAAAAAGTGACCATCAACAATATAAAAACCTGAAAAAAGGTTAAAAAGCAACACAGGATCAAATGTTTCTCAGTACGTTCATCCATGCGAGTGTACAAAGTGCTGTGTGTGTGTAACTTGGTCTCCACGTGCGTTCAACTGTTAGGACTGTCTCCAGGTGGAAGTTTTGAGCGCAGGAACATTACGCGCAGAAGCGTACGTTCTCCAAGGAGAGATGGCGAAGGTGCGGTGCCAGAAGATGTCTACCTCCTCGGAACGACAGCTGGGGATCACGATAACTGAGTAAGACTCCCTGTGACAGGCAATCACAACACGGAGCCAATACGCCGCAAACTCAGCTCAGTGCTAGCCCTGTTGTGTCTGAGTCAGGTATGCTGTAAAATTTCAATGATGCCTTTAAATTCTAATGGTTTCAAGCTGCTGTGAACTTCTGCAGCCATCAAAAATAATCTGTCATGGGACTAAGGGGTATGAACATCATGTCATAGCCACTCTGCTGTTAGATTTATTGGAGGGTAAAGCATGTCATTTATGCATCAACTCACAGGAGAAAAAAGCAATCCCTATGAAGTTAATCTAATAATAGACTGGAAAGCAATGATTACTGTTTCATGTGCAGTCGCTATTTGTAGCGGTGGTTGGCCTAATTCAGCAGGCCTTGCCTGTCAGAGCTCTGGGATTAGCAAGTGTTCAGATGAAAATCTATCAGGAAACATCAAGAAACGGTTTAACGAGGAACAAAAGTCTTCATTGTTACATTTAATATTTGCTAAAACTTTTCCATTTGCACCACTACATTTTTAACAAGCTTACTGGAAGTGACATCTCAAATAGAATACAAATGTTGAGGGACTGTAATTAATCTACGACAGTTCTTCACAATTTTGCAGTAAAAGTCTGCTCTCACTGTTCTCATGCAGGCGAAACCCCCTGAAATGGAGTAGAAGATTTTTTAAAGACAGGACTAATAATCATGGCCTCGCTGCACTAAACACATTTTCCACCAATTAAATATTTCCCATCTATTGGCTAATCAACCTCCTTACTCCTCACATGGTATAATCCAACTCTTGGCATCATTTTAGAGTACGGAAGCAAGAAAACAGACATCAGAACCCAAACGTACAGCAAAATGGCACAATGGGGACTGGACGTCAGAGGATCCCGACTGAGTCCCCAGATCATTCTCTCACTAAGAGCCGTGCATCTCTCACAAGGAGGTGTCTTAAACATTTCTTAGTTTTTAAAACAATTTATATTAAAAAATATCTCAAATCCTTTAATTAGATTCAAGTCCTAATGTTAAATAACCCTGGGGAAGAGGTTGCCTTTCATCTTCCTTCATCCATTACGAAAAATTAAAACTTATCATTAGAAAGTATTTCAATTATCCTTTACTTGTAGATACTGTTCAAAACGGATCAGAATTAATGTCTCAAATTGAGAAAGCAAAGTATTCCTATCAAAAGGAAAAATCAGAAGTCAGTCTGACTAATACATAGATCACATAGCTAATTCTTTCCAATAAAATTCTCAGCAAAGAACAAAAAAGAAATGTAGAAGACAAGACACTCCAGTGTGCTTTCACATGAATGTCAGCGACACACAAGGGCACATCTGGCCACACCACACATTCTCACTCTCACAGGCACGCTGTCATCTCCACACCCTCTACCTAACCAGCAGACCCCTCCATCAGATAATCGTCACCAGTTCTGAAAGATCTAGACCAAAATTGTTGATACAGCCAAGACATCTCCTCCTCACAGGATGTCATATAAAACAGGAGACACCACAGACTAACAAATCAGACCATGCTTTGAGTCCCTGCTCCGTCCACCACAGTCCACCTCCAACCTCTGTCCATGTCTAACCAGCAAGACACCGTGTCTCAGGAAGGACAGTTTTTACTGTAAGCCTTCAAAAATCAAGATGTGACCAGCTCCGTACTATCCTTAGTAACTACTGCCATCCAAAGTACCCTACCTGCCGAAGTTGTCAGAAATTTGTAGTAAGGAGAATTCAGGGATGATGCTGCAAAACATTATGTCTTTATGAACTGTTCTCTGCTAGTCTATTTAACTGCAAAGGTCACCCAGAATTTGACATTTTTCCAAGCAAGACAGAAAGTAAAACCATAATCAGAAATTTTACACTAGAATCCCGTTTTAGTAAGATTTAAGACAAACTTATGCAGAGGCATGGGATCTAGGTGCCAGGGGAAAAAAAGCTCTAGTACTAGCACAGATCTCAGGCTATTTCTTGTAAATGTGTAAAAAAAAGGCAAATGTGGACAACTTTATCAATAGTAAACACTGAGACAGAAGTCTGCACTGACAATATCAACGTACTCTGTCTTATCAATTTAAGTCATGAGTCTTCAGAGCCACAGTTAAACCAAGATTAACCAGCACTGCATACATCTTTCACATCAGAAAAAGCTTAGGTTTTTATCTGGGGTTTAATGTAAAAACTAATAGGAAGTTATTTATATTTTATTTCGACTTGTTGCTGAAGAAATCTTGTTACAAAAGCACAGGTCAAAACCTAACACATTCAAATAACTCTGATCTTGACAACTGATTTTAGACACACAAAGGCAACTTTTTATTTTACAAAGTAAAATAAAAAAACTACATAAAGTTGAAAAAAAAAGTAAAAGATGGGGCTGAAACAATTTACTGTTTCTTGAGCACGTTTTAGAAAAGATGCTCACAGCCCCTTAGCTGGTATTTGTGAAAAATCATTTCAGCACGATATTTAACTGTCCTTCCAATTGCAATCGAATGGCATCTCACAAACTCTATTGCAAAATTTCCATTTGTTGCTTCACAGGAGATGTATAAAACCAGAATTTGATGATGCAGAAGACACCAAGTATTGCGGTTTTATTACTGGCTGTCATCTAGCAAAAATACATGTGTGACATGAGTGATAACATTAGATGTCACAGTTCACCCATTCTTTTAAAGACCAATATGGTCTTCTTTAGCTGGAAAAGAGAGAAAATGAGCTCACTACCAAGACCAGCTAGCTCCTCAATTAACACAGTGGCTAATCATCTTAGTCTTTGGAAGCACGCAAGTAGTAAATCCTAAAACTAAGCAATATTTTATTATGTACTATTCAATCTCCTTGTTATTTTTACTGTATCAGCACAGGTCTAGAGAGATGTGAAGCAAGCACACATTCACACCATTGCTGCTGCAGAGATCAGAATCTAAAATACAGAAAAACACCTGATGAATGATAATAGGTAAAAAAAGAACAAAAATTAGCCAAGGAGATCAAAGGCCATTGTTTGATTGCACCACATCTTTTACGACAACAACACAAGCTACCGTCATCTCTGTCTGCTCACAAGCCAAAACCACTCCCCACCGAGCCGTGGGATAGCAAGGTTTGCTGCTGTCAGTCCAGAATGTTGTCCAGGGAACAAATTCAAATAGAGAATGGGGACAGTCAAAGAAGACCGGCCAGCGCTGGCTTTCCACACATGGGGCATGGCGTGCAACCAAGCGCTGCCATAGAGATGTACAAGCAGGGTCTTGGGGTTTTTGTCATCAATGCCAGAGCAAAGAACCCCAACCCTACTTCAATTCAGTCACTCTAAGGCTCTCCCTCCTGTTTAGGATCAAACGTGAGGCCAGCCTAAGCTACTGTCTGACCATTATTCATCAAATTCCTGGATCTTCATCCCTGGCAGCCACCCTTTGGATCCTCAGAGGTTTGTTGAACTTACAGGGATAAGATTTATCTCTCTCATCCAAACCTTTCCTAATCCTCCTCTTTAAGTCAGTGGCACAGACATTGCAGGCTTGAGCACAGGAAACCTACCAGAAGCAATCCTATGATTTATTGCTTCTGATTTCTCTCTCTTTTGTATCACTCCTTCTCTTTATTGCCTGGAAATAAACACTAACTTGAAAGGAAAAGAAAAACGGTCACCGGCCAGTTTCTACGATGGCTCTCCTTTTCAAATCAGAAGCAGGTTGTGGAGGATTTTGGTGTGGGCCATGATACTGAAATGGCTCAGCTAATTGAGGGCAACCTCAAGGTCAACACAAATTGTAGTGTAGACATAAAAGTCAAGGGCAAAAAAATAAAGAGGAAAGGCAGATGCAATGAAAAATGGAGATCAAGAGAGACACATCAGAAAGGGAAGGACATGTCCATGCCAATGGGCAAAAACTCTACTCTCCCAATATTTTCCTGCACGAAATCTACAGTGAAAACTTTCCACCAAGGAACACAAATTCTCAACAGGATCAGGACTCACGCTTAGATAATACATAGGACTGATAGGCTACTATGAAGAAATATCTCTAATTAAAAATGTTAATGAAGCATGTCCAAAACAGAAAGGCCAAAACAATTTATGAAACATTTCCCTGATGTTTAATAGGTTTGAAAAAGAGAGTCTGGTGGCAAGTTTTCAGCAACCTAACCCATCTGCAAATACAAAATAGCCTTCTGAAGCCTTATACAGACTCATCTAATACATTTCAGGAAAAGAAATTGAGATCGATATATCCATATGTCATCCAAGACTCCACAGAACAACTTTGCACTGGGAAATACCAAAACCACCATCTAAATGGCACAGCCCTCCGAATTGCCATTGAAAGATGGCAAGGCTTTCTGGGTCAGCTGAATTTAAATAATAGGGTGTTCTTAGCCCAAATAACCTCTTGACTTCCATATATAACAAAATAGAGAGACTCTTTCAAGTGCCTCCTAGATTTAGCAGCTGTTGCTCTGACGCTGTCAGCAACACATCCATCTTAATCACACTATGATCCTTTCAAGTTTTCTTTTTGAGGCTCTGCTCACTTCCTTCCACCCTTCAAGTCCCCTCCTCTGCCCACAATGTACATCAGCTCAAAGCTCTGTGTGAATATGAGTTAAAACAATCTAACTAGTTTCTCCTGAATCGTGCCTCTTAGTTTTAGCACGTGATACATACACATATTTCTATACTTGCAGATACAGGAAACCTTTATTTAGATAGGTCGCCCATGGGAGATGCTTTCTGGCTACTTCTGTTTTTCATATTCTGACGCACTCTGCTGTAGCAGCTCCCCTGTAATTTCCCTTGCCCATCACCACAGGCATTTTACTTTTTATTCTCATTATTCTTTTTCATTTTCCTTTGCTTGAAATAAGACTCCATATGTTTTGCTCTTCTTTTATTGGAAAACGTTAATGCTGTGTACCGGAGGGCACAGTCAAACGAGGGATTGCCATTTGGACAGAGTTATACAGCCAGGTATTGCCTAGGGTATATCACCTGTATGAGTGCTTTAAGCAGATCTCAGCTTTGTTTCTGCCAGAATTTAAGGCAATATTTTAATGTTGAAAACAATATTTAATGCTTTTCCAAGGGAATATTCATTCTGTCAAACTCTTGCAAATTAACTGCTCCTTAATGGCCTACAACTCATTGCAAGTATGTTTCTAGTCCTTAAAAATGTGACCCATCTGAATTATGGCTGCTTTTAAAAGAAAGCTCAACCACATGCACTTTTAGTTAATTTTAAATCCTATTCAAACTCTTCTCCTCATTCAAGTTCTCATCTGAAAAACTGAAATATTACTTTAACTGTATAGGTCATAACAGAGTCAGGAGTGCCTCAAAAGGAGCAGCAGCCCTCGTATTTCATCAGTAAAGCACGAGATGGCTGCACATCTGAAACAGCTTTAGTATACTGGGTAATTCACATTCGCTAAGTGGATTAGCTGAAATAAGCATAATAAATGAAAGAGAATAAAATAAAAAACAATTTCACACTAAGTGAAGGCTTGACTTATAGGAAGTGGCAGCTCTGATGGCCCAAGGCATAGAATTAGTTTTGCCACTCGATAATGTGACTGATTCACTCGAGTGGCCAGAAGAGGACATTTTCTGCCTGATTTCAGTGTAATCAAGTCACCTGCTCTGCGATTGCCAGGGCCAAGTCAACTGCCCGGAGTAGCAAGAACAGCATTTTCTGCATCTGTGTGCAGAACAACTGAGCTGTCAACGACGGCGAGATGCAGCTACATCTGTATGTCAGTGTATTTTCATTTGAAACCACATACGCAATATGAAAATAATCTATTCCGTTACTTACATGAAGTTTGGGGCTACTGACGGGATGCTCTCTCAGTTCTGTTACGCACACCAGCAAAGGGCTCAGGCAGTACTTTTACTTAGACAAAAGGGGTGACAGATACAAATACAGGAAACAAAGCAACTCCAAGAGACTAGAAATATAAATAACATTTTCTGTCTTAATTAGCAAGGCCTATGAAATTCTTCAGAAACAACGGCAGCAAGATTTTGTGTGAAATTTATGTAAAAAAATCTGCCCCAGTCAGGAGAGATAATTCATTTAGAAATACCATTATTATTAAAGCACATCCAATCAATATGCAAATGTGAAAAACAGTAATTAAGCATTTTACTTTTTACAATTGTGCAGTGGTAAAATCAAAGATATAATGTGTATCAAAATGATTTAACATTTTCTAACCAATTTTCTACTTGACATATGTTACTGCGTGATTCATCCACATTTTTCAGTATCAAAGTCCGTGATCTGGCAAACGAAATCTGTTAATAAAATGAAAAGGTGACCTTGCTTAATTTAATAAGCCTGTGTAGAAATACTCTTTCAACATGTTAAAGAATTACAAAAAGGTTATCAGAGCTGGCTTTCATGGGAGAGTACTCTACCTTTTCCAGCTCATTTCTCAGGCTTTTACTGTAATTCATTAGATTACATAAAAACAATGTAGATCATTATATTTTAATAAAGGCTTTCCTTTCCTAATAAAATGTCTGTCATTTACATTCAGGCATGTATTATATAAAAAGGGTCCCTTCCTGAAGTAAAGCTTCTCATAGTCAAGTCACAGGAGGTTGGTAGCTCCAGGAATTATGTTTTTTTGCAGAGGATTTTCAGGACGAATTTAGTTTCTAGACTGAATCCTCCAGAACTCTGATCCTACATTTATCTTCAGAATAGGTAGAACATGGCAGCAGTAAGGCTGGTTGCTATCAGCATGCCCCTCTGCCAACCAAAGAAGTCTCTCTCTTCAGCAAGAGGATGGTGTACGATACTAATTAAGTCAGCTTGTTTTTCTTTACACCAATTACTGTTGACTGTGATAAAATAGTTTATACAATACAAATACATTTCCAGTGAAATCTTAATCTGCTTCCAGTCACTTAATGAGAACGATCAGACAATGAAATCTATTTTAGTTATGCTAGCTTCAAAATAAAAATGTGCGCCTCTTCAAAACGCTCAGTAAGAGACGTTTCCTTTTCATCATGAATCCTAATTTGCTGCCAGCACTTGGCATCATGTTTTATTACTTGGGAAGGGCTGAAAGAAGGGCACATTCTTCTTGCGCAGGAGGAAACACCAACTGCAGCCGCTGTACTTCCTACGTAGCAAAGGTCTGCTCCTCAGGAGACCAGCTACACAAGCAGCTTCTCCAGAAAGGACAGCAAGGCAGCCTCCATTGCTCAACTCAAGCCTCTCCGTTTTCTGCACACGCATTAGAAAGACGCCAAAATCTTCTCTCCTAGATTACCAGGGCAGTTTTTCCACCACTTCACACAAACTTAAACTGTCTCCTCCTGACCACACACACCATTCTTTGCCCAGTTTGAACCTATTTACCCTGCTGCTTTCAGCACACCAAGCTCTCCCCTCTGCAAAACCAATGCAAAAGCTAATCCAGAAATCAGTAGCAACATACGAGAAACTTCTACTACTCATCAGTGCCTCAACTACAGGATAAATAATTCCAGAAGAAGGGAGAACTAGAACCCGTGTTTTGCAAATCATCATCCTCAGACAAGCAGGCTTTCCACCTACCACCTTGGATTCCAACGCAAGCCACTCCCACAGCTCTGAGCTGCTCAAAGTCACCAGAAAAGAACAAGTAACTGTTACCGTTCAGGTGGCTTCCCAATCAGCACTTATTTTGTTAATATTTTTCTAACTTTTTTTTCAAAAAAGGTGCTAATCCTTTCCACAAACCCTAGTCCACACAGTAGACAAACCCTAGTCCAAGACAGCAGAAGAATGAAGACCAGTAGGACAATCAAAAGGGAGCACTGGTTTGACATAGGCACCTACTGAATTCACAAGTTTGGAAAAGAACCCTTACAGAATGCGTTCTCCAAAACACTCTAGTAAGTAGCAAAACAGTTATATTTAAACAAACAAGTAATAGAATCCAAATCAATGGGATTATTTGTTTGCCTAATCTTAAAAACATACTGAAGTATTTCGCTGGTTAGGACTGCAGAGGTCTGCATGACAAGGACCGAAGCACAACAGCTGTTAAATTACATTAGAAGTACTTGATACCTGACCAGAATTGTAACTATGGAAACACTTGGGTTTAAGTATAGTACATGCTTACTTTTTAATCCAGTGAGATTTATTCTCTAATTCTGATGAACAATTTGCAGCAGTGTTGTTGCACCACAAATTCTGCCAAAATAAGACCTTACGAAACTTTCCTTTAGGAAACCACGCTAACACAGATCCAAATGCTGCCTTTTAAGAGAATATTACTTATGTAAATGTAGTAGATTTTAGCAAGCTGATGATGGATCAACATTTTTCTGCAACCCGAGATGTATTATCCAGTCAGTTAGAACTGTAATCTATTTAAACAGTTACAGATAGTTACCTCTCAAAGTCATAGGAATAAAAATGTAAGTGTGTGAAGGCATCTTGAGTTTAACAGGTCTCCTGAAATACTGCTGGATAAATCTAAAGTGGAGTAGGGGTATCAGTGAGGATCTGTGCTTCTTGTCACTGATGTTGTATGTCATAACATTCCAATTTCTGTTGTTCAATTACAATAGTGCTGTTATTGCCAGAACAGTCCTCCAGAAAAACAAACAAACCCACCCCCAAGAAACGGGAGCACAGAAGAGAAATCTTTCATACCTTCTGGTACTGTTTTTGACTGAAGGCATTTCTTAACAATGACTTAGAGGAGCTAAACCAGTTTCAAAGTCAGTTGAAGATGGGACAGAGAGAAGCAGACAGCTATTATGATCACGATACACCACAAAGCCACCAGAAAGGCTGACAGAAAAGCTGGTAGTAAAGAATGTCACAGATGAAAACTTACTGGTTTTTCTAACTCTGTGATACTTTGGCCAACTTTTTCAAATGGTTCCCTTCCATGTGCAAATCAAGACAAATTGAGCATAGATCTGCCCGGAGTGTCAAGATAATTCTCGCAGTGTGACCACTTTGGTTGAACTTTGTAATCTCAAACGATGGAGGAACTCGGTACGATCAAATTCTGTGCAAATGCTTAAAAATGCAAGTACATCACCGAGTTTCACACTTCTCGGACAATAATTAGTAGCTGAGGCTATGTGTAAATTAAATTTACAACAAGGTTAAGCACTCAATAAATTCTCAACAGCTTTAACTATTCATTTGTCAAAAATGTGATGTCCCACTCAGACAAAGCAGACACTAAAAATGGATCCCTAAAGAAAGATAACATTAAAAGAGAAAAAGAAAGAGAGGAACCGAGTGACTCATAGTCACCAAGTATAGTTTCTAGATTATCAGAACTCTGCTGAATGGCTGTATTTCAAAGAGTAATGATATGATCCTGCATTCCGCATTCACTCAAATTCATGCTTCCTTCAGCACAGAAATTTGCTGGCATGAGATGGGGTGGTACTCAATCATGTGGCACGCATGGTCTTTAATTTTAAAATCCAGTTAAATAGATGTTCTAACATCATTTTTTATCTAAGAACATTTCATGATAAAACAGAAGAGTGAGCAAGTAACTTATTTGTCAGCTTTACTGGGCAGGGGATAACTTTCCCGTGTTACTCACACGAGCTTTCATTTCCCAAAGCTATATGCATTCATTATGACAGTAAAAATGAAGAGTTGCTAAAGAGATGTATGCATTTTTATTATTGTTTGAAAAAATAGATCTTTCTACAGTCCTTTGAGCTTCTGAGTGTGTGATTTGTATAAAATATTTCTCATTTTGGGGACACACCAGATGGAGTGCAGGGCACTGTGGGATATGCCATTTATCACAATGACAGTGCGTAGGTAGCACTGATCCTCTCACCACAGGGGGAAGCTAGAGCTGCAAATGTGGAGCAGCATTAAAAGCCCGACGAGTGGAGTTTGGCAACACTTGTACTACTCATTAACTTAATCATATTAATTTATTAGCCATATATATCAAAGTAATTCACTACTGAATTGTCACCAAGAACAATTTATAAACTGTTAACGTTCCCCATAGGCAGAGGAGTGTTGTGGCATCCTTAATCAGTATGTTTGCCTTTGATTAAAAATAATAATTTCTACCAAGCCAGGTAATGCCAGCAATGACAAAGTCATGCATATGCTTCTCATTATAAATGGAACTTTCAAATGACATCTACGACAACTGAAAAAAAAAAAGGATAATTGTAAACAGTGAAATGAGCCACAGAAATAAGATGTAAATATAGGAAAATGCTCAGTTCAGTATGCTGAGAAAGAAAAGGGTTCCCTTACTGCTGCCATCGCCTGCTCCCTGCTCTCGGAGGCTCCAGGACTCCTGCCAGCAGCTGCTGGCCACAGCGGCCCTACATCAAACACCCCACGAGGTGAAATCGGTCAATAGATGCTCTGTAAAGTGACCCTGAGTGAATGCTTACTCTTCAAACAACAGCTCTTTCTTGGACGCACGTTTTGCAATTCAGAAGAGCAAACCTTCAGAGCCTGGTCTCAGCAATCCCAGTCTGAGCTAACGCTACGTGTAGAGCAGAATTGCTGCCGCCAGCCCTGCTGCACCCCTCTGTAAGGGAACGTCCTTGCTGCTCCGGCTGCTCTGCTCTTCTGATCCAGAGCACATCTTGCAGTTCCTCAGCCAGGAGAGTCTGGTGGCAACAAGGAGATGGTGCGTGGGGTCGATGGCAGCAGGGCGTTGCCGCAGGCAGCTCTGCGCATCAGCGGGGCCGTGCTGGCTGACCGTGTGCCCACCTCCATCAACAGCAACGGGATACCAAAGACCTGGAAAGTCTCTGCCTCCTTCCCTGCTCTGACAAGGATGTGCCAAATTAAAGTGCCTGAAGACCACAGCAAATACCGTTTTATCCTGTCCTTTCTGTAGAAAGTGACTAAGTAACTAAATGACTACTGATAGCACTGCCAACTTGAAGTAACACATGAAGTTATCGTACTCCTGTGAGCTACTCTATTTGAGTCCCACAATGATGCGACTCGGTATATCTATTAAAATATTAATTTCACTAAAATATTAATTGCATGAAACTATTCAGTTCGCAACAGCTTCTCTTAACTATTAATAAGACAAAACTGTACTGAAAAAGTATTTTTATGTGTACAAGCAGGTCAATATTTTAATTATTAGATCCTTAAAAACGCTTGACAAACAGCTAACAAGACAGTGTCTATTTTAACTGCCGGCTTAGCAAATGAAAAAGGATCACTCCGAGGGAGGTAAAACTAATGTAGCTGACAATGAAAACAGCAGTTTATCTTACACATTTGGAAGTATAGGTGGTTTGCTTCTGCTGCCTGGGCAGACCAATGTAGGACAACAGCAGAGACCTGAAGACAGACACTGGCAGTGGGTTTAACCAGAGATATTAGCATCAGGGAGGGCCTGGGACATCCTGCCTGCTTGTGGCAGCACCAGCCACAGCCTCTACACACAGTACATTGCAACAAGTTTTCCCTATCAAACAACCATCGACTGGGGCTGAATCTTTGCTTAACCTCTGAATCTTCGCTTAACCTCTGAATCTTCCCACCTCAGTCCAGCAAAGGCCACCAAAATGAAGTAACTGTTTGAAAACGCCTTGTTTTTCTTTTCTAACGCACAGTTCCCCACCAGCCAGGCTTCCTGCCATCTCTCGCGCTCAGCCCTCGACAGCCCTCAGCCCTAAATCCTCAGAAAGCAGCTCTGTGTTCTGTACCACAATCTAACAAAGCTCTAGCGGCACGATTATTTTCTTTATGGGCCGCCCTCTCCAATACCTTGAAAACAAGATGAAGCAGCCCCCAAAACGGTTTTATTGAAATAATCATAACCATTCTACAAAACGAATACAGAAAAATTGCAATAAAGACTTCCTATAGTGCTTTTCCAACCTTTTTCAGAGGATGACCTAAATGAAGAGTAGGAGGACTGAAGCTGGCACAGATGACTATCAAAAGATCAAACTACTCTTTCAGCTTCATTCCATATCAACAGTTTTCTGAACTACTGGCTTAAATCATGCATGGGATTTCAGCTTCTCTCCACACAGCAAACTACTGCTTCAGACCCTAAAACTTCCCCGAGAATCTATTCCATAAATAAGCCCCAGCTGTCTGGTTAAGATACACTGATGACAAAGATCTGGACATTAAGAGGAGATAAAGCCTTTTTTTGTTAATGTCACTTCATCACACTGCATTGTTTGAAGAACCGAGCCTTTGATGACCATCCCTGTCACAGAAGGATTCTTCCTTTGCCCTCACAGCAGGCAAGGGCACCACACTGATTCCCACATTTCCTAGGCGAGCACAAGAAGAAACACATTTTCTCTTAAGTTAACATAAAACGGACAGTACTTCAACATCAGCTCTTGAAGGACACAGCTCAGACACGGTTATTGTGCTGTTGACACAAGCCCTTCCCAGCAGCATGCATCCCAGAGCCACCACCTCATCTCTGTCACAGCAGTTTTAAGCACCCTGCTGCTCTAGTCTCACCGTAACTCAGATGTTCCCATTGCCCAAAAGGTGGAAGATACCTACAAACATTTAAATATGTCCAGGCTTCACTTATAGCTCCCTCACAGACTAGTTATGTATAAGAGCAGCTGTAGCCCACTTTGCCAAGAGGTAAAGGAGTGACACTCTACACTGGGAAATGCAACACGCCTAATTTAACTACCTGTTTATTACGTGAAAATGACCACGTAAACTGAGCCAACACAAACCAAATGGGGGGTGAAAATAGCAGCACATTTCAAGGAGTGGAAACACAGATGGCTCGCTCAAGTCTGCAGGGAGTTACTAATCATCACTCTGCAATACCCTCTACAGAGGGATCTGAGAGCTCTGCAGCCAGAACAGCAACTTCTTGAGACCTATCCACCTAGGCAACAGCCAGCCTGGACCCACACTCCTGCACTTGAACTTGGCAGAAGGCTAAAGAGGAGGTAAAAACGAAAAAGTACAAAGGATGCTGTGTTTGCTGATGCGGAGTCTAAAATGAGCTACCTGAAGAGAAACCAACTCAAATGCTAAGTGGAACATATTAGAAAATGAGGTGGCTATATAAGAAGACTGAGTGCGATTATTTTTTTTTTTTTTAAACAATGTAGGCAGATTAAAATAGCCATCATCTGTAAGAAGAATGGGTCAGATCAAACACAGGGATAATCAAGGAGTGGACAAGAAGGCCTCCAAACAAAACACTCTGGGCAACTACACTGCAGTTAAGAGGAAGCAGGTAACCAGAAAAGGTCACCAAGATGTAAAGTGCCATTCTTGCCTCCGTTATCAGCCTCTGCCCTACTGGAAGGGATGGATGCAGCCCTACCAAGCTGCAGACTCTCCCCAGTCACTACCTCAGCCCTGGTCCTGCTCCCCCTCTACAGCCATTGGAAACACCACGTGGGAGCAGAGTGCTCCACACAGAAAGCCTCTGCCAAGCCAGCAGGTCACCCAGCAGGGGCAGGAAACAATTTGGTTTTACACACAAATCCTATGGGCTAAAACTGTCAGAACCAGAGCAAATTATATGCAAGTGAGATCAGAAAGAACCAAATCAAAACTTAGCCAGTAGACAAGCGGTTAACATCCTTGCAAATTTTATTCCAGTCTATTATCCTCCCCTTGGAAGTCTGGAAGAAAAATCTTTACTCTGTGAGAAGTGTTAAAATGCATTTTGTTCTTAGTTCAGCCAAAAGGAAAGAATCCAATTGCAGAAGTGTTGAAGGCAACCAGAGCAAAGCAGTCAGTAATTAAGTGTAAATAGGTATAAATAAAGCTAATGGAGGCTTCATAGCCCGGGTGCTCCATCAAGTTTACAACAGCTCAAATCCCCACTGAGTTTACAAGTGGCTCTTCTGGAACCTTTCCTTACTCAGCAGTTCTCCCAACTTTTACCCTGGCCTTTCTTTATGAACAAGGTAAAACAACTCAAAAACTTTAGGAGCTCCGATTCCTGAGTGACAAGATTACAGAGATCATTAGCACGGGGCTGCCCTGACACAGGTTGGCAGCAGGGCTGCCTCATCTGTGGGGACCTGTCTCATCCAGGGTCCTCAATGACGCTGCGATGCTCTGGAAATGCGCATTTTCTCCCATCTACAAGCTGCTCCCCAAGCTCCCTTTCAGCTACTTGAGGGACACCGTGACTGTTGGCGCCTGGTCATGCACAGGCCATTCCAAGGTCATGAAGGTGTCCTCAGCTGAGTAACAGCCCTCTGGGGCCAATCTTCTCAGGTAACCCTCCGTGGGATGTATCTCAGTCATCACTTCAGACTCCAAACAACTTAAAACAGTCTAGAAATTCAACTTAAAAAACACTTTACTCAGACTCTGTGATACTCAAAATATCTATGAGACACAGAATGTGTCTATAGTACCGTATCACTGTGCATACTCAGCACACTGCATCCTAAAATATTTCCCAACTTAAAGCAATATGATAGTCTGCATAATTTCACATCCTATTTGCAAACACACACAGGGTGGAAAAGTAAGATGGAATATTCTGGATTTCTGACAAGAAATTATCACTGCAAGGTGGCTCTTGTGCTTTCCTGTCTATTGGTAATAACATAACACCGAATCCATGGAATTCCTGGGATGAGAACATGACAGAGCTACTAGAAATGTCCCTCCTTTATAAACTGGTCCTAAGGGTAAAGACACAATTCTTGAACCCTGCTACATACACGAAGAGCACGTGAAGTTGCAGCAGATTCAGCTGCGGCGCTTGGCTCTGGCAAAATGTTTCCATATTTTATGAACTCCTTTAGTTAAGATTACTGTGACTATTGCTTAAAAACATTCATTCCCACTTCTACAGTGATAAAGGTTATTGCTTCACTGTGAAGTCTTCCTGACACCTGGAGGTGTAGGAGAAATGAAAGATCTCAGCGTTGCTACTCCCCTGAACGCTGAGACCCGCTGAGGCACTCGGCTGCAGGACAACGGGTTCTGCTAGCAGAGTAAGCTGAAAGAGCAGGACAAAAAAGTCACTATACTCCCATCAGTTTTGTTTTTTTTTAATTCTGCTTTTCCTGTAAGATGTTCTACGACTTTGTATTCTGCTGAACACTTCACTAAGTTCGGTTATTATGGAGAGATAAAACTTATTAAGACGGTGAGAGTAATCCTGAAACTGCTAAGCCTGTTGAATATTTAAACAATTACTTCTATGAGTATCGTCTGTTAATATAGCTTTATTACCAAAATAAACTTACCTTTAGCACACAGCAATTAATAAAAAATTAAAACACTCATCAGGATAGCACAAGATTTAATTTAAACTCTATTAATAAATTAATGAAGTGAAATAAAATACTGTGCATTACATTAGGTTTAGGGCTTGTTTATAATTTCACATATTTTCGTGCTAGTTGTTTCATATTAGGATACGGAATGCAGATTATTAAAGTACAAGCCTTTGTGGCAAGGCAGACTTATCTGCTTTTCAAGTGGTTCTTCTGGAACTCGTACAGGCATTTCGCTATCTTCCCAGCATACATTAATGATGTTACAATACAATGCGCATTAGCCACGCTGTTCATATCCCACGAGAACTAGAATACACACGCATTTGAAAGGACGAAATGCGTGCTACAGGGCTCTCTGAGACAATAGTTCATTTTCTCAGGTTTTTTCTTTCACTAAAATAACACGTTTAATGGAATTTCCTGTAAGGAAATTACAATTAATAAAGAACTAAATTACAAATCCATTAGGTTTCAGTCACCGCAGCGACAAAACAGAGTTTTCATGAACACTCAAAAAATCCAATAATGTAACCTCTGGTAAAGCTTGAAAAAGCCCTGAAGGACAAGGCAGTTAGATCAATATTAGTTTATTTTAACTGCTGTGCAGTATGAAGAGATGAGCCTGATCATCTGATGGATTTTATTACCTGTCGGAGAGATAAGTCCTGGTGATAAGAGGCCTGGAACTCCATGGGGCAGAAGACGTGCGTTTTCTTGGATCGCAACTCCTAGCGAACGCTTGGGGGGTCTTCCTGGTCGTGAGCTGATGAAATAAAAAGGATAAATGAAAACACATTTTCTCTTTGAAATATTTGCTTACTACACAGGGTATTGATTTGTATAAAATATATGAACCGTCAGTGATACACAAAAATATATTAGAAATTCTTGCACAGGAAAAAAGAAAAATAAGTTGATCAAACGTACATGAATTGCGTAGGTTTCACATGAACTAACAATAAACTCCCGAACAGCACCTAGAGTTAACAGAATCATGAGCTCTAAGTCACAGAAATGACTAGAGAGCTAAGATTTTGCTTTTAACCTGCACCAGAAGACCAGAAAGCAAGCAATCCATATTTCTAGCTTTATTGTACCACTACTTCACTAATTAATATCTTTTTCTTAATATTACTGACTGTAAAATGAAGCTCAAGAAATTCACGTGAATATGTAATTCACATGTACGGTCCTGAAAATGCAACTAGATCACAGAATCCCAGCATTGTGTGAGTTGTAAGGGACCTCTGGGGATCATGTCATCCAACCCCCCTGCTCCAGCAGGGTCACCCAGAGTAGACGGCCCAGGATCATGTCAAACCCTTTTCAGGCAGGTTTGGAATCCCTCCAGAGAAGGAGGCTCCACAACCTCTCTGGGCAGCCTGGGCCAGGCTCTGGCACCTGCACAGGGAAGTTTTTCCGCAGGTTCAGATGGAACCTCCTGAGATGCACTCCTCCGCTCATAAGCCATTGTTTGTAAGGGTTAAGGACGCAATGCCTGGAGGGACACCAGAGCTATTCAGATTGGATACACCCAAATTTATTAGCTCACACCCCATCCTGGATGAATACAGCCACGCTGATCCCAGACCTGCTGACCAGGCATCATCTCAGCCTGGCTGACCAGGCTGCTTTGCAGAAGGCACATCTACTATCCATACACTAGTCAAGCCTTTCAATTACCCAGGGCTTCCATGACTTTACAAGTGGAGAGGGGTCTCAGCAGCAACCGCTCCCAAGTATGTGCCACACATTTGCACCACAGAGAACTAAAAGTTGTGCTCCCTAAAGATGAGAAGTTACAATCTTGAACACAACACAATCTTAAACCTTGCCTTCTGAATCATGGCAGACAGCTGACGTCTGAAGACGCAGCAATAATTTAGCACTGAGCTTTTCCACAACTCATTCGTTCTCTTTACAGATTAACTGGCGTTCTTCGTTATTATAGATAGGCTAAACCAAGAATGTTAGCCCAAGCTGCCAAAAATTGCACTTTGACCAGCTTATGAATTACGATTGCAGCTTTTAATCCAGAATGTTAAAGGTTTACAGACCTGTCACATTTAACTATCGCTTTCCACGTCCACATTTACCCCTTACATCCGTGTGCATACACTTCATCATCCCCCACAGCTGCCATCCTCCTAACGCAGAGATTTACAGACCAAAAAAACATTCGAATCAACTCCTCCCCAAGACAGCTAATAAAAATGCAACCTCCTCGTATTTTGAACAGTCTTGCTGCTTCTCTTTGGTCAAAACAAATTTTACTCTGTTGAATAATAGTGCTTTCCACAAAATATAGTGAAACACTGTATAAAATAACTAAGCTGCAACAATGAATGAGGTCTGAATAGAAAGCATTTCCAAAATGACTTCTAGCTCATGAAGAAATTCAAGTTAAACTTCACTCTATCAACTCACAGTGGCAAAGCCCTCCATCAATGTAAGACAAACTCCGCGTTTAAATGAAGACAACTTCCAGCAACACTACACAGAGGTACCATTAACCTGTTCATTTTTCACACTGTGCTAGTGTTATTTTGTTTTACTGTACATCAAAGTAGCACAAAATCATTTTTTTGGTTTATTATTTTATCTCTACAATACTATTTCCCCCCCTCCATCCCCCTTTTTTAGCTTCAGGTTTGTCCATTTTGTATTTCATTTTATTCAGCACTTTTTCCATTTTTCTTTTTTACACTTTAAGTTGTTTATCATACTATGATGGCTATGGAGTCAAGCTTACCACAAGAGCCCAGACTCACCAGGCTATAATAAAGGAAAGCTAAAATAAGAGTATTTGAGTTTCACAGGAAGTTAGAGGCACACACGCATTCCCTACTAAAATCACCCCCTGTAATCACCCACTGCACAAGAATATTGTCTAACAGACAGGTACAGGGGAGGTTTAAACAAAAAAGGATCGTTGCCTCTTTGATTACAGAAGCCTGTGCTTATACCCATGCCTGTGTAAGTGCTTAGCCGGCACTTACTGTCTCTGAAAAAAATTACAAACCTGCTAAAATTAGCAGCTTTCTCCAGCAGAAGAGCTCAATCAACAAAACTACAAAACATTGTCTTCTCAGGCTCCAATCTTAGGCATAAAACTCCATATGTTGATATTAATCTAAGGAAAACATTTTAAAAACTAAACAATCAGTTTCAGAAGATTTTTTGGAAGAGACACATTTTATGTGTGATTTGGGTTTTCAGAGGGAGAGGGAGGAAGACAACGGAGTTCCACCCCTGGTTGTTTTTGCACAAACGGTTGACATCAATGCCTCTGCTGACTCCGATAGACAACCCACAGCCCCCAGCTTGACCAGATCAGATCTTTAGGTGTTGCCCAGCGTGTACTACAAGCAGAGGTGAAACTCTCCAATCTGTGCTTATGCACTGACCTGTACAGAATGCCCACGGTTAAATAATAAAAGCTTTAGGAGGTGATGAAAGAGAAACTCACACCAAAACTTCCTCGTGTCCCTTCCAGAGTCCCACTGACCCTATTTCTACCCTCCCTCCTTACACAGGTAAGGCAAGCACCACTGGGAAAACCCAGCACCGCTTTCTCTGGGGTTGGGTGTCTTTGGGATTGCCAGTCTTTTGGGGAAGGGCTTTAAAAGACTCTGAAGGAAAAAACAATAATGCCTAATTCTCACTGCTCATGCTCTTTTGTGATTATTACTGTAAAGCAGTAACTACCGGGGGCCAGATTCTGGTCTCGCTGACACAGCTGTAGCTATCATTTGAATGGAATTGTTCCCAGCGGAACCTGTTCAAATAAAATCAAAGCCCTTTGTCTCAAATTTAATGTCAGCTTTTAAATGTAAAACTTAAGGCTGGACGCTCCTTCCGGCTGACTGTCCGTCATCGATACAACACCTGCAGAAGAACCATTTGGTCTTTAGTGCTGTGCTCCGTCGTTTACACGTGAACACCTTCGGTGCTGTCTGTCTGGTTCTGAACCAAGGAAGCCAAGAGCCACCCAGCAGCACTGACACGCTGCTGCTGAGTCTGCAGCAGATCTCCTGCTGCCAGCTACATCGCCTGGAGACGACCAGAGACCACGTCATCTACAATGGAGCAAGATCTGTTGCTTGGGAGGATACCAGAACTCACAGAAAGCACCTTGGTAGCATATCTGAATCCAAACACCATCCAGCCCCATTCTGGCCAGAAATAAATTTTATTATTTAAACATGAAACCAGAAATTTCATAGGGACATGACAAAAGTTTGCTCTAAATCTTATTTTTCAATAAGATATACACAAAGGAAACAAGAACGTTACCAGATTCAAGATTTATGGGATTTACTTCATGTTGTGAACCCGCTGCTGTCAGGGCTAGGGCTGGCACCACCAAGCAGTGAAACCTCATTGGTCCATATCAACGCTCCCAGTGCCTTTTACGCTTCCTATCATCTTATGAGGTCTAAAATTCCAACAAATTTCACATTTACTGCTTAAAACAGATCTAACCTTCAATTCAGAGAAAATTGCTGACACACGCCTAGAACAGAAATCGTAAGGCAAGCAGAATTAGCATTTGCGGAGAGTAAGACATCATTTGTGATTATGTCAGTATTAGCATATAAATGCTAATAGCATTAGCATGTAAATATTAACTTTATTTAATATTATTTCTCCTAGTCTTTTGTCATCCTGCTCCTTCACTGCATTTTCTTCTTCACCTTTTATCTCATTCAAGAAAGTTACATATTCCAGAAGTGTAGAAAAATCTTTCCCTCGTTGCTAACCAAGGAGGCATTACCAGGAACAATCACCTTCAAACAATTCTAAATGTGTTTCCTTCAGATTCCAAAATCACCACATAAATTTTGTATTTGCCATCAATAGGTCTTTGTGAAGGGAAAATGACTCAGTTCTAAATTGGATGTTACTTCAGTTAGAAACTGCTGGTTTATAGATATCTCTTCAAAACTTTAAAATACAAGGGTTATGGTCACAAGTAAAGATCATGGAGACTAAAAGAGAAGGACAATGCCATTTCTCACTAAGAAATTCAGTAATCTTACTCTTTTTACTAAATAAATTGGTCAGCTCAAAGTTTATACTGATTAAAATTCTATTAGCATGTCTCAAAACTCAACCCAAAAAAGCTCTTGGGTCATCAGTGACTTGAAAGTCATTGTCTGGAGCTGACTGGAGGTTCTGGATTTTTCCCTGTGTTACACTGTGGTTATACAGCCATTCCTGTCATCCTCTCCACCCCATCCCCACAAAATCATGAGCTCTGAAAAGAGAAAAATGAACTGATCTGAATATTGTTCAGTTTGGTATTTTGTTTACAATTCAATTTGTCAGAGACTAAATTACATTTTAAGCAGTATACTTGACAGTTTAAATTTATACAGTAAAATGTTGAGAAATCCTTCATTAATGTCTGTTTTCCCTTTCCTTTCAACTCCTGTTGAGAGCTAATTTTATTATTTTTTCCTCCCAAAGTTTTATATATCCCCTAGGCACCCCCAGGATTTTTAATCTGAATCAAAACACAGAATACAGCTATTTTTTGCGACTTCGTTCAAATCGCTGATCAGCTCCCTCTTTTATAACTCTATTTTACGCTCATTATAGGCAACTATATTTCATACAATCCACAAATTCATCAGCACTTGGTGAAATGTAATTAATCAGTGGAAACATACAGCACATGACTGTTGATGTATGATAGCGCTCTACTTTTGTGCTTTTAAATATAGGAGATTTAGCAGAATCAGAAGTGAATTTGCATATTAATCAAGACAAATAAACATGTGGTGATTTAACTAGGAAACTGTTATTTGGATGACAATTTAATCAGCACAGGTTGAAAGGTCCATCACTGCAGCATCCTGTTTCTGCTAAAATATTGATTGCGTTACTGATTTCAGTAATGCTTTATTTTACAGGGCACAAATAACCATGTAATTACTCTTTAATTGAATGGTAATTGCTTGCCGGCAATTATTTGTTAAGTTTTGGAGTTTAATTACTAGGTTATTTGTGTTTTGTGAAATAAAATGTTATGTATTAGTAGCCCAAAATATTTCCTGTATGAATGGTCTGTCAAAACTAGAAAAGTAAGTTATGATGGTATGAGTTTGACAAATAACACTGTACGACTAAAACTATTATTAAAAGCATCAGATGAATCTTTGAATGCTCTTCCTTTACAAAATTAACATTAGATGTAACATTTGTAAGATAAATGGCAGAATACTGTACCACAGAAGCATGATTTCCTCTGGGGTCTAGTCCACCATTTAGCATAATTTATCCTGATGTTTTGCTTTTCGTTCTCTGGCCTTCTTTAGAGGAACTGAAATAGTATCCTGTCCTCTGGAGAGCAAAGAATAAACCAAGTAGAAATATATTTCAACAGTACTTCATAATTCTGCAGCTGAAGTGGATTACCACCAGCACATTATCTTAGCAGCCTATAAACTTCATAGGCTTGGCAGTTAGCTAGATAACAAGGGAAAGCATTATGTCTTGCAGTGTCAATGAGATATGACACGTTCAGTGATGTATTTATTCCAAGCTGTGATAGATGAGGTACCCGATACTTTGATCGTTACGATTTGAATTTTACTTCCATACTTTTCATTTTTGTCATCAGCTATTTATGAATTGGCAGCAGGCAGCCCAGCAAGCATTGCTGATTTTGTTTTTTCAAAAGATATCCAGTTAATAAATTAATTATTGATTCCACGAGGCTTGAGCTATTCGCTATAAAAAGATGCTAGATTTGTGATTTAGGAAGCTCTCATATGTAACACGGATTTCTTCAATATTAACTTATTTTATTAGGCTTAAAGGAGACATAGAGAAGTACTGGATGACATGCTGTGCAAACTGCTCTGATAATAGTGGCAAGTAACTGGTGCGAGTACTCAGAAGTAAAAAACAAAACAAAACAAAACAAAACGAAAAGCAACCACAAAACCGCAAAACCTTCGCTGCTTTCCCGAAACTGGAACAGGAACTACAAATTAAAATTTTACTCTCCTCAAAAATCATGACATAGATCCTACTGATAGTGAAAGGTACTCTTTGAAGCCTTTACCAATAAACCTAACAACTTAGTAAATTGAGTTAAAATTACTTCCTATTAGCCTAAGATTTTTAGTTATAGCGTGGATTTAAAATAATCTGCTTGCTTTGGCATTTATTACAACATTTCGAAGATGCCAATGGTAGTTAAACTCTGAGTGACCTTGCAGTGTTTAAGAAGAGAAGCAAACTCTGACCTCGCGGCAACCTGATTCTGTCTCCTCTCAGCTCTGGCAAACTGATCACTTGTCTAACCATTGCAGGACATTGGATCACCGGCCACATCAAAGGCAACAAGAGCCAATTCAGCAGGAGGAAAAAAGTCATCCATGCAAAATGGGCGATTAACATTAATCATATATGAAGTTAGTTGAGCTGATCACTGGAACCTGGTCCCTATGGCAACTCTCATAAAACAGTGGCCACACTGGCACCCAAGAGCCACAGCTCACCTTCCACCAGCTCTGCGTGTTCTCTCCTCATGTCACTGAGGGAAGGGAATTGTGGAGAAAAACTCTGACACTCCAAAGCAAAACTTTCCCAGAGTTTTCCAGTGAGGAAGGTCCTCAACACCAGCCTCAGTAGCAACGTCAGAAGAAGTTTGTTCCTAAAGCATCACAAATCTGAACTTTTTTTCTGTCATTATGAATTGGTGTCACTTAGAACAAAAGACTCCTTAATGCCACTGAATTGTTCAGAGCCAGGATGGAAGGTCAAGATCACATCTTCATTAATTTTACCTTCACGAATGGAAAGCAGCACATTATCATTGTGTTCTTCCTAAACATCAGATACTAGTGGAAGTCCAGTATAGAACTGACATCACATATACTTCCCTTATCAAGAACAAGGTTGCTGAGTTCAGGAGCTCCTCCATCGACACAAGCTGCATACACTACAGCAAGTGAACAAGTGCCCCGGCTGACCCTGTCTGCACAGCCACTCTTCTCCTTTAACAGGCCATCTCCAGGTATCCCAGCTCACAGCCCACAGATGGTTTCTCATGCCCGTTCCACTTCATCCAATCCCTCTCTCCCACACTTGACCATTGTCCAACTTCCTGAATATTTCTGATTTTCTGCTCTTCATCCATCACATCACTTCTGTCTTTCAGACCCTAGTTACCTCCCACCCTCCACCTCCTGCCAAACTCCCAATTCTCCTCTGTTCCTGGCCTCGTGTCTACATTTCTGGGAGAGCTCCCCACCCCACTGGGCATAGCTCCAGTGCCAACTCCTACGATGACGTTTATACTGAAGAAGAGGGGATGCCTGAGCCATGCCTGAGCACGTGAGCTGAGATGGCTACCTGCCAAATGCTTTCTACCTCCTCCTTCACCTGCCTCCCGTGGGAATGGTGTGGGGTGGCTGATAGGATGAGGAAAGGTGGTCTCTCAGCAGCCCGGCGTGCTCCTGTCCCAGGGGCTGGCAGGACAGGCAGGTGGTGGAACAGAAGGCATTCACCACAGCACCAGCAGAGGTTAAAACCCTCCCCAAGTCTTAACCTTCTGGACTTACTGCCATAATCACCGTTAGCCCAAGCCATGCTTGCGAATACAACACAGCAGAAACAAACCAAACCACCACACGTCCAGCTGAACATTGCTTTTTTTCTTTGCTAAATACACCAATTCCACAGTTATTCCAACGCTTTCTAGCAACATGTGTGACAGGAGCCATCAGTCAGACTGTCCAGAGTAAGAGGCAAGAGCAAAACTCAAGTGTGGCAGCAGTAGCGTTGGGGGTGTCAGCACTGCTGGGTTCACACAATCGTAAAGCCGAAAGTGGCCTCAAGCACTCACCTGCCCGCTCTACCTCTGCCCCATGGCGGGATCAACACCACTCAAATCATTCCTGACAAACGCCAGCCTAGCCTGCCTCGGAAAACACTCGGTGCTGTGGAATTCACAACATCCCTAGACAAATCCACCCAGACACAGAAAACCAACTCCATTTTCCTGCTTTACAGACACCCATCATATTTTGCCTTTGTGAAGTTTCCATACGTACAGATGGAACATAGAGGCTCAGTGTTTCTATCCATGGTCTTCAGACTCCGTGAACACGTGCTGCAAAGGGCAAAGGTCCACACCTTCTCTCCTTACGATGTGAGCAGCAATGCATTAGGCTTTACTCGCCTTTGTTTAGCCCACAACAAGTTCTTAGTTTCCACATTTTCCACAACCGAGTCCAAATATATCTCCAATTATTAATACCAGTGTTGGCACCTTCTTGCTAAAGATTAATTTTTTTCTTTGTCAAAGAAAGGAAAGTGATGAAACAGACAATTTAAGGGTTGACTACTCACGTGACAGAAAGTGTAACTGTGAAGCTATTTTATACTTGATTTACTTGACCTAGTTACAGCACTTCTAACCCTAAATATTCACAAATCATGACTCTGAAATCATAAGAATAAATAAAATCCTAATGGTTTTTAAGTTCCATTTTGCACATTTCTATTTGACTTTCCATTTTGTAATCTTTTAAGTTTCTAAAAATCACACTCTCAAGCTTTTCTTCTCTAGAAAAGGCCAGGAAAGCCCAAAGAGAGTGGTGGTGTTTTTTCCCCCCAAAGCTTTACAATTGAAAGCTGAGATTCTCTAATTAGCTGATAAGTAAATTAAGAAGCTTCTAAAAAAATAATAAAGATGAACAAGTACTAAAAATTATGAGAAAAGCAGAAGTCTCCTGCAGTAACTGGCATTGAGAGTTATCACCAGGAGTTATCTGTGGCTCAGTCTGGCTCCTGTATGAGACAGGGCAGGCATTGCTCTGCCTACTACACAAAGACACCTTCAGGTACTAGAACAAAATTATAGAAAATACTATGTTATTAAAAAAAAGTGAGTCTGATTCATTAAAATATATTCAATAAAGCTATCTCAAAAATTACAGAAACTACAGAGCAGTATAGAATTATCTAATGCATAGTCAAACCTATTTTTTGCAAAATATCATTGTCTTCATATATCTCGGTGCAGTCTATTAGGTACTACCTCACTTAAAAAGAGATCACAAATTCAGGACTACTTGCTTTTAACTGTGCAAAAAGATAATACAGAATTTAAATGAGCTTTCTATAAAATCTGTTAAACTGGTATATTTAAAAGCCCTGCTAGAGCACTATATTCAAACCTCAAGATAGTGAAAGAGTCAATGCCAGATAATACCCTGTGTAATTCCATTCATAGACACGTGTCTCCTAGATTTAACCCCACCAAGGTCTACAGGACCTTTTGCAGGGTTATTTATTTAAAACTCCAGTTTGGGTCTACAGTCAGACAAATTAGCTGGATTCCTAGTATGGAGACGTTTCTGTAGTCTAGTTGCAACAGAGAACAAGTGATTGGTTCTTACTTAAAGTTTAACTGTTTATTTCTGAAGTCAGGCATTTCAAACCAAGTTTCAAGTGAAAAAAGGATTTTTGGTTCATTGAGATATAAAACTTTAAATAACTCTTTCTATATTACTTATGACTGTGCCTGCAGATATAAAAGTACCTCCACACTCCTGCTGTTAATTTTTTCCTGTCAAATAACACTTGTCACAGGAAAGAGGGGAATAAATCACCAGATTTCAGAATTGTGCTGGTTCAGAGCTGCAGATGAGACAAAAGGCCTATGGAACACGCCGCACCGGCTCCATTTAAGGGCATGTCAGTAATGAAATTAAAAGCATCACTACCACACATGTATGTATACACGCACTAATTAATATAACTACATTAAATTAGTAACTGTAGCACTGAAGATGCAGTAGCACAGATAAAATACAGTTAATTTAGCAACCTGACATCATACCCAGTGGGACAAAGTTCCTGCCGCTGTCTCTACTACTATTGTTACCCAATCCACCTAGATTAAACCCAGCAGGAGGGGGCCTGTCAGTGCTGGAATCGTGCCACTAACTACATACCCAGAACCACAAATTTAAATCACAGATTTGTTGTCAAAACAATGCTCACCCAAGATGTCCAGCTAAACCAAATGTGAAAGTGCCAGCGATACTGCCAAGTATATAATGAGCCTTGCAAACCTCGGCTCAGCTCTCGGATAGTTCGACTCGGGTTTTGATTCCAGTGAGAGCTGTGAACCGTGGGAGATTACAGGCAATATTATCATGCAATCTCCATTCTATTTTTAATTTCCTAAAATATCTGACTATTCAATATGTAGAAGTAAGCTACTGAAAATGGTTTTTGGATTATTCCACCTGCCTATGAAGACTCAGCGTCCATAAGCGACGAGGCAGGCACTGGGGTGAGCACGGGAACCAACACAGCTCCGCTCCAAACAGCCCACAGCTGATGTTGGCAGAGACACAGACAGAATAAAGACTTCACATGAGCAAGCCCTTAATGACTTGCCTTCCTCAAGGAGCCACAGAAAGCGTCAGTAATTCTCTTTCAGTAAGCTTCAAATCCAGCATATGGACAACTGCACAGGACCCCACGGGGCTCTGTTACCTGCTGCTATTCACTGCATGTCTGCTCAGAGCCTGATGGGCTTCCTTCCTGGACTGACAGCTCAATTTCTGGGCTGTCAGCAGGCTCTGCCCTGGGCTGGAGGATATCGCTCAGCCCAGTCATCGCTCCTTGGGACGTGGGTCCCAAAACCAGGGCTGTGGGACCGAATCATGCATTCTCTCTTGGGATAAGGAACGCGCGAGGGCTGCATGGCGACAATGAACAGCCTCCACCTCGCCTATGAAGAAAATACTTGAATGAAAACGATCTGTATAAAATCTTTAGGATTTGTCCCAAAGACACAAACAAACAAATCAAAAATTGAATGAGAAAGGGCAGGAGAAAATTCACTTTCCTTTATGCAGCTGAACATCGCGTATCTTGCAGCGTACGGTGCAGCCTAGTGCAAAGACACGCCATTACACCGAGGAGCTATAAATCTGCTTTCGGCTGAGTTAATTCAGCACCCATTTTTTCAAGCACTACTTTATAGTTTCCAAATGCATACTTCTACAAATATTTGCATGGATACTTTCCAAGCAGAGAATCACCATCTATTACAAATACTCATGATATGCCATATATGAATTATATGAGATCCTTACAAGTTTTGCTTTTGACCTGTATCTGAATTCGATGCCAATTTAGAGGAACATTATTACAAAGAAAGGTTTTTGAAATACTGCTGTTTTCCACTGAGCTGTATCTCAATAAGGTTCAATTCAATGAAACTTGTAAAAAATGTGACTGTTTAAGCCTATTATCTATGGACAGAAACCTAATAGCAAGCACTTGACATATTTACAGCGTCGAGTATCACATAACCCACATGAGACGATAGCTAATTCTGTAACAGTGGGATATTGTACTGCGGTGGTACAATATTTTTATAGCAATTCAACTTTGATGCAATGGGAAACTACTCTTGCTTTCACTGTTTTTCATCTGTGCGCTACACATTTCAGTGTTTTCATAATTTTGCAAAGACTCTTCAAAGTTAGAAAGCAGAAATTCATCTTTCAAAGAATAATAAATGGAAGAACACAGAAACAGTCCTCTGTATCAACCTCCGCACCTATACCCAAGTTGAAAGGAAGAATTGTTCACTGCAATCAAAAGGAGCCTCTGTGATTAGGTGATTCTATCCAGAAAAACATCTAAGGGTTAACCTTTGCAACACGGAAAACACCCTTCAGTTAGCTGGTAGTCCTGGAACAGTATGAAATTTAACAGGCGGTGTAAGTAAGTAGTTACGCTGCAGCACCTTCACCTTGCCAAATTTTGTGTCTGTTAGTATTTAGTGTGCTACCTATAGAGACAGACAAGTTTATTATTTCTACGGCAAATGTACAAAAGAGAAACTATTTTTAAACACCAAAACACAAACCTTTAGGACCACAAAAAATGTTTTTGTGGAAACAAAACTTTCCAAATTCACATTAAATTTGAGTCTTATGACACAAGGGTGAATCACTGACCAGGATGACCCAGAAGCAATCCCATGCTGAAGGCTGATGTTCTTCCTGAGTCTGAGGACATTAAATGCCATGCCTTCAGTTTGAATCTAAGCTACTCGCAGCTTCTGGAGGTAAATGCATCTACCAAGGACTCCATGAGTAAACTACCAAACGCAGCAAGTACCTGCACGCATTGGAAGAGCAATCTCTGCTATGGTGTGAATTCATGGCGATGTTCTCGGGGCCTGGCTAGCCCTCCTCTTGCTCCTTGACCTGTCTTCAGAGGGTGTTTTGGTAGATAGCTCTGTGGCATCAAAGACTGACACTAGATTGATACCAGTTTAAGTCCAACCTCTGATTTTCTGCTGAATCTTAGCCATGATTGTGTTTTTTAGAGAATTAAAAGGACTCCGCTCCTATGAGCTTAAAAAAAACCCCACAGCTCCTTCCTGAGCACATAATCCTGATGCAGGTTTCACACTTGCAAAATAAGCTAGAGTATAGCTTTGGGGAGGCCATCTAGTTTTTGTTTTAATGACCTTTAAGTGATGGATTATCCACTGCATTCTTAACTTTCTTCCAATCATCAATCCTGCAATCATTTCTTGCTACTCAGAAAAAAAACCCTAAAAAATAAAATTCCAACCTTCATCGCTTCTTGAGCCACAGGGCATTTTCTTGCCTTTCCCCCGCACTCGGAGAAGCACGCTCAACAGACACGTTGTTCTCCAGACGCACCGAGTTAGACCGAACAAACAACATCTTCATATTTCTGGCAGTAAATCAAAAGATCGTGCTCCTGAGGCCGTTCGCTCGCCCCGGTCTGGGTAGCGGGGGGCTGCCGGGGCAGCGTGAGCAGAGATCAGGGCCTGCCCCACGCCAGGCACAGCCGGTTCCGGCCGGTTCCAGCCGGTTCCGGCCGGCAGCACAATGGCCCCTCACAGGCCGGCTGGCTAAGATGGCGGCCCCCCTGGGGTGATGCGATGCCCTCGTCCCACACGGGGTGCCACAGGACGGACTGCTGCCGGCTAGTCCTCCACTTACTGCAATAATGCGGGAAACGCTGAATTTTCACTGCAAACACACAAAAGCAAACAAACCAACCCACCCTGTGCTCCAATTACTTCATTATTATCATTATTTTTAAAGGTTTTCCTCTAGAAAAAGAAACTTTGGCATGAAGAGAAATGCTAAACAGTAAATCCTGCAGCTTGTCCAACAAATATTCATATAACTTCTGGAGTTGACTTTAAAACTATCCCCAAGGTACACGGTGTTGCCTCTGCTTGTAGTAGTGATAATCACACATGTAACAGCAAAATAAATTATTAATAGAAACAAACTATAAAGAGAAGACTTGTGTTCATCTTTTAAAAAAATTAACATGATTTAATTAAATGATGGCAAGTACCTGTAATCATTTTTTCCAGACAGAAAAGTCAGTAATAGTATGAAGGAGTAAATGCCTCAACAGTATGGAATAAAAGGGCAGCTTTTGTAAGGAGGAGCAGGGTATTCGAGAAACACCATGACAGTGGTTGGTAGGTAGCATGAATCGTTTTGGTTGGAAGAGACTTTCAAGATCATCGAGTCCAACCGTTAACCCAGCACCGCCAGGTCACCATCAAAGCATGTCCCTCAGCACCACATCTCCACAGCTTTGAAACCCTCCAGGGATGGGGACTGCACTGCTGCCTGGGCAGCCTGGGCCAGGGCTTGGAAACCCTTTCAGGGAAGAAATTCTTCCTAACATCTTATCTAAACTTCTCAGTATATCGCCTGACCTCGGAAATTCTGACTTTAGTAGTGGGCTTAGGAACAGACCCTAAAGCCTAACAAACAATTCTTCAAGTTAAAAGCTCTCCAAAAGAGATCAGGGATCTTGCCTTCCACGTTGATTTTGAATCTGCAGAACCCTGATTAAAATTATATGCAAAGCAACTTAATTTGCATCCGAGGTGAAAGCTTGGTCCATGTGTACCATTTATCTCAATACTGTCATACGGCTCTTGAAAAAAGGCAAGAACTTTCCTGAAGCATCACATCAGGACCACCACTACTATGAGCAGCTTCATGGGTCTGCAAAGGGAGCTGAGGCTGCAGAAGAGGCAGAAGAGAAGCATCTTGATCCACAGGGGATTTACAACTGAACGTTCTCTGTTACCTCAGTATAAAACCAGAGCAGCAATTTCAACCAGATTAAGCAAAATTTACCCTGCAGTAATGTTAGCAACTTGCCATATTTTGCACACACATATGCACAAACACAGACACACAACAACTTTACCTGAATAACTTAAAATAGCAAATGCTTGAAATAATAATAGAATAACAATAAACAAACCCCACTACGCATGCTGATTCTGAACTGGGTGAGCCTTGGAGTTCACTGTACAAGGAGTACCACTCAACTTGAGTCTGTAACTCAACCAGCTACCAAAACCACAAGATTGAGTGGAGTTTAATGATATTTAATTCCTCCCCGACCTCTCCCCATTGTACTCTGGGAGTAGCAGGTCTCATTCCCTCCCCCTGAGAGGTTACAGCATCACTCTTTCCCTTCTTGGTAATATTCCCTCTACCTCACCAGTAACCTTTACCCTTTCCCTCCTTTCCCTCCCAGTTGGTCTAACATATCCAAGTGAGAATAATTATTCTCAACTCAGCTTCGAACGCTACTTATTTTTTTATATCTGACTCGAAGCACTTCTCTGACAAAAAGGTTTTTTATTGACAGCTACACCCAGAAACCTTTCTCACCACACTTACAACTGGTTTGCCACTGACAGAAAAACACAATGTAATTTAAGTGCTTTTTAAAAGTCATCTAGGCTCTGTCACATGAGGAAAAACCGGAAAAAGTGAACTATGGAAAAAGCCAAAATCAGTTCAGGGTGCTAAAAAGTGGCATGAGTTATTCCTAAATTCAGGGATTTCCTGAAATAAACCATTTCCTAGCTTAGATATAAGCGTTTATCAGACAAGCCATACCTGCGGTTGGTTTTTCAAAAAGATCTCCCTTCAGACTGAAAGGTTTCTCTCTCCCAGAAAGTAGGTGCTAGGTGTTAAACTTCCCAGCAATCCATTTCTGCTTCCCTCAGTTCGAACAATCAACATTGAACTGGGCTTTGAGAAGACAGAGAAAACGTAAAATGTGTGTTGGTTGGTATGGCGAGAGATTGTCTGAGTACGGTCCTGGGCGAACATAGTCCTGGTCACTGACTTCAGCAGCATCACATTGTACATCACATGCGCAATTCACTGCTCCTCAGTAGAGCTTTTTTATTGTTTTTTTAAGAAGCTGTTGAAAAAGACTAAAGAATTCAAGTAAAAGAGTGTTTGTCACTAGATTTCCTGGAGATAAATGAAAGACATACGTTTCCATGGCTGCCAGCCTACTAAATTTTGCAAGCATAAATATTTACCTAGGACTAGGGAGTGGGGAAATCAGGAAGAAAACCACCATCTAGCCCCTTCAAAGTTTAAACACTGTAACACAGAGGTCATTATTTATAAATAGAAATAGAGAACACATCTTTTCTATGTATATTTCTATTATGCTTTTCATCCACTCCATATGCCTTCTATTATTACCATTCTTACACCAGAAAATAATTTCTATGTCACTTGCTCACACTGTACGCATTAATTTTCTTTAGGCTTTCTTGTGGTTATTGATTTCCTGCTTTGTTGAAGTGGCTTTGTTTCGTTCTCAGCAGGCTATCCATTTTAAAACAACAGTTGTTCACCAAATAAAAAAATTATATTCTAAAATTAAATTAGTTTTATCTTCATTTATTTTTATCTGAGTTAAATGTGACACATTTCCCCTAAAAAAAAAAAAAGGAAATACTTAATGCCTCCCAGCATGCAAAGCAAACCAAGCAAAATTTTTCTTCTCTAAGAAGACATATTTATTTTTATGATTGGAAACATGAAAGAAAAAGTTAAGTATAAATAAAGCCTCTTTTGTATTATGTTGTAATCACTGCTGTGCCCAGTGTTTTAACATCAACAAAAGAGGATTATCTGGTCTAGAGCCAAACTCCTTACGTCCTGTCTCACTACACATCTTTTTTTTTTACTTTCAAATGTGAGTGGGATCGTGCTCTAATGCTGTAACCATTTGTCCTGCTAAGCAAATTAAGTTTGCTATCCTCTTCCTCTGGACCTGTCTGAGATACACAGGTTTTAGGTGACAAAGAAGAGGCAGATGAATACAACTATTTAATCCACTGCAAAACCAAGGAAAAAGGCGTTTCTGCAGAAGGTGACAGCTCTGACGCATGCTACATCTTGTTTTGATGCTGTACGCTCGACAAGTACCAGTTTGAGACTTCTGAGGCTTTTTTCCCCCCTCGATCCTCCAACGTGCTTATTAACGACCTCACGTGAACCACAGGAAAAAGGCAGGGAAGGATGTAGACACTGTATTAAGACAGAATTCTTGACAGATTTCTTGCTAAGAGCGTGTTACCAAATGCCAATTATTAGGGCTCCAAAAGCTCCTCTACATTTTCTTTCTCCATGTTCTATAACAGGCCCTCCTCTGGGAATGGCAGGAATTGGCTGTTCTAGCATCATCTTCCTTATCACCAAGCCTTTAAATAAAAAGCCTGCGTACTACTGCTCATGCATGAGAATTCTTTTCAGAAGCAGTGGGCTTCATGATCTTCATCCAGTTACTCAAGAAAATATTACAAATCGTATTACACACCCAGGCAGGTGGTGGAGTCACCATCCCTGGACGTGTTTAAGGGTCACTCAGATGTGGTGTTGTGGGATATGGTTTAGGGGAGAACTTGTAGGGTAGGGTTGATGGTTGGACTCCATGATCCCAAGGGTCTTTTCCAACCTGTATGATTCTATGAAAACACCTCCCACACTGAATATATTATTCTATTTAGGGAGGGACATTTTCTTGAAGGACTCGTGAGGTAACTACGTTAGCAAACAGCAGGTACAGGATTCCTCAGCAATGCTTTTACATCAGGTGGGCACAGATGTGGGACCACATCTTTCACAGCCAAACTGGCAGAAGTACCAAGACAGTCCAAGCAAGACCAGACCAAGCAAGATCCAGGTGCACGCTCCACACTGGGACTGCACAGACATGGAAACATCTCACAGCAAACATCGATACAGCAAATTAGTTCATTAAGATGAGAATTTTTCCGACCAACACACACACAAGAGAGAACACAGATGCACTGAACGAAGTGTTTTCTATAAACCACGCGCTATGCATCTCCTCACCGTGACAGATGACAGTAATAGCTGTTAGATACTTACCACCTTTTTAAACTGTCAGCAACCATCAAACCTAAGTGGTGAGCAAGAGCAGTGTTATTTATCCTTGCAGCAAACAAATAACAGTAATAATAATAAACTAATATACAGTAATTTCATCCGTAGAGTTCGAGGTATTTTCTAGAGATCAGTGGCATATAGACAGAGAAATACAGATCTACAAGATGGAAATCACCCTGAACTGTGCGTAGAAATTGTAACCCTGGATCCCCAGCGTTTGCTGCTTACAGGTATGAAATCCAACTGCTCGTAGTTAAGATACTTGTCTGCTACCCAGGAGAGCCTGGATCCCTCACACAGGCCAAAACCATTCTGCAGAGACACGGACTTTCAGAAACATTTACAGATGGGTGGATGGCAGTGCCCAGAGAGCACCTTCTAACACTACTCTGTGTACTAACTGTGCTAGAAAAGTTTACAAAGCCCTACACAGGAAAAAAGAGAAGATGTATAAGTATGCAGGCCAAATATTAAAAGGGAATAGGTTTTGAAAAAGTTTTCAGGATATAGGAAATGAAAAGAAAAAAAAATGTTTCTCTTCAGTTTCCTGTTTAGATGTATGGATAGATTTGACTTCAAATAGCTGAGCCACACAGAAGTTTAGTTTACAAGGGTCAGATGGTAACAGTTTCTGTTTAATCCTTGATTTACATTAACTTACAGGAAAATTAATGATTTTAAACAGGCATCAAAGTGAGGCTGTTTTTTTCATTTCTTTAACTTTCCTTGAGGAACAATTGTTTCCTTTATCTGTCTTCCAGAAAGTTACTGATTGTGTTTAACTTAAACTACTCATTTAGCCTTCAGGCGCAGCCTATTAGGAGCTGTTTTCCAAGGAACATTAGCCCCTTAAGAGTGCAAACTCTTTGACAGCTCTCTGAGATTCTCGCGCTTACTTGAGCATTTCACAAAACCACTCTTCACAACTGTACACATTATAATTTACGCATTAAACCAGCAGGTTTTCACCTTAGGTCTGTTGCCAAGAATAATCTTTCAAAACTCTTTTATCTTTTTGTAAGAACACGATTATAAATGTGCAATTAACAGCTGAAGAAAGGTCTTAAGAAAACTCTTGGAGCAATGTTGCCTATTTTAATACTTAAACCAGATGGTGGTTTACAGAAAGTGATTTAAAGAAAATAAATAAAGAGTCGCATTCTCAGGCTGGAATGATAGGTCAAGTGTAAAATGTGAGATATTTAAGAGCGTTACAGGTCTCTCTAACCACCAGAAGTGCTCTTAATTTGTTTTGTTTTGCTGTTGGACAAAGGAGTTGTAAATATCATTACCGATACACATCAGTACAAAAGCACGGAGAGACCATATGCGAAAAGAACTATTTGTTGCATTTTTTCCATGAACGGAGCCCATCCAGTGACTGATTTCCCCCAAGGATGAATAATATGCTCATTTTTGCCTTTTGTTACAACTTGAATTTGTACAGTCTAACCCTGGAGTCTTTTCCTCTAAAAATACAGGTGCTTCCCTTTCACTAATTAAACCCGAGTACTATGTAATTGTTGACATTCTCAACAAGGTGCAATCACCTTGGACTACATGCCGGACAATTTCCAGCTTAGCTTTATTCCAGACAACATGAAGATATTTTTTAAAGCTGTAGAGAAATGACGGAAGAAGACGCTCCCGTTGGAAAGCGCACCAGCTGCATTATTGCACAGCCAGGCCGTAGTGCTATAAAATACCTCCCTGGAACCGATTAACTTTGGAGAATTATCACGCACATCACACAGTGAGCTGATTTGACAATAAACTCAACTTGCTTAACTGAATTCCACAGTGATTTCACCCGGACTGCTCTTGTTCACAATTTAATGTGTCCCACTATTACCGATTTTTATAATTTGAGATATACATTCCTTTCCCTGAAATTTAAGAGGTTTAGGTGTTTTTTTTCTTTAAATAAATTCAGAAGAGAAGCGGTTGCTATCTAACTAAGCAGTTGCTATCTAACACTAAGCAGTTGCTTAGTGTTACAAAAAAAGAGAAAGTATCAGCAACTATATGAAACACAAAAAGAAAGTTGGACTATTTTAAGAGATGGATGAAGATGAACAAACACTGGTACCATTTCTGACCACAGTGAGAGTTCTCCCACATCTCAGGCACTAGAGAAACTGTACTGGGTTAGCAACAGCAGCAGCTAGTACTCAGCATGCAAACCATCAGCCTCCAAGAAGGAACAGACCGGTATTCTTAAACTGGTTCCTTTACTTCCATATTCGCAAAGAATATCTCAAAGAAATAACAAAAAACCATAAAGATTCACAGAGCTGTGATCTTTGAGTGACCACAACTGCTCCGTGGCTCGTCAGGGACTCTGCCCCACCCTCTCCTCTGACAGCTGTCCGAATGCCAAGCCCAAGACACGAGGAGTGCCTTCTGCCATTTCAAGGCAACGGTGCGTTTTTACCCTGGTTCCAACACCACAGATGCTCTTGTCAAAGGCAACTTCACAGAGAGCAGCACCAGAGCCCTGAACTAGACCCTACGCGCTACGGCACACACCAAAGTGTGTAGGAATAGGAGCATTTCTCTAACACACACACATCTGGAACACCAGAAGCACAATTACCACTATGCTCCTTACACCAGCACCGCAATTTCGTGGGGTTTTAGTTAGCATTTCCTTACATAATGTTCTTACAAAATTTTCTGCAGTTGGCAAGCACTGTCTGTCATCAAGAGGAGCTTCTGTTGGGTTTTGAAGCCTGTTTAACAGAGATGCTTAAATAACTACAATCAAAAAAAAGTCACCCTGCACTGCAGCTGAAATCAGGAAAGGACAGCTTCAATTCCGTATCAGCTGTACATAAAAACACACCCCCCACCTTCGTGCAAAAGTTTACAGCTGCAGAACAAATTGTTTCTAAATAGTATTTTTAACTAATCATTTTCCTTTTTATTAGAACAAACAAACAAGCAAAACATGACTTCAACCAATGTAATTAGTTTCCAGGCCAATGAGTTCTTCTCCCTTATTTTAAAAAGGGCTTTTATTGAAAAAATACTTTAAAGGAATCCAGATAACGTAGCATGAAAATCAGTTCTATGTTAGTGTCCACTCTAGGTAGGTCTAGGTAATTACTGACCTGGAGAAATAACTTCTGCTCCTGATAAATAGTTAAACAACTATGAAGAGAATGATCTCAGGCTGATGACAGCCCCGGCTGCATTGCCATTAGGCAGAATAAAAACCTTTCTAGAGAGAGACTTGCAGAATTAATTGATATATGGGGAAAAAACGAAGCTGCAATGCATTTAGACTGTAATTTAAATAGAAGAATCAACTAATAGAGTGCCTTGTTCTAATAAAAGATTAGTATGGATGTGAGCACTCAGACTGAAATGGAGCGAATGATGGTACGGAGAGGAGCTACCTTGACGATTCAGCAATAAATTGATTTGGCTCTAACTCAGCCTAATATCTTCACAAACATTCTAAAAGGAAAGCAGAAAAGTTTAAACAAAACCTCACTGAAGTAGACGGCACTGACAGGAAAGGGGAAACATAACAAAAGCTTTCAGTGAGATCTGAACGAATAAGAGCAGCTTAAAAATTAATTCCATTTTTAAAAAAGCAAAATTAACGAAGTGTGGAAAAATAAAGAAAACGTAGCTCTCCAAAAGAGAGGCAACATCTGTAACGTTAATATGCTGGGAGACATTTAGGTGTTATAAAAGACTGCAAATTAGGCAGATGTGCTAAAACAAGGAAAATTTCCAAGTTTTTGCTGGGCTGCATGCCTAGAAGCATCATGTCAGAAAAGGAAGAAATTGCCCTAACTCATCTGCTCCTGCACGGCTGTACCTGGAACTGCACCTCTATTTCCAAGCAACCTGATTACAAGAAAGATATTACCAACCTAGAGGGAATTGAAAACACAGCAGTCAAAACGATTAAGTCATAAGAATGAGCTGATTTAAAAAGCAAGATTAAGATTCACATTACATGTGGTAAACAGCAGAGGCAAACAGAATGTTCAAAATAAGCCACCACAGCTTGCCACAAAACAACAAACACACTGCAACTCTTTTCACCAGTCCAGTGGCACCGTAGGGATCACAATGATCATTTTTAAATCAGAAATGGCATAAAGGCACAGAATACCCCAGATCCCGGCAGGTGAGAGGAGCAGGTTAAGGTTTCACTGCCCTGATCATCCAACTTTGGTCAACAGGCTTTCTGGAGACACCAGCACTTGGCGCTTCCAGCCATTATGTCAGAATACCCAAAGAAGTATTTCAGATTTCAAACGCGTACAGTACAGAGATTTGCACTGGACTCATTATTTTGTAATGACGTGTAACAAATGTGGTTTTCCTCTGGAGAACAGCAATGCTACAGCGCTCTGGGCTTCCTCCTCCAGCCCTGCTCACTGCTGCGTCTGAGCTTTAACCGCACAGCTTCTCCTTAAGCAAATATTAACGACAGAATAAATTCCTTAGCTAACTGAAAAGGTTATTTTCCAGTGATACTTAAAAGAGCATAGTTATTCTAAAGCATTATTCTACCATGACTAACTGACATTAAAAGAAGTGTAAAGTACATAACTTGACTCTTTTTCAAATACATCAGAAGCTATTTATTTTCAAATCACATCAAACGTGTCTGGGATGAAATCCTGCTTAGGTTGCACTGTTGTAATCTCAGAGGAAAACGTACAAGAACATTTTTTCAGTAATTCAATGCAAGCCTGATTTTTTTCATGAAATCTCCAAGTTTGGTGCTTGGTAAGCAAGTTCTCCTCTTTATTTACTCATTGATTTTTATTGTCATTGGGTGGAGACATTTCTTCAGAAAAAGAAACAAAATTATGAAGCCTGGAAATTTTTTCCTTATTTTAATTTCTTAAAACATGCTTTCCTAAAGAAGTGGAACGCACTTCACTTTTAATACTGCCTTATTTCTCTGGAGTACGCTCATTTTTTACTTTCAAATAGGGATAATAGTGATTTGCATAGCATAAAAATAATTTTAAATTACTCAAGTTTCTGTTTCTTAATAATAAGATATTTTCAAGGTGGTTATAAACAGTCTGAGTGTGATGATGCACTTCAGAAAGCATATCCCTTCCATTGTGGACCAAGGGCTGCTATCCCAATTAATCCCTACAGTAGTACAGTCAGATGGAAATGTTATCACCTACCCGAACAGAGCTGACCCTATAAAATGCTGACCCTATAAAATGCTGTAACCCCCAAAGCTCCTGGGAGCAACAGACCGAAATTCTCTTTGCAGGTCTGTGCACCAAGTAAGAACTCCAGGATTATCCTTGTGTGCATTTCTTAATGGAATTAAACTTTGGGCCATCATAAATTATTCAAATAGACCTAATTGCAATACGTGCATACTGCCTCATAAATTGAATCAGTTCAATATATTAGACCTCAGGTTCTGAAAGTCTTTGGAAGAAACAAGCACTTCTGCCTGAATGGGTTTTATGATAAAGTTTATTAACATAGTGTATTAATAGATTTTTAAAAAAATAAATAAAAGAGTATCTAAGAATGATTAAAGAAGCAAAATGAAACTGGACATAAATTCTAACTTTACAGCCCCAGAATTGATACATGATTGGTGACTCATGTGCACATTCAAGTCCAGAAAATTTTTGCCTCATTTTTAACATTCACATTTTTAGTAAAGATATTCAGACCTATCATACAGTACAGGAGTCTAAAATGTGCATTAATTCTCAGGATCCAATGGGGAGATTCCCAAAGCAGCAGCCCCTTACCCAAACTGATTCCAAACTAAAAAGACATGGGGCAGAATTAACAATGAGAGAATCAACACAAAGATGTTCAGGAAAAAATACCACATTGGCCTTTTCTCTTTTCTATATTTGAATTTTACCTTTCTTTTTAACAATTATGTATTTATATATTTACATTTTCCATCACTAGCCTTTCTGTGCTTTAGGGTTATTTTTTACTTGACTTTTTCAGTCTTGTGATTTAAAATAGCTCTTGATCTCTAGCAACAGAAAAACTTCCAGGAAGAAATTTAGTTCAGTACCACGCTCTTATCTACACAGCTATTTTTACTGGCATTTTATTTTTCAAACTCTTAAAGGCTGAAGGTTCTACTGCAGGCATACAAGAAGCATTAATCTCTTAAGAACAAGTCAACATAATTAAATAATGCAGTAATTAAAAAAAAATCTACCTAACATTATCCATCATCAGTGTCCAAATGTAGAAGATTTAATGATGTACAGAAAAGACTCTGCCTTTCAGATATTCCCCCCAGATCCTACCACATAAGGGAGATATTATGAAAGATAGAAAGAAGAAAAAGAAAAAAGATGACAATTACCACACGGCTCTGCCTACAGAAAGCAGTTAAAAAAAAAAAATTAAAACCATTTAAATTTAGGGGGTTGCAACACTTAATGGGATTATTGCTCAAACTTTGGGCAACTCCTTCCAAGCACCTTTCTGGTCTCCTACTTGGGTGATGTTTTTCCTCAACAATTTTTTCTTTCCCAATCAAAAAACCCCATATAATACAAGACAAAATAATTTTCCTTCCACATTCATGTTTCTAATCAACACCTGCCCAACTGATTGGTATTTCACAACTCTACAATATCCCCCCAAACTCTGTGCTCTTGGCCTATCCTCCCCTACTGTTGAGAAGTTTCTTATCCCAACTACTTTCCCTGAACTAGTGTTACGGTATCAAAGAGACAAAGAAAGAAAAATGACCCAGAACACCGCAGGAAATACATCTCCTGCCCTTCCCTCTACCTGCTTCTCCATGGATGGAAGGAGTCAGCACCAACATCTTCATACCACCCCAAAAAACACTCTGATAGGAGCTGATGAAGAGAAGAGGGCTTAGCTCTACCCCTACGTCAGCAGCAAGGGCCTGCACAGCAGGCAGGGCAGGTGACCAATTCAAAGACAGTTCCTCACCCAAAAAAGAGATTTGAAACTTCTGGGCTCATTGCAAAGATCTAACTCAGTGCGTGTGTGTAGGGCAGCAAAAACACAAATGGAAATACTACAGATGAATATGGAAAGGGTGTAATAGTTGGGGTGGAAGGGACCTTCCAAGTTAATCAAGTCTAACAATGACAGGGGACATCTGCAACTAGAGCAGGTTGCTCAGAGCCCCGGCCAACCTCACCTGCAATGGTTCCAGGGATGGGGCAGCGACCACCTCTCTGGGCAACCTGGGCCAGGCCCTCACCACCCTCAGTGTGAAAAAATTCCTTCCGACTCTCTAGTCTAAACCTCCCTCTTCTAGTTTAAAACTGTTACCCCTTGTCCTGTCCCAACAGGCCCTGCTAAAATGTCTGTCCCCATCTTTCTGACAAGCCCCTTGACAGCCTGAAAGGCCACCAGAAGGTCTCCCTGGAGCCTTCTCTTCTCTGGTCTGAGCAAGCCCAGCTCTCCCAGCCTGGCCTCCCAGCAGAGGGCTTCCAGCCCTCCCATCATTGCTGGGGCCTCCTCTGGACCTGCTCCAACAGGTCCATCCTATAGATGGGTACATAAGGGGCACCAAACTTAGTGAGTGTATTTGAATTCTTTGTTAAATTACACAAAAAACGAATACCTACTTTACTTCAAGTTAATTTCCGTTTTGTTTGGTTTGGACCCTGCTGGGTTCCAGGGCAGGATAATCTGCCCCTTCCAGGATCAAGGAAATGAGGCACCCACTATTTGATACTCTAGTACTTCAAAGTGCTCTACATACATGGATCATCTCCTGCAGCTGCTCTAAACGGGCTGAGGAAGCCACACTGGGACTTAGCTCTAACTGCTCTAATCGAAACAATCCATTCATCCCATTTGGGGTAACAATTAAAGCAACGGTAATTGTTACAATGCAAATACTTGGTTTTAGAAGTTTAAGGTACTTCTTGGATGTGAAATACTAAATTAAACATTTACACTGGCTTTAACTTGAACATTCTTTTGAAACGTGAAGGTACAAGTGAACTAGTTGCACTAATTATTTCTATTCGAACAAGTTTCACAGCACTCATTTGATTATCGTTAGATATATTTAACGTATTCCCTAAAGTATATGTGTCGATATATATGTAGCTTTTGCCCAATGACAAATCATTAGAAAAACAATAAATCACATGTTTAAAACTAGGATTTTGTCCCTTTCTAAACTCTCAGAAAGACAGCAGCCAAAAAACCGAGCAAGTCAGGGTGCCTTTGAAGATATTTAATTAAAATCTAATCCCACATTCTTAAAGGCTCACATAAATTAAGCTGTCATTCAGGAGATTTATGCTTTCACATTTGCATATTACATACAATTCATCAATTACTCATGTTTGAAAGCAATGCCTTGCTCGGGGAGCGGGGCTGCCAACGGGCGCACCGAGCCGCACCGGGGAGAAGCCACCTCCATCTGCCCGAGCTGCTGCCGTCCCCCACCGCCCCGAGCACGCTTGCAGGTACCCGACTCCGACATGATGGATTCCTTTCAGCTCGATCTGTCAGCTAAAGAGGAACATTTTGGGGGAGTCTTCAAGCAACCAGATCAGAGAGTCGATATTCTTGCTATCGTGGAAGGAAGTTTCACAGAACAGCCACTAAAGCCACCCAGTTCTGCTGGAGGATCTCCTCTAACAGTAACACTTTCAGACCTGGGAAGTTTTCCCAGTACTTTTCTATAGCTTTTAAAATATTCTTAGGTAAGCCTGGCTCATATATATGTGTGGAATATTTTGTTTTAAAAGAATCATTACCATTTCCAGCTAAATAAGAATGTGTTCCTAATTGCTTTATCCTCTAACGCCAGTATTTGGATGAACGGGTACCAGTGCGAGAGCAGAGACATGCCTAAGTGCCCAAACACGCCTCGGACGCTTCCTGCCCTATTTGAACCATGTTCCCTCACCCCTACAGCTTCTTTCTCATGGATGTCGATTCATCGCAGCCCGATATCATTTTCCTTATGCACACACCTGCACTCATATGTCAACAAGGTGGCCATAGCTTTCATGAAGAACTCCCCCAAGAAACCATGCAAACATGACCTACGTGCAAATGAAAGGTTCAGGAACTACATGAAAAAATCAACTCAATGCTAACTTAGATATCCTGCTTTAAAATCAGTTTTATACTTTTTTTTATTGGCTTAATCCATGATCATTAAGCATCTAACTTTGGAACACGAGGTAGCTTATGACTTGAAAACTGATCTGTGAAATAAATTTCTTTGTTGAAGAGTCAAGAATCTGACTTCAAACTACTCACAATGTTCCCTTCATACAAGACTTTTAAATAAAATCAATAGATTAAATATATGTATTTTTAATTAGATTAATTTTTTAATAGCTTGTCATAATGGGGGGTGAAGTCTCCATAAAACCTCCATTCTGCATTTATTTTGCTCAGTCAGTTCTGTATTACCGTGCTATTTGTAGATCACAGTCTCTGGAACAAGGTTCCCTGTTGATGGCTTGGTCACGATTTCCCGTATGTCCAACAGTGGCTTCAGGTAGGAGCAGCAGCAAGATCTAAAACCCCTCCTCTGGCTGCTCTTTTTTCCTAGAAATGTGTTTTTATTTTTTTTGTTTCAATTAATACACTCATTACAAACGTACCAAGGGACAAAGCCGCCAGCCGAAGAAGGCATTTTGTAAGATTCTCACACAGCTCTGGCAACTAAGCACTGACCTGCAAGACATCTGCTAGCCCAGCCTCAGACCTTTTCGAGCCACCACTGACAACCAGGGCAAGTAGAACGCGTGAAACCCCTCAACTTCATTAACTGCAGCCTCCATCAGGTCTTCAATTCCGACGGCAAAAGGTGAAAGGCTAATGCAATAACCACTTGTTACCCTGTCTTGTTACCACGACACTGCTCGTATCTTACAGTCATTGAGGTTTTGCTCCATTTATCGTATTCTTATTATGTTATTCAAACTAGCTTATTATTTATGTTCTTCCAAATGCTTTAAACCATTTGCTTCCATCTCGCTATCAGCTGCTATTAAAGCAATTGCATAAAATACAGATGCGTAACAATAATCTGCAAATATCTGGTAATTTTTTCATCATCTGCATTAAACGAATTAATTGAACAAAGGATCAACACCACAGTTGATGTTAGAACCAACTTCTCAATGACTGATGAGAAGTGACTCAATTACATCACACCTCTGAAACCCCTCTGCTGAAGAGCTAAGGTCTGCATGATGCTGTCCCGTTATTAACCTTCCTCTACCATGAGAGCACTCGAGCATGCTTCCAGCAGTCTTCACGGGCATTGAAGTCACTCCTACAACGCAAAGATATCCCTCTTCAAAATTCCGTATCCCTACATATCGAGCTATTTGTCTGTTTCAAAGGAGACTCAGAAAAGAACAAGAAAATGCAGTTATGTCCTTTTTTATAGGCTCAGATGCTCTGTTTTTACTATTTCGGGGGGGTTAATGTGCTTATTTTTCATATTAGAAGCCACTTCTGCCTCTCCAAGAAATCTTTTGACAACTGAAGAATCGGTGGGATTGTTAAAAATCACAAGAAAGCAACCCTGACACAAGTGATTGGGAAAGAGATTTTCAAGTTCACACTTCTCAACAGCCTTGCTTTAACTTCCTCATCCTTTGTCAACTTGCTTTTAACTTCAGCTTTAGAGAAACTGTTGGGTGGGAAGGGAAGGAAAAATTATTGTTTCTACATCAGTCATCACTTCAAGATTATAAAGATTACAACTCAGAAGAAAATAAATCTACACATTTCTATAGTACTAGTATAATAGCCTGGGGGGGGGGAAAAAACCCACCCATAGTAGATGGAACAGTACAAGCACCGGTTTTAAAGTAATCAGTTTAAACAAGCCCAAACCCCTGAACTGACCCGCTTGTGACAGAGCGGGAGGGCTGGAGCCCCTTCCCCACGCGAGAGCCTCCCACCGCCTTCTCGGCTGCATTCAGCCCCCCCGCCGAGCATCTTCTCCAACCCCTTCATTTCAGAAAGGTATGTCACTACACTCCTGGTTGACTGACACTTTTTCTTCATCGGTGTTTTATCAACAGAATATCTAATAACGGCGTTTGAGGCTGGGCGGGGCATTTATCAGCGCTCGCTACGTGATGACTTGTCACAACACAGGAGCGGCACAGTCACTGGCGCTGCGCGCAGCGACAGCCTCCCCTACCCTCCAGAAACCCTCCTCTTCCATGTGAGGCTCTGTGGCTCACGTCAGAGCTGCACGTTGCTGAAAAACTCAAGATTTTGGAATAGAAAAGTATTTTTCAAAAAAATTAAATCGCTATTATTTACTTGCCTAACTATTAAGATGTAATTATATATACTGCATGTAAGAAGACTAAATTTATTCTAAACTGAATCGGTAAGATGATCAACATACAGAGGCTGCAAACACACAAACGAGGCAGCAAAGACCATTAAAATCTTTTGCATTAATAATATTGCCCGTCCTGAAACTCTCCCTACCTGCTGTTGTACAGTTCATTGCAAAAAAAATTGCAAGAACATCTGTCTCACAGTAGCTGCTAAAGAATTAGTTTGTTCTCATTGAGGTTTGACATAGTTTATAAAGTTGGCATCCACTGGCTTGTGTGCGCGCAGGGGAAGCTGGCGGAGAGCTCCATTCATCTCGCACAGTCTAACAGAACTTGGTCAATCACCCCTACTGCCCAACAGGAAAGAACCTGAAAAACTGGGATGTTAAAGATGAAAACCAGGGAGAAAGGTCACTGCCCAGCACCTCTCCATTGGCCTCGGCAGGCAGCAGCCTTTGAAACCACCCCTGAGCTGAGCAGACACGCTGGGACCCGCGTCCTTCCACCCACTGGACATCTTCAGCTGTGTCCCACAGCCCTCCCAAGAGCCCTGTCCCACACGTGTTCACCAGCAGCACTGGCTTTGTCATTACTAAATAGATTCATCCTGGTTTTTCCACTTTTACAAAATGGTCACACCTTCCTTTTTTCCTAACTAAAAATAATGGATTTGTGGGAAGTTCACTCTTCAGTCACTACCTCTGGTGACCATACCACCCGTGCTTTGGGCTGTCGTGTCCAGTCAATTAATCTGATGTTCCACAAAAAAAACCCAGTACCACCCTATTAGCTTAACGATAACTGTGTGTCTTAAAATTTTTGCAAGAAGCTGTTTTATGAGCCAGTAGCACTGACTGTTTCTCATTCATCACATATGTCCACGTGGTGCGGGCCTCTGGGAATTGATTTTTCTTCACACAAAGTTATGCAGTGTTAAAACGGGGGGGGAGAAAGTCATTTAAGCACTCATTAGATTGGAAGGTGACACCTACAAACATCTGGCTTCAAAACAGAAAATGAAAACTGTTCTAAATTAATAGCTTTCCATACGTTAATGCACCTTGCATTTTTACTATATAAACATTAAACTGAAGTTTTTAAAATTTAAATAATGCTAAACCACATCCACAATTTCCTTCTGATGGCTCAGACAGACAGATGGTTCAAGCCATAACTTCAAATCAGGAGACGGCTCCTCTGGTTCCTGAAGTACATCATCTTGGAGCTTCTGTCACGAACAGCTTTGCTGGTTTTCACCTTCAATATTTCTCTCTCAGGAAAAAAAAACAAAACAACTCAACTAATGGTCAACCCCCAAAGGTATGCTTCAAAGTAAGTCTCAAACTGAGATGTCCAAACTACTTGTCACTAAATTATGTGTGCCTTTTACATCAACAACAATTTGTAGAAATGTGTCATTTTACCTGTATAACCGTGACAAGAAGGTACATTTGTAGGTATTTCAATTTTCTCTACATTCAAACAAATGACGTCTTACATTTTAATTTCCATTTATCAATTAAAGACTAAAGTCTAAGCCAGCTATAGATTTCCACTGAGATTCTGAACTGGCTGGCTGCCAGCTCAAGCCATCAGTATGCCTTTCTGCTGAGGAAAAACACTGCACAGTCAGTTTTAGAACAATTCCTACATTTTTTATGTTTAACGCATGCAAAGGACGCAACGTCAAAAGTACCCAGAAGATACAGCAGAACCACACATCCCTCTTTCACAACTAGCCATTCATTTTACTTATTCCTTCAGCTGAGAAAACTAAAAAAATTAATCCTTATTATCTTCAAAGATTACCAACTACTTGCTCGATATAATTAAGAGAAACTGAGTGCAATAGGAAACGACTGCTCAGGTAGGATTTTAGAGATCAAATTCCCTTTGGACTGCAGGCTTTAACGGAAAAACGACAAAGCTTGAGACTATTTTTGTGTGTGTATCTGTATATAAAACCAGGCAGCAACATCTTCCTTAAATCTCTATACTAATACTTTCAACTGAAGGACAAGGAGCCATGAAGTGAGCAGAGCTACCCAAACACTGGAGACATTTGAAAACAGAAAATGCTTTTGACGTCCTTTTTCTGCTTCCATCATCTCCTTTTGTGCAGACGAGCAAAGCTCCTGCTATCGGAACACGTGCGAAAGTTGGTTTGTTGGGGCATTTTCATTTGAACTTGTGTCAAAAGTGAGTATGTCACAGATTCTTAAGAGTTTCACAGGAAAAAGCGTTCTGAAGACGGGCAACATCCTCAGGAAACAGAGTACCAAGGAACGAATGGAAAAAGGCGTAATTTTATATTGCTGACCTACGGGCCTCAGTTTCTTTGCTTTTCTACGGATGGCTCAATCCCCTCTGCTTTGAGAGCACAGATAACTGTAGCTACCAATTAATGATATTTGCATATTCATTACCCTGGCTGTAAGAAAGACCCACACTCTCACTGTGCAAGAGATGCAGGGATCCAACAGGCACAGAGACCTTCACGGGGCAGCCTGGGACTGGGAGCAAAGGCACAAAGCTGAGGGACACGGAAGAATCACAACCAGCCGTGCAAGCCCGAAGCTCCTGCCTCTTCAAACTTCCTGAAAACATGCTATCTTTATCTACCCATAAATTAGTTGTTATATAATCCTTCCTGCTTTGATTACTGCTTTCTTCATGCCTTTTTTTATCAGTGACCAATTAACACTAGCATCAACTCACAAACTCTCCACTTTTAACTTCCAGCTTACTGTGGTTTTATAACCGTATGCCACTATCATGTCGTTATGACTAAAAGAACCCTCAAAAATATAGGTTAGGTTAAATGAAGACAGTTTACAAATCACTAAGCCACTCTGCTTCTCTTACAGTTCGCTAACCACATCACAAACACGTTTAGGTGACCGTAAGCAACCTTCACTTCAATCGAAGTTGATGCAGATATGTGCACACACCTTCACACGGAGCTAAATTACAGTCCAGAACTTTCCAATGCTTCTTCCAAAAGCAGCCAAATATCTTTTAAAATCATTTAAGTGCATCTGAAATAATATGTTTCAAAACTAGGCACTGTGGTCATTAGAAATGTCAGTATAACCCGCGTGCCTCCCCTTACCCAGATAATTGCTTGACACCTGAGCTTCTGATGTTAGCAGGTTTTTTTCAAAACACCGCAATCTTATTACCATAGAAATGCAAAAGATTCTCCATTTACATGTAATGAGGTGCTGGTGCAGTGCACTGTAAATAGCTAATGCTGAATCTCCAATATATTGATTTTAAATTCATATATGTGATATATAGATCTACATATTTGCTGTGAAAATGTATAATGGGAGGAAGAGGAGGAGGA
>VZZY01017471.1:285010-299325 GCA_013400335.1 Eurystomus gularis
GAGGAGGAAGAGGAGGAGGAGGAAGAGGAGGAGGAGCTGAACCAGATCACAGGGAATCCTGGCTAATTTGACAACAGCCTCTGTGCTACACTTGGTTGATCCTGTAGCATCTGAGAATACATTAGCACATGGGATTTGAGTTTGGTTCTCTCCTTCAGTTTCATTTTGTGTCTCCCACTTTTAGATATTAAATTGTTCAATCATCTTCCTTTGATGTCGTCTTAGTTTAATTTAAAAGCAATACAAACATGTCTGATTTACAAGATTGTTGTCAGCACACTATCTTATCACCTCAGTGATAAGTTATTTGCAAAGGCTTTTGTCCAAGTGCATACTGGAATGGATTTTATTTTCACATTCAGGCTCTTTCCTCTTTAGCAGTGTGTTTGGGAGCTGCTGCACCTTGTCTCTGGCTACTGCGGGAAGGCCTTGGCAAACCGGCAAGTTCTGCAGTACTATAAAAACCATCAGGTTTGGGCTCAGGCTCTCTTTGGCTGTTGACCAAAAACGTTTTTATCTCCAGCTCTCACGAACTTCCTCACAAGGATTATAGCTGGTCTGGCTGGTTATGAATGAAGAGGGAGACCTTGTCTGGATCCTAAGATCTTAGGTGGTTTGTACTAAACTGGGCTGAGAAGCAAACCGGGAACTACACGTACATGTACACTCACACACCGTAAGTTGCAGAGTATACAATGCAGCACGTTGCAATTTTGTGCAGGGTGAAGGATGAGCCATTAAAGGCTGGTGAGCTCCACGAGCTGCCATGTAAAGCTTCAGGGCATTCAAAGGGCTCTAACGAGCCCCAGAAGTCACTGGTTTCCTTGAGCCCATGGATCCTGGCAAAAGATAAGCCAGGAATGAAGGAGATCTAAAAGGTGACCCCAAAAACTAGTTTCTCAGGATTCCAGCAGAATCTTTCTGTATTTTTTTAATTAACTACACAAAAATCAGAAGCATGGCATTGATATAAAGTGAACAGGTTAAGAACTTAAAGAAACTTCTGGTGACAATGCACACGCCCCATTAGGTTTGTTTCCGTATGACTGGCATTCTTCAGAGACGTAGCAGGTTGAGAGAACCTCAGCTTGTTTTCAGCTCTTCAGATGACAGGAGCTGTTGGAATAAAACTAGTTTATCCAGACACTCATCAATTTTCTATTATTTTTTTAATCCAAATTAATACTATTCTTCTGAGAAGTGAAATTGGAATCTTTTCTAACAGGTGAGAAACTATCATCCACTGTAGAAGCAGCAAATGGTAAAAGCACAGTATGTCAAGACAGATTTTGATCCTCCTCCTGCTTCGTGGCACGATGTCCAAGAAAAATCATATAATGCTGCTTCTATGAATTTGTAATTTCATCCCAGAAAGTAAAGAAGAAGATAAACATTTTCTGTTTGTTTTTCACTTTCACAGCAACACCATCCTTGCTTGCTTCTAGATGGTCACATTTTGCTGACATTTACAAACATTTCATGTTGATCTTACACAGGTCACATCAATCATCTATACAGTTTCAATGACACTTTGTTAAATAAACTGTCATGAAAGATTTATAGAGAATTTGATAAAAGTAAAGAAGATGTAGTTTAGCTTTTAAAGATGCATTACCCCTTTTCTGAGGTGTAATATCAGCTCTAAAATACCATTAAGCTTTTCTAGCAGGAGATGAAGTGAGAAAATAAAACGTACTCTTTCATCAGCGCTCACTTATTTGCATCTCTGGGGCTCGGGCAAAGCGCGGTGGGAACAGATCACCCGCAGCGCTCCTGCGGGAACTGGGAACCCCGCTCCCACTCTGCAGGTTCTCGTTGTCTCTAATGCTTTGCAGAAGCCATTCCTGTTCTTAACACATTATTTGAGCAAAAATGGCCTCCAGATTAAAACAAAACAAAACAACAAACCAAAAAACCCCAGAACTCTACTTCAGATAAACATCTTTTTGAAGGTAAGCTGATATTCCCAAATTCCCCCTCTCAGAACAGGGAACGCAGACAAGTACCACTCTTTCATCAAAAGCCCTTCTTTAGACAAATGTGGCCTACAGCACTCTCATTAAGATGTATTTAAAATTTCGGACTTCACTGTTCTGTATCACTTCAATATTAGGCAGCAGCTAACAATGGTCTCACTGTTAGGAATGGCCTTAATCATACCTGGTTCACTAAGAAGAGTCAAAGTTGGAAGAAACTCTTTTCATCCGTTTTCCACTGCTGACTGATCTAGTTACAAAAGCAATTACTCGTTACATCGTTCAGCTGCCTGTAAAGTCCTCCCTGCCCGCTACTCTGCGGCCGATCCACGTGTTACAAAGCAGTAGCAAGGAAGCCAGCACAGAAAGATGTTCTCCATTCCACCATTCAAGGAATCTTTCACCTCTGAAAGAGCATTAGATTTTTGCAACCAAGAGGACAGCAGGATATATTGCTGAAAACCTGCTGGACTTGGAGTCTGATGCTCAGACCCGTCACAACCACATGTCAGGTTCTGCATCTTCCCTCTACAAGAGCTCCCGTTACCTTCACGTAGTTACCTCGTCCCTAAGTGTCATGCAGAAGTTCAAACAACAGTGGATAAACCCATTGTTTAGGCAAAGAATTCAAGAAAACCAAGTATGATTTCAGCAGTGAAAGTTTCTTCACAAAAAGTACAATTCTAGAAATTATGCTGATTTCCTACAGAATATCTATGACCAAAGGAAAGCAGATGGAGGTGCAATGGTATCAGGCGCTCAAAAATCTCTGGCAAATCAATCTCCAACTAGTCGGTAAGAAAAACTGCCATAAATATAACACAGTTACTTTGAAGGTTTTCTTCTACACTACCTTTCTCCACCTGCCAGTTTCACTATCAATAACAAATACAAAACTCATAATGTAATTTTACATCTAGCAGCACACCGGAGAGCGCACTTAATTTATGTTATGATTGTGATCTTACTATCTGTGGCTAAAATCTCTGGTGGGTTCAGAACACCCAAACCCCTTGCTCTTTGGAAATGGAACTTTATGGATCAGACTTCTACATCACTTGCTGAACAGACTTTTCTCACAGTAATAGCTTATCCAGCGTGAATTTGAATCAGCGATTTTTAAAAGGAAAAAGAAAGTCGGATCTACAGCCATAATCACAACAGTGAGCAGCATCTCAACAACGTTAATTTGTAGATATTGTAACTACTATATTATCAGCAATGTTTCTACATGCTGTGAGTTAAAAAAAAAGTGAAGAGTTTAAAAGCAGCGATTTACCCAGTTACTCAACACATCTGTCAAATATATTACTGAGTGGTAAATGAATAAATATTGGATTTCAATTGCTATGACTAGAAATAAATGGCTAGCTATTCTCCAGGCAGCAGCACCGTGAGCTACAGGCTTTCAGTGTAGGCTTAGTTAAAGAAAAAAGAGATTAATTACAGTAATACCTATATTCTGGGAATAAAAATAAATATAAAAATAAGTTTGTTCCATGAAAATTGAGTCAAATTTGTCACTACTGAAAATCAGAAACATATCAGTGAACAAAGAAGAGTTGGTACGCATATGAAAAAACAACATGAGCATCTAACATTTTTAACCGTCCTGGAACCTTCCCATTGTATTTTCTTACTGAAAAGCACTGAAATACACTGACAGATAAAGAGAAAACCACGTCTCTTGCCATGGCAATATACTTAAATGCTGTTTTGCTGAAGTTTCACTCAGATCTGCAACAACTTTACAGAACAGTTGTCTGCTCCAGAACAGGGGAAGCACACAACTCATTCTGCAACTTTGAACTTCATGAAATTCAGTGTAAGTGGAGGAGTGTCCTCAGCCTCCCAGGATGGAATTAAAGTGTCTATCCCCATGTAACAGACATGGTGTATATGCTTTAAAACATCCTCATGTGAAGTGACTTCATTAGAAAATACCGTTGTAGAGCAGCAGACAGGAGTAGATCAAAGAGGTGACTGCCTCTTCGTTATTAACAAAGGTGATTAATAGCAATTGACTCATTTGACTCCAAAGTCTTCACAGAATGCCAGGGGTTGGAAGGGACCTTGAAAGATCATCAAGTCCAACCCCCTGCCAGAGCAGGATCACCTAGACTAGGTCACGCAGGAACGCATCCAGGCTGGTCTTGAATGTCTCCAGAGAAGGAGACTCCACAGCCTCTCTGGGCAGCAGTGAAAGACCAGGGTCTACTTCCTAAAACAGATTTTCTACTTGAACACACAAGAACTCTCCTTTCATAATTTTAAATTAACTAACCATTCATTAACTGTTTCACCCCAAGCCCCAACTTGGACGATCTCTGACTTACACATCATTTTAGTATTACTGGGAAGGTTTAATAAAATCTTAAGGCATGCGTAGTCTTCAAAACTCTTCTGTAACACCAACAATGCAGCTATTGCACATCACGGTTTTACTTTACATTCTCTGGCAGGGAAAACCATCTAAACAGGTTTAACTCCTGCAGGTTGTTCACTCCCTGTGTTCACACTGGTACTCACAGTGCACGCATGGAAGGTGAGTGAAGTCATCCCTTCATTGTGCAAAGAGCAGCCAAGAGGGAATGCTGTGACAACGTGAATCTTTCAGCCCAAACGCATCATTTCAGCTTAGGTGTAGGAGCTAAACGCTGTGCCGATGTAGATATCCAACTCCAGGTTCCTTCTACTACGGCCTTATGGTCACAGGATGATCAGTGGCCTCTTCGCTGGACATTTTAGATTTTTCCCAGTCTTTATCAACGTGTGGTAGAAGCTGTTGAGAGAACTACGTAACAGGATTAACTAATGGCAATAACCCTCCTTTGTCAGAGAGGATTACTGTCATTCAGCACCAGGGGAAACTGAAAACCAGGAGTTCCTTTTGTGGTATTTATTTAATATTCTACTCTGTAATCTGTTTGCAACAGTATTAGTGCAAAATGTCATGGGAAGATGTAAACACTCACCAGATTCCTCTTTGTACCTACAAACAAACCAAATGAAAAACAAAAACCAGTTTGTTTCCTGTCGCTCAAACCGTTCCAAGATCCTGATGCTCTATGTTATTTAACGTTTTCAGCTGACTTTGGGGACATTGTAGACTGCTCTGATGAGGCATGTTCTAGTGTCAGCCAACAGTTTATCCCTGGCACGCTTGTCAATCAACATAAAACTAACAGACGGCTTGCTTTGTTTCAAATGAGCTTTCCCTGGTCATTAAAATTCACTTTTTTATTACAAAAACTACCATTTGGAGAGAGCAAATTGAAATGTTTGTGGTTCCTACTGAATCAACTTCTAGTGAAGTTGACTGTTGCAGAAGAATCTTGAAAATACAAGAAATGTATTGTTTTAATAGCCTGTGTGCTACCTATTATGGGTCTCGCTACAGCACGTTGCCACAGAATTGTCATTTCATATTAAAGCCTGTAACCAACATTTTGGCAACAGGATGGCACAATTTCCTTTAGTGTTTTCAACCGCAGTATATGAAAGTCTAGAAAATTCAATTTTTCCTAGCACTGAGCAGCAGGAGTCAAGGTATATCTCTTTAGATAGCATAAAAATATAGTAGTTATCGAGTGTCTACTTTACAGAAAAAACATTGGGTTTCCTATCCTAAATATTGAGGAAATCATGCTCTCTTAGATTAGATTTGGAAACTCATGGCAAAAGCATATAAGTCAATAGAAAATTACATCTAGAATATGGATTCCTGGCAAAAAAATAAAGTGTTTCCAGCAACACCAACTTAATTTGGGGGAGATAAATCAAGAAGCTATCCAAATATATCCTGACAAAAAGGCCTGATTTCCAAGCAGCCTTTGTGAGACAGAATGCAGCACGATGATTTGTAATGATGTACCAATCATGCAAAGGAAGCCACTGTTTTATCTGAAGTTCCCACATGAGTAACAGTATAGACTTCTGCAAATACCAGATTTCCTTTTCCTTTTTAATAAAAGTATATTAAAAAGCCCTAACAAACAAGGTTTCCAAATCATTATCTTACTTCTCTACAGGGAAATTGTGCATATAGCCTCTAATTATGTCAATTATGAACACGTGGGATTTCAGTTATTATAAACACACTTTCCTTCCACCGCCAGTGATGCAAATCCCATCCTACGGGTTGATTTGCAGCCCTTAAAACCAAACTCTTTCTTTTGCTAACAAGCGTAATCCTCTCCAATTGTCCTTGGAATGAAGTGACAAAATGAAAAAGAGAATCTCCCCTTTCTACATCTTCTATAGACTTTAAACAAAGAATGTAACTAGTGAAAAAAAAAAATAACTGAAATGGTCTAAGATAATGTCCTGGACAACAAAATATTCTAAGCTAAAAATATTGGCTGTAATTGGGAGGAAAATAAGACAGGAAATAAGTGTCCAAAGCTTCGCCCAGATGCTGAGCATGAACTATAATCCTTAGGTCACAACTTAATCCTACGTAACTGATAGCATTTGCACATGAGAAAGCAAAAGCCTGGAGAGAGTACCCAGTAACTGTCCTGTAGTTATCCTGCTGTTCTCAGAAGAGGTTCAAGGAGAACTCATTTTTATCTTCTCTTGCAAATAGCAATCCCGACGTACAAACCCATCGCTCTGCCCTGTCTTAGTCACTGTTGCTACTACTCTCCCCCTTGCACTGCAAACAGACACATACTCTTTTTGGTCCTAATAATGGTATTTAGGGAAGGCAGCATTTGGCACGCAAAGAAAAATGTAATTTGCTAGAATTTGTAAATTTGGAACGGAAATGATTAGAATTAACTAGAACTTCAGTCAGAGAGACACATGCCCATTCCTGTCACACGAGCGGCAAAGCACACCTGACGGAATCACCACGCTCTGCGACTGGTGGGCACCCACACCAAACACACAGGGATAAGAAGTTCCTCCTCATTCTAGATCACTTGATGAAAGCTGACCTAGCAAAGAAACTGGCCCTTAAACTCTCATCTATACCCAGTTATCCCCCAGGGATAAAAACCTGGCATACTAAGGGAAGAATCAACTCTTTTAGTGTTATTAAAACATGTCAGCAAGGGGAGGGGCCTCTATTCTTTTTCTCTTCCCACCCTTCATTGGTAAAGGCAAATTAAAGACTTCTATAAGCAGAGAAGTTCCAAGAGATCATGAACCTCATGTCCTTAGAGTCAGAGGAGTAAATCCCGGTCCTGACAACCACAGTTACAATGGGCATAAGGAGCTAAGCTCTGATGACAGAATCTAATATCCTCATTGTTACACGGAGTAAACCATCAGAAGAGAAGGAAATAACAATACTTTAATTCTTATTATTAAAAAACAAAGTATTGCAGAGGCAGAATTCCATACTAGCTAGCAAGCAAAGGTAATGTGAGTTACAAGAAAACATCCAAAATTAGCGCTTTTCTACTTGCTGTTTTCTACACGAACCATTCTACAGTTCTGATGCTTGCTGCACTGGATTCCTTTGATTGGGCCCAAAGTTTTCCTAAATTTTTGCTTCAAAAAATCAGACACAACATTTCAGCTTAGCCCACCTTGCCCTGCAACTGCAGTATTCATTTTGATACCACCCAGCACAGTTTTCCCATGGTCACACCACCATGGATCTGCTGACCTGTATTCGGCATATGGTTCACTGATCAGCTACAGATCTGCTGCGCTCCTGGTTTTCCCCCTGCGTCTGATTTTCACAGAGTACTGATAAATACTCTCCCAAGTACAATTTTCCAACCTCATCTGCATCTGTCACTATTAGTTTCACCCAGACTGCACTTTCCACACCATGTATGTGAAACACTACCAGAAACCTTCCTGAAATGAAGACACATGACATCTCCTGCTTCACCTTTGTCCTCTATGGACTGTCGCTCTTTTATAAAAGGAAATTGGATTGGTTTGACATAATTTGCTCTTGACAAATCCATGTTGTCCGTTATCTCCTGGGCACTCACAGACAGTTTATTAGTCACAGCATTTGTCTAGCTGATCAGAAGTTCAGTGGTCTGTAATTCCCAAGCATTTCCTTCTCCTTCCTTCTCTCCACTCTCCTGATACCTCACTCATCCCTCCACTTTTCAAAGCCAGCCATTCATCACTGTCTCATCTCACCCACCCGCTTAGCTACAGCGTATCAGATCCACTTGATCTGAAAGCATCTAAAAAAAGGTTTCTGTCACACTTCTCTTCTTGCTCAGGTTTAGATCTTGCACTTCTGTCACCACTATTAATTGAGTTAGACCTTTAACTGCAGGTGACCTGAAGCCATGAACATCTTCCCTATTCCCAGCACTGTCTGTTGCTACCTTCCCCTTCATGTTGCAGCACACCAACCCTTGCTTTCCTCTTCCCAAGATGGAAACATAGAATGATTTCCTCTTACTCTGGAAGGCATCTGCCGATAGCATCTCACTTGGTTCTCCGGCCTTTCTGAAACTGTCCCCACATCCTGCTGCTGTTCTGCTGTAAACCCAACTGCCTTCATTGATCTCCCTCTTTGGCACACTGCTCCTAGACACTGTCATCGAAAGACAAACCTGACCTCATTCTACTGTTGCTATTTTTCCTCTGTGATGGAATCATTTGTATTTACACCCATATTAATTTCTTTTTTAAAGGAATTGCAAGGTTTCTGGAAAATTTTACCCTTGTACTACTGTGGAGTTCTTACATCCCAATTCAAACACCTCAGTCTGCGTTATTTTAAGGCACGGTTTTCATTATCTATTATTTTTCCTACTTATCATACGGCTCATAAACTCTATCATTTCATAGGCAGTCTCAGCCAATTTCCACTATATTTTGTCATTCTCAACTAGTTGTTCTTTCTTGGTTACACCTGAGTTTAAAAATATATATATATACTCCTTTAAAAAGATGTTTTCTGTATCTTATACATAAAAGCAAGCTTCTGTACAGCATTCCAGTACACACTGGATATATGTCTGGATTGGAAAATTCCCATTATCACAAAGTCCTGTGCTTTGGATGATTTTACCTGAATCCACATGGATCCCTCCTGCTCTGGTGGCCTTTAAGAGCAGGCTGTCACCATACCCAGTGCTCTTCTCCCATGCCACCTTCCTCCACAACCCCGAGCAAGTCGACATGCCCTGTTTCATAAGGCAACAGCTCCTTCCTCTCCAGCTGCCTCGGCTTCCTGAACAAGCCATATCCTTTACAGCAATACTCTGTGAGTTATCTGATCAACTCCCTTTCATAACAACCATAAATTATGATCACATACTAATTTTTTTCCCCTGCTTATTTCTCTGTACTACTTCAATCGCAACCCAACTTTACGCTGATCCAAAAGCAACTCACCAACCTGTTGGTTGTACCTGCTTTAAACACATTAACTTCATCTCTCTGGTTCTGTAAAGCCTTGACCAGTTGCTGCTATCTCCAAATCATTGCCATCCCACTCTAATTCCAATTTAGAATCTTTGTGACTACATCAGCAACCTCATATGCAAATGTTCACACCAGCTTCTTCGGGATGCCCCTTCTAGAGAACACATTTATTCACCTCTGGTATTAACACTGCCACTTGTTCAGAACAAGAGGTTAGAAGAGGAAGAAACCCACAGAATGAACGCAGTTCCTAAACCACGCTGTCAGGAGAGTTCCTGATCCACTAACTGACGTGGGTAGGTGCAACTACCCTGTTACTTGCATAAATAACTGGTAACAGACTGCACAGTCTTACTCTACCTGAGAAACGCAGCAAAATCCGGTGGATTCAAAGGTACAACCACCTTATCTGCAGTTTGCTAAACTCTCTGAACACAATGCTATAAGGCAGTATGTAAAAGCAGTGTTACCTTTGCTTATCTTGTATCTCAAAGCCTGATCCCTCTTGTCCTCCTGCACACTTACTCCCCTCATCCAGCCCTTTCCATTTTCCTACACCGCTGTACTGCAGATCCTTATCGGGCCATTTCTAGTCGCAGCTGTACATTTCCAAAGAAGCAAGTCTGGAAGTTTCATACAGCTCTCTTTCACAGCACAAAATGTCATAATATCATATTGATCCAGGCACGCTGCTGCTGTCATGCAGCTGACACTGTGATATAGTGGTGAAAGTCATCAAGGGTCTACCAAAAGTGGTGTGGCAGCATGTCTGCAATGCAGCTGCAGAAGAACTGATGCAGCACCAGAGACACAGAGTCAGGGAAAATTCCTAAAAACTTATACAATGCATTGTGGTATTATTATCAACAATCACAACTGTTTGAAGATCTTTCGTACTCCGTTTATGACCATTTTGTTCAGCTACCAACATCCTGCAGAACTCTGTTTAAGCGGAAGCAGAGGTTTGTCTTCCTCAAGCTATGCTTCATTACAGCCATTCAGCCAGGGACCTTCTCTTCTCTAATGAGTTCCTTGTCTAGACCATGCTAAACTTGTATTTGGTTAAGGAAGGAATGTTACTTTTACCTAAATAAAGAACAAGAGAAAGACCAAATGTTATGCTGCAAGATTTTTTTCTCTGATGCCACGTATATTGCCACATATATTCTTTTCAAAAAATGTCACCATGTATCTACAAATTGATTAAAACAAACAGGACCATTTCTAAAAGCTGGTATTTTCCCAGCCGGAGAGCTTTGACTTGAAACATCGCTTATCTCGTTTGTGAAGGAGCAATGCTATTCTAGAAAATACCAATAGCATAAAACAAAATAATAAATATTTGTAAGCTCCAGTAATAAGTAACCCTGGGCAGGCTTGCTTGGTCTCTTAGAAGATTCATACAAACACAAAAAGTTGGTAAGACCTCATTGAGTCACTCTAGAAAAACAGGCAAGAGAAAAATACTGTTTGCTATTATAATGACAGTGTTTTCTTTATACACATTCCTTTAACACTCCCGTGTTTCATAAAACTGACCTCTATACAGCAGGAACAGATTTGGGTCTGGGGCATCCTCACAACAATCAGCTTTGGAAAAGCTGTCAAATCTCAAAAATCCGTATTTTCTAACACTTGATTAGGATTCTATAAACTTAATTTCCCTTTTATTAACATCCTCTTCCCCATTCTCAGTATTATATATGTGATAATTAGCATTTTCAACTCTCTTAAAATCTGGGGTTTTTTACCTCAGCTCAAACAGGTCTAAATTCCTGCCTGGATCTCCTCCTCCTCCTCTCCTAAATCAACTTTAGATCAACTTAGATCAACACTAACCCCACATCCCACTCTCACTTATATTTTTCCTTCCCCTTTTCCTCCAGGAATATTCTGGCTTCCCAGCATTAACTTCAGAAGCTCCTCCCTGCCTGAAACACAACCTGCAGAAGAAATGGAACATTCCGAGACACCGGGGAATTAGCTCCCACCCCGTCAATCTTTTCAAGGCAAGAAGAAACCCGAGTTGTGCCCAAAGGAAGCAGCTGAAGGAGGAAGCAGGGGGTTAGAGCCAGCAGCGGCGAGGAACCTGAGGAGATGGTTGTACAAACAAATGGGGACAAGGAAACGCGTCCTGGAGACTCCTGAAATGACTGCAAAATAAGATTACAAACCAGGGTGGGAGCAGAGGTCTAACTTCGGGATAACTGGAGCACACAGGAGCAAGACAAGACCTTACAGGGCAACAAAACTAGGACTTGGAGGACTAGGACTTGCCTGAAGAAGACAGGTGAAAGATGAGGGCATGTGAAAGACGCGGAGAACGGGTGCTGGAGCAAAGAAAAGCCCGTCGTGTGAGATGCGAGAGATGAGCATAAAATTTGTACTCGCTAAAGCACTCTCCAAAGACAAGTGCAGCTCAATGTTTCCACTGCAGCAAACGTTGATGAAAAGCACTGCCGAAGGCGCCCGCCTCTTTCCGACGCCGGCTCATACGGGCGACTGCAGCACGCTGCAGCCGCGGCTACTCCACCAGACCCTGAGGAAGGGGGGGACAGGCCAGTAACCGCGGAACCCTCACGGGTGGCACTGGCTGCAGCTTACAGAACTGCATTTCTAAAAGCCTCAAGTAATTGCACATATAGCTAATGTTAAAAGACCACTCAGGAGATAACATAAGCCCCCCCAAATCATGTAATTTCAGAATTCAGGCTGCTCGTGCAAGTTGAGCTCTGCTGACCTAATATAGCCCTTAATTAGTCCCTTCCCCACCCACCCCGAAGGACCCCAACCCTGCTGCTGTGCACTGAGAGCGTGCTGTGGCTACGGGCCTTGCCTTACTGCTCTGTACAAAAATAAGCCAACATAGGAGCATTTCAAGGATTTACTAACTCCTTCACTGGTAAACACCCATGGATTTACAGCCTTGAAAAAATAACGCGTCGTTACGCGTAAGATAGACGGGGCGAGGAGTTCAGAGGAAGAAGTCTGGCGCAAAGTGATGCAACAGATGTTGGATAAAGTTTCAGATTTAAACAAATCTTAACTCTGCTTTAGAGAACGTGAAGACAAGGCTCATTTGGAAGTATAATTCATGCTAACATTCTGAAGTAAGGTTGCGAGAAGTTTTAAAAGTCAGAGCTGGTTTTGTGCATCCCCTGATGCCGCTTCAGCTCAAGCTCTGTCCCCTCGCTCACCCCCGCGGCATCGGCAGGACAACGGGGAGTGGGATGGAGCAAGCAAGGCTTGTGAAATCTTTATTACAGCTCTGTTGTAAAGCACCAGAAGACAAAGTAGACAGTTCCAACTAGGAACAGCTGTTATTTTCCAATTAAAAAAAAAATCACAAGACCAAAATATTAATTTATTAAGCAAGTGTTCAGTTTGAGCAGCCACAACTACATTTCCTAGCAATATATTCTTTAAGAGAGCCTGTCGGGATGTCTCTGGCATAAATATTTTCATGTGACAAAACAGTTTATTGTCTGCTGCTGCTATGCAAACAACTCTGTTCCATATTGTGAAATAATCTCAATAGGTAACAAACCGTAAAGGATTTACCTTTGGGGGGGGAAAACAACATTTGTTGACATTTTTTCCAAATGTTTTACCTAGTAAAGTATTAGCTGTGTTAGACTTTGAGAAAGATTATCTTCTGCTATCATAGAAGCAAGTTAATAAAGTGACAATATCAAACTGATGTATCTGTCAAAGTTTATAGATAAGGATGTCAAGCTATAGGTTATCAGCCTACAGTACTGACACTGTTCATATATCACAGCCCCCCAACACACTCTCTGTCAGCATTGTTTATTTTCAGTCAGGAGTTAAATAATGACCACGTACTAAAAATGCCTTTGGGAACTGCTTTGTCTTACATACTGTTCACCTGTTTACTTCAGAGTAAGTTTTGAGTTGCTTTTGTTTAATTTTCTGTTTGAACAGCTGGTATTTATCAACTTCAAATGGACTTCAGGTCAATACACCGCAAAAATATTTTACTGCAATTTCTACACTTGCTGCACACACAGAGCTTGTAAAATGCTAATGAGAACACCTCTGCACCGAGCCCAGCGCCAGAGGAGCAGGGAAAATGCCACAACACTCCTGAAACTACAGCAACACCGCAAAAGGAAAACAACAGGCAAAATCAGAGGGGTTTTTCCAGGGCTCAGCAACAGAAATCACACCCTTTTGTACCGAGCGCTGCAGGTAACGGCCTTTATCAACCCCTGCTCTTATTCTGCCTATTTTCTTTACAGTATTCAAACCCGGTTATCCATAAAAAGGTAGGAGATGTTATGGGGTTTGGGGTTTTTTTAGTCGTTTTGGAGCGGTCAATAGTAGAGCAAGAAGAGAAGCAAGTTCTGCTGAAGTTAGAGGTGAAGATGCAAAGAAGACACAGCCAGGGTGGGAGGACCACCGTGCTTATTTGTTTTCATCCTAAATACCTAAAGAAACATCTATTTTTTTTTCCCCCTCACATATCTAAATGTATAAATAAATTAATCTTATCAAAACTATTCCATAAGAGGTTACAAAAAGAGTTAAATTTAAAAATGGAAAAATCAATCAAGATGGGAACAGAAAAGTAAACTCTTGGATATAACCAGTAACAACATAAAGGGTTTCCATCTACTTATTCTTTTTCTCTCTATATACCAGGCAGGGCGACTGAAAGATATTATTCTACCAGAAATCACTTTCTGGAACTGACAGCTCTAATTGTTATATTTGACAAAGTAAAAAAGAATGGGAAAGATCATGAATTCTTAATTCAAACAAGTTTCTATTACTTCTCTGGGAGCCGTTGTCTGAGTACAGATCTGAAGATATGGGCTGAGAATTAACATATTACTCCAAGAATGCTTTTTCTAATCAGTAGATTTTTCTTCCTACTACAACACATTTTTAAAAAGACAACCAAAATTTAAAGGGCACATTTGGAATCTCCATTTATTAATTGCAGGGAGAGGAGAAGAAGTT
>VZZY01017471.1:299425-397112 GCA_013400335.1 Eurystomus gularis
GGGGTGGGGGTGAAACTCTTAAGCAGAAAAGCAGAAGTTGCTCCTGCCAATTCTTCTCCCTCAGCACTAAATTGGCCTTTCCAGGTACCAAATCTAAGGACCTGAGATGATGCAGAACTGTGGTATGAGGGTTTTCATGCCCTCCAGTCATGAAAGAGACAGTAACATGGCCTTCGGACATGAAGACATCCAAACTAACCTGATATCTCTTAGTACTATGTGACTTTCAACCAGTGCTCTAGACTAATTTTCCTGAATCTGATTTTATTCATTAGAAAAGACAGTAATCCGACAGAAAAAAAAAACTTTTTTTAAAGCGCTAATTTCTCATGAAGAGCTCTGCAGGTGTAACAAATGGTGAGACATTTAAATATGTTTGTAAATAAAATCCTTTCTTTTGCAGTCATTGAAATTACAATCCAAATAAAACATCATCTATTCTATGAGAGTCAGTTGAACTCAAGTCACCAGTAGGCAAAAAATAGGGTGATTTATGAAACCATTACTTTTTAAATACAATTAGACAAAGGACTCTGAAAAGCCAAGCACAGCGCAGAGATCTCCGTGTCCCAGCTTCCATTCCAACTTGAATAGCAAATAAAAACAAGCTATTTTCTCATAAAGGTTTTTGATCAAAATCACCCTATTTCAGTCATGATTTACACAGCTCCTACAAAAAGTCCTCCAGTCCCTTCAGCGAGGAAGACGACTGCGAAAAGCCCTGCAACATTTGCACATCTTTGGTCTTATTAGTAAGACCCAATTGAGTAAGACGCTTCGGAGACCTCCTGAGCTTCGTGCTGGAAACTTTTTCACAGGAGCCCAAGCCTATTGTGTGAGAGGAACCAGGGGGTGCCGAAGGAGTTGGTTGCTATGGTGGCATCTCATAAATCATCAATTATTGTCTGTTATTATGAAGGTGACAGCCTCATAAAGAGATTTGCATTTTCGGCTAATTTTAAGATTTTTTTTTTTTCTGCAGACATCATTTGCTTTGTAAAAGAAATGTCATGACAACCATAGAACACTTAAGCTTGTTATCGGGTAGTCAGGCATCCGCTTGGCCCCCGTCACTTTGGCATTTGAGCTTCGTAGCCTCTTTTGCATTATTGAGTAGTTTATCTTTACAGTTCATAAATATATTTCTAAACACGGGGACGGCATAATAGGAGAACGCGGGGAAAGGGATGGAGGGCTCCTGGTTGCCACGGCAACCTAAACTGATCAATTCCCTGTCACTGTTTTAAAAGAGGCACCACTCTCCTGTGGCCCCCAATACTAATTACAAATGCAGGCCCTTCGCTAGCATGTTCAGCTTACAGATTAAAGCAGTTCATGCCTAATTTATCATTTAACATGTCCTCCCACATTTGTAGTGCCGTACGGAATGAATAACAACTTCACTTGTTTACAGCGTTTTCAACTTAATTTCACTAATTAGTTTTTGCAGCGGCAGGAATTCGGGAGGGCAGCGCTGCCCTCCCCACAGGTGTCCCCTCGCCGGGCCCCACGCACCCCTCCCAGGACAGGACACGTTTACATCCCGCTTCTTCAAAAGAAGTGACTGGGAGATGTTTTTTATGAGAATGGAAAAGAAATTAAGGAAAACTCGGGTTAGTTGTATAGCAGAATAATTCGTGTACTGTGTCATGTTTGAGACAAAAATGCTGTTTCCCCTGCAAAATGGACACAGGCGATGACACTCCAGTGGCCATTGATGCTGGGCTTCTAGTCAAGCTTCTACTGCTTCATTTAAGGAATATGATCAGATTTTATGCAAACCGAATTTTAAACAAGTATGTTTCAACACAGCACTGATCACATCCTGAGCACCTGCCACTTGGACCCTTCTTCCAGATCTTCATGATCAGCACTTCTGGATGCCTTGGAAAGCCCTTTCCCATCATCTGTGTTCCGCAGCAATACAGGAGAGAGCGTGAAATCTCTACAAGGAAAACCAACACGTGTTGGATCCAAAACACTCTCAGCCACGACAGCAGAAACTCCTCGGACATCTAGGAGAACAACCCTGCTTGAGGCAGTCAGCAGCGACAGAAGCCAACAGTGGGTGTCCCCATATCGGGAATAGTCTCTGACCTTTCTGCTCTGAAGAATGATTTTGTAAAGTTTGCATGTTCCAAAATGTTCTCTAATTTGGAACAGCAGAAAAAGAGACAGAACCTGTGAGATTCGTCTCTGGCGATAGGAAGAGTTTCATGCCCGAGCACTGCAGCCCCCGGGGAGCGGGAAGGGATTTTTGCTTCCTCCATATTATTCGCACTATCGCTGTCACAAAGGAGATCATTTGACAGCCTCTGCCCCAGGCAGCTCCTCCCTGTCATCAGTTTTACAAAAGGGCTCCTTCCCACAACTCCTGTTAATCAACAGAAATTATACATCCTAAGAAAGTTAAAACCCTGTAGCGGGTCTCGGGGGGCTCGGAAGCGCTCAGCCCGGCAGCTGCAGCCCCGGCGCTCCTGGGACCCGCTCCCGCAGCCCCTGCTCACCGGTGCTCGCCAGCACCAGCTCCCGGGCTCCGCAGCAGCGTTTCTGCCTCACCACCGTGGCAAGGTGGAAGCTCCAGCGCCCTCATTTCCAAGGGAAATAATGGTCAAGCTTGAAGCAATCAAAAGTAATCTGTGCGCAAGCAGCCGTGAAGCAGGAGCACCCCCGAACAGCGTGTGGGCTGCGAGAGGAGTTTACGCGAAGGTGGTTTCTAACTAAATGCTACTTCTGCTTTCCACAGCTTCCTAGTCCCGTTTGAGGTACCCGAGTCACGGCCCCAGATCATCCCCTTCCACCTGCATGGGTGTGCAAACGGGTACACAGCACAGCCGAGGCAACCGCTGCAAACAGTGGAAGTTTGCTTTAAAACAAAAATAAATCTGTAACAACAAAACTTTTCTCATTTATAATCTACATTCTCTGTGATTTGCATTTGTTTGTCTTCTATTAGTTAGCTCCTAATACCCCAGGTGGGTACCACAGGGCAAGGGGGGACCGCTGGCCATCAGCAGCGTTAAGCATGGCTTAATTTTACATGATCTAAGAAACAGCAAGTCTACATTGTTTGCCCTGATTAGAGATTTAGCACTTCATTTTAAACACACAAAATGGTTGGAAACTAGACAGAAAAACAGAGGTAGTTTGAAAATTATTCCTTCCCCACACACTTCCCATGTGTTAACGCCCAGTAAGCAGAGAACCTCTCTGCGTCAGGACGGCTGCTCACTGTTTGTTTGGCCACACTCATTTCGTTCTTCAAAATTCTGATTCATTTTTCCTGGAAGCGCACAGAGGTTTGATGCTCAGTGTTACCACAGAAATACTTGGGGATTGAGCCTCCCCCTTCCCCACCGTTTTTTCACAGGACAGAGGCAATGAGGGGCAGCGCAGGGCAGGCTGGGCTTCACCAAGGAAGGGGCACGGCGTGCTGCACACCCCAGGGCAACCTGGGCTCCTTTTGGCATCTCTGCTGCTTCAGGAAGAGCTGCCCTCCCAGAAAGCCGCCAGAGACAACAGCAGGGCATCCTCTTGTCTTCCCCCCACGTTCTGAATTCCAGGGAAGAGCATCGCTTTTAGGGAACAGCTTTCAAAGGCTGCTGTAATACAGCAAGATCTTAAGTGAGGCTGGGCAATGCCAGTTTGCACCTCCTTCCACAGAGCATCCTTCACGCCAACATCCATTTAAAAAATCCTTACAAATACAGGGAGCCTCCTTCCCCAGCCCCTCTCCACAAATAAGACCAATTCCATTGAAGGCACTTGCACCAAGGTAACACGCTGGTGTAAGTAAAGGGAGAGGCTTTTTTGTGTCAGCACAAACCAATACCCAAGTGCCTCTGCCTGTTGTCGCACTAAGAGTAGCAGCATATACTACTACTTTAACATCCACCTTTTTCACATTTTCTTGTAAACTTCTATTGTTTTCCAGTCCTCAGAGAACCGAACCTTAGACATGAAACTTGAACTGCACACTAATAGTTTATAAAAAAGCAGTCCCTACACAAAAGTAAGAAATTCCTCCCAAGATTAGCCATTCTATCAGCTACTCCTGGTATGATGCCAAATTCAAAACTCATATTTCAAGCAATCTAAATCACACAGAGTTATCCACCTGCACTGATGAATCCATCCATCACTGCTGGCCACTGACCACAGGTATTGCCCAGACGACAGGACAACAGGCCAGGCAGGACCTGGAGAACTCTCTGAACTCTTGAGCAGTAAAATAAAACAGTTATCGACTGCACCCTGGCTTTGTCTAAGCAGCATTCTTTCAGTGGCTAAGTAGTCTAATTCTTAGGTCTCATGTAAAGCGTGTGGTACGCTGTGCGCTACTACTTAGTGTTACTCAAATAAAAACAACATATATTAAAAATAATCACTCCAGTTTTACAAAATGATTACGCAGTGCTCAGAAGAGAACATCACAAGTACTTTAATTTTGTGAAGCACAATAATTTCCCTTTTATGACTATATATTCATTCAAGACCTTGCTTCTCATTCTAGTTGGGTACATATGGTTGGTGCACTGAGTATCAGCAAAACCGTGGGATCATTTGGCTATTTAAAGAATGGATTGTTCAGTCTTGCAGGATTTAATACTCTCCTCCACTTAACAGTATGCTTGCCGTGACACAGTTATGTTTTTATCACCATTTCATCCCTGTTATTTAAGGAACTTGAGCCTTCACCACCTGCAGAAGTCCTCGGCCCAGACTATACTCACTAGATCACAGAGGCTGGTACAGTTGCTTCAGTTTTATTTTGCCTGTCAAACTACTTTCAAAGGAAGATGGTAAAGTGTTAGCAAAGTAACACAGCAAGGAGCTACTACACTGACCACAGAATTCCTCCTGACCCGTTCCGTTTGCTTTCAGTTTAAGATAACTAAAAGATCCCTGAGAGTTAATACAGTACCTTCAGGTTATTAACTGTAACATGCAGAACGTTACATTATTATGCTACACATGGCTAAGGAATTTTAGTATTCACAGGATTATGGTAATTAAGTCTTCCTTCACTTTGGGTGATGTGACACTTGCTTGACTATAATGTCACTCCACTTAAAGTCTGTGTAAACAACATTATCTTAGTCACTCTGCATTACATTTCCAACTGTGAGCAAAATTACAAGGTCAAAGTGGACAAGAATGTAGGTAATCCCAAGGAAACATCATGTAAATGACTAGCTCAAGGTTCAAGCTGGGTTTTCAAGGGTGGTAAAAGGCTTATGTACTACACAAAATTTCAGTAATGCTTTGTAGAAGGTATCATGAGCAAAACACATTTCTGTTCGTAGGGAAATTTAGTTGGTCACAACAGTCCAAACTTTTCATCTTTTAAATAAGGACCGGGCTGCCAAAGATGCGCAAGGAGTGAAAGAACTGATTTGGTACAAAAAGCTATATGAAACTAGCCAAATATTCATTAATTCTATAACTGACAGATGCAAACAGAAATAAATTCCAATGACATGATTAACATAACACAATAAAATCTCCATTAAACTGTCAGTCATGGAGCTGGGAAAAAATATTAACCTCATTGTTAAGACCAATTTTTCAAATTCACTTAGTCGAATTTGCTTTACCTCTGAATACCAAATAGGAAAGGATTTACAGTCTTTTTTTGTGATTTCAATTGTTAAACAGTCAAATACACAACTGAGACTCTTTTCCCCTAGCAACTATACAGTGAACCCCATGCAGGTGTTTCTCAGCCTGCGTGGACTTCAAAAAGAAAACTGCTAAGGGACGAACGGACACAGCACGTGGCATTCCCGCTCCGCTGCCGTCAGCCAAGTCACCAGCTACAGGGGCAGACTCCCTTCGATACCAACGCTTGTCTTGTTCCCAGCCACCAAAGATTTCACCCGCTTTTTGGTCTTAAGCTGAACAAAACAGTTGCACAGGTGAGGAAGTTGTAATGCTACAATCAGCAGATAAAAAAGCTTACAAGTCCATGAGTACTGCAGGTCTGGAATGCTCCAGTTCACCCCCACTGAACTGAGCAGTCAGGAATTTCCAAAGTTGTTCAAACACTAAATCCACAAGCTTTCAAGCTTCCATACTTGGAGATGCCACAAAATCAGGTTGGGTGGGGATTTAGCTAGTGATACCAGTCAACAGGGCTTTAATAATTCCTGGGAATTCCACCTGCAGAGAAGAGGTACCCAGGGAAAGGTCACTGACATCGCAGAGCCTTGGAAATGTCACTGCAGTCATTTCTATCTCTAACAGTAGCTGTGGGAAGCTTAATTAAGGACAAAATCACAGTGCTGCAAGTTCTCTCAGGTAGGAATTATGCTCACAAGTTCACTGATAAAAACAGGCCTTTGCCAAAAAACTGTCCCCCACCAAATTTCAACTTGCTTTAAAGATGTGGGTCATCAACAAGAGCCAGAAGCTCCTTTTATGCTGCAGACTCACTAGTTTGGATAGGAACACAAGACAAAGTCCATCACCTGATCAGCGGCCACCCAGGCTGCATTCTCCTTCCAAATTAGAAACATCTTCACTTTTCAACAGCAAACCAAGGAAGAAACTGTGACATTTCTAGCTGTATATCTTTATACAGTGCACGATGAAGCTAAAACAAGTGTTAATAGCCATTAGTCCCTTAAATAGTTCTTCATGGTGACATGACTTCTGATGTAATCAACCTTTAAACTATAGTGTTGAATCAAGAGACTTAACCTGTGACAGCTCAATATGAACAGTTAAAGTTAAAAAAAAATCACAGTAAACCTTTTGCACTTTACACCACTTCCTACTCTGTGTAAGATGCAAGAATTTTTCTTTTCTGATGCTCATGAGGCTGACGACACAGTCGACACAGGGTCTGCTCTTCACTCAGAGAGCACCATGTTGTGTATTTACCTTCTTGCTCCTGGACAAAGCTATGATGAAGCCACTGGTGACAAAACTCCCTTCAGTAAATCCATCATCATGAAGGGCTTGGATGATAAGACACAGGGACTGCTTCCCTATCAAACCTACATTAAATGAGGATAACCCAATTACACCTTCCGGATTACTTGAAGTTTTTAAAAAGTTGTTTGCAGCCACAGGTCATGCAAAACACAGCGCTCAAACTTACAACCCAAAATATGCAGCCTGTGACTGCGGCCAAAGTCAGGGTACGCTGCTCAGCATGAAGGAAAAAAGGCGTTTCCCAGGTGGGACTGTCTGAGAGCTACAAGGAGAAAAGGACACGCAGATAGTGGAAGCAGTGCATCTGCTTTCTGTGCATTACCGTGCACTTCCACAGTGACATAAGCTATCCTTCAGAAAAGGCCGTAAAGCAACTCTTAGGTTGTCACAGAATAGGACATAAGGGTATGTGATGAGAGTAACGCTGTTTAAACTGAGCTTTGTGGAATTCCGTCATTTTAGCCCGTTGTCATAGTTGGTTATAACAAGGAGATCATTTCTATTTGAAGTATTTCTGTATTCGCTTACCAACCATACTCAGGATTTGTGTTGTGCGCTAATGATACTTCTCACACGCAGTATAACAGTCTTACTACAGGATTTGATGGAAAAACAAATAAAGACTAAGTGCATATAATATTACCAATATAAACAAGCAAAATATCATCTAGATCAGTGACTTGGTGTCTGCTTTGGCAGGAGCTGAATTTAGCCTAATGACTTATGGTTCTGATTTAGCGAGGGTTCCCCATCATGTACGACTTTGTGACTTCTTCAGTATGTTTTCTTTGAAAAGTAAAGGTTTTCTGTGTGAGATTGGAATTTAATTGTTTCCTTTTTAGACAAATATGCTTTTGGACGGATGCTGATGGAAAGGGCAATCAGATGTCAAAAGGGCAGCAGTACAGTGAGATTATGTGCTGAGGTCTAGGGCAGGACAGGCAAACAAGGGGGATCTCAGATCGCTTGAGCAGATCCTTATAAATAAAATCTCAGATAACAGGCTTTGTTTATTCTGCAAAAATGCATATCGGCAGGTCAAATCAACTTCTGTTATGTTAACTACTTAAGTTACTTTCTTATTAACAAATACGTCTGATAGCATAACACAACACTCATCTGTGAGTATCTGGAATGCAAGGAGGGGAAAAAGAGTTTAAGTAATTAGGAAAGAGCTGTCCTGCATCTAGTAGACATTAACTCTCCAACTGTCCTCTTGCCATTTGAGGGGGTGGGGAATAAATAAACTGCAGCAACAGAGAGCTCATGCGGTAGCAAGTCAACGGTGCTACTACCTCACAACTTGGGAACTAGAGAACAAACTCTGAGATGCTGAGGATGAGAAGAACGTCCTGCTCTACAGAATATTGCTGCATTGTTGAATTCGACATCACACGTTTCACTTTCCAAAACATTTATCATGCTGCTTAAAATGAAAAATACTTGAGATCTCCCTTTAGAGTTGAGAATCATCGCTGTGAAACTTTTTCTGTAACCCTTAACAAAGCACTCCTAAACGGAATCATTACAATTACTACTAAAGCTGACAAAGAAAAACATATGAGAACTCGTGATTCACTCACCAAACCTCTCCCTAAAAATCCCACCAGTTGTCATTCCCCACCGCCCACCCAGTACAAACACCAACACGTGAAGGGAGGAGCAGGTGAAGATTCCTCTGGAAAAAAGCCAAAGCCAAACACCCATTTTGCACTGAGCAGATCCACACTGATGTATTTCGATGCCCTATCAAAATGATCATGTTTGGAAAACGGGACAAACAATGCCATGACAAGCTACCTTCTCTGATCATGTAACAGTCCTGGGGAAAAACCCACCACCCAAAGACAGAGAGCCCCCCACACACTAAAACCAGAGCACTCCTGAAGGGAAGGCTCTCCTTACACAGCTCCCCCTCCAGCCACCACAAAAAGATTGAGTTTCACGGGCAGCTCCAACCACGCCACTCACCACACTATAGTAATTCCCAACTAGGATATAATTACAGCAAGAAATCAGCCAAGAAAATCCAATAAACATAAAATCTGAGGCATCTGCAGAACAAGCGAGTCCTACTAAGATTGTTCTCCTCTATGCTGCCTACCCAAGTAAAAACCTACCTTTGGGGCATTTAATATCTGTATTTCCAATGGTTTAAGGTAGTTCAAGATTCATTCTTTGTAATGCTAAATCTCTAATAATAGGAATGTTCCCTCATTGCTAGAATTATTCAAAATTCGTTGGTTTATGCCAAGAATATTTCCCTAGGAATAGCTGGAAGTTTAAGTGACTTCTACTTTTTGAAAAGCTTCAAAAGCCCAAATCCCTTCGAATCTAACGATACTTCATTTAACCCTTAACAAGTGCCCTGACAACACCGCCCAGTAGCTCATTACTTCTTGAAGAACTTCACTTTTTGGACTTTTCCTTTACTCTTGCTTAAACCATGTGGAGAATCACCCATGCCACTCTTCAATTTTTTTAAAGAATTTTCTTATCAATTTTACTACAGTTATGTCAGCAACATCGCTAAATTTACTTTGTTTTCACATATGCCTGAAAAGATGTTTATGTAACACTCAATTCAATAGTCACTACAAAAGAAATGTAGTAAATGGAAGCTTACTTTATTTGTCAAGTATCACCCACTGCAAAGTGATGCCTCTTGCTGCAGGAGGCTCTAATGGAGCAGTCCCACTTTACCTGCAGTGTGTTCGTAGGAGAAGCTCAATCGACACAAAAAAGAAACCCACAACTTTTATCTTGCGAGAATCTATTGGTATTTTAGCTCACTTTAATGTTGAGTGACGATGTGTGAAGAGATGCCCTTCCAAAACCCTCTAGCATTTCCATTTTGCTTTTATCATGCCTTTTAAGAGTCCAGGCTGCAATGCATTTAGTCCTGATACCACACCACCAAAGCAGCTTCCTCAGAGACCTTCATATGAGTTATTCCAAACACCTGGGGGGAAGGGGTAGATTTAAGCAGCGGGCAGCAGAAACTCATATAATCTAAGAGCAGCACAACAAGCTGCTACCTATCCGGAGAGGAATTTGTTATCCATCGTGGCAGGCACACAACACGCCGTCTGAACGTGTTTCAAAGCACACGGGGCCTCAATTTCCTCCCAACTCAGTGTACGGATTGCTAGGAAAACAGAAAAATCCTAAATACACAAGGCTAGAAATTTTCTACTTCAGTTGAAATAATACATTTTTCAAAATGAGAAGGTTTTGCAAAACATTCTGATTTGAACAAAATTTGGGAGCAAGCTTCAGAGGTACTTGAAGAAAAACGGATATTTTAGTCCTGTGCTCAATCTTCTGCATTTAAATAATATTTTTCCACGTTTGTTTGTTTGTTCCCCAAAGAGCTTCTAGAGAACAGAAAATAGAAAACAGAAATATTCAAAGTTTGGAATGGTCCAAGTTTTAAAAAGTAATTTACGAAACAATGACTTTCTCAGCAGGCTGTAACACTGAACAGCATCTCTCCTGTGCTATCGGTTTCTAAATTATTCAGGGACTACTTTCTGCAAATGCATCTGTGCAAGTCCAAGTGTGAGTCAGCTCCGTCTCTGATTCCTCCACGTGTAGTACATCCCTAGTGGTCACCTAATGACAGCGATGCTGAGCAAAAATCACTGCTGAACACCATCGGCTTTAATGGGGAAGTTTGGTGGGTCTGAATAATCCTTTTTAAGGTTTGCATTTTTTTTTACCTCATGCATTTCTCAGGTAGGCCAACGCAACACTTTATAGCATTAAGACTGTTAAACTCCTTTTCATGACTTTGCAATTCCTTGTCCTCAAGAATATTGAAAAAAAAAAAAATATATATATATATCTGTGTGTGTGCTGAAAGTTGGAAGATACAGGACCACAAGCTTCATGTTTGCCCTTCAGCAAGGAGTTTTGCAGGTCAGCTACCCAGTATGGAAAGCACAATGCACGATCCTGTCTTGCTTTCATAGCAAGAGACTTTTAAATGCACTTCAGGAGCAAAATATCAAGTAATCCTGCTTGCAATAAGCGAGCATTAAGTTTTATATACCTATTTCATGACGCGTGGCACCACTTTACTGAAAGAAAACAAAGAACATGGCAAGTGCAAAAAGGTCAAGGACTGACAGTCAGCCTGCAGGCCAGAGATCTCTGAAGACATAAAAACGAGGATGGTAGCACATCCGCAAGCTACTCTCCATCATATAACATTATAGCAATTATCAATGTCTTTCAAAAAAGACAATTAAAAATGTTATCTTCTTAAAATAACATCGCTTTTCCATTCTTCCTGAATCTAAAATTATACCAAGCAAATTTAACTTAAAGATCCTAAGCAAGGCTGAAGGAGTTGGCAGTGAGTGAAACAGCATCGTTCACTCAGGGGACCGGAATAAAAATCCACATTCATTATTCAGGCTGTTACACAAATCAATCCAGATCTTTAAGTAGCCACAGCGTGTTCCTCTGCCGGACAAGTTCTATCCATGGCATTGCTGAATTTACCAGCTTTGTCTTCAAGTAGTCTATGGGTGGTCACAAAATCCTCCTGCTTCTCTTGGAAGCAGATGTCATAGCCCCAAGTATGTGTGATAATACTTTGGACTACAGACAGACAAACTTGCCAATAATCCAAGCACAGCTTTCCTCCCTTCACGTTTCATGATGTGATTCGGGCTGCAAATAATTGTGTAGAAGCAGCTTGATATCATTCACAAAACATGATACAACCATTTCCATGGCTTGAAACATGTTGGAGAGTGTTTACTGACTTCCCTGCTGATTTTAACATGGAGTTTTCTTCATTTCAGACAGTTAAAACTGTTACAATCCTTGGAAATCCACTTCCACTCTTAAGAATTCTCAACTCAATCCTGTGACTGCAGTGTGAAAAACACACAAAAACATACTTTAAATTGTAGCATAGACTCTTCCCAGTTACCTAAGCTTGGTTAAAAGAACCCTAAAAAGACCCTTTACTGATTTTCACCCTTCCCTTCCATAAAGGGAATATAGGAACCAAAATAATTTAGAACTGCAAATATTTCCTCTTCTTTTCTTTAGATTGGCCGCAGTTTGCCAACATCATGTCATACGCACATTTGAAACAGCTTCAATGGGTTCTGCTTTTTCTCGTCGGGTACTTTGGGACTGGCTGCAAAGGCAAAACACGAACATGCTGATAGTGAGGGGAACCACATTTATACTACTGCTTGGAATATACACTACGCTACCGGTAACACAAAGTTACTAATGTACTCCTCGAAGAAAGCCAAAATTGATGTGAAAGGAACTTGATGAGTCTTAATGCAAATAATATTCTTAGAGCCTGCCTGTAAAGGCTTCAAAAAGCTTAATGATTTTCTCAGATGTGCTGTAACAACAGAGAATCTCATGGTTCAGTGTCAAATGTCTGCTAGAAGCCAATGTTCATCACAACTAGAATGACTTGTTCATCATAGATTCCATCAATAATTGTTTCAGTATGTGAATGTGATCAATGTAGCTCTCATCAAGTATAAATCAAGCTATGTATTTTCTAATGGGACCTTCAGCGTTCTCATGGATCCTATTCAACAGTAAGATTCAATCGATAGACAAGCTCAAGTGACCAGACATCCTTCTCAAAATGGTTGCTATTTGCAATACAAAACAATTAAAACATCCTAGCATTCTTTGCATAAAACATACAAACGACGTGACTGCTTACTGAAAGAGCTAAGTAGGAAATCAACTTCACAGTGCTAGATCTCATTAGACCTGCATTTAAAAGCTGCCCAATTTAAACCCAATGAACACGTTCCAATTATTATATCTAAACAGCGATGTCAGTGGCAAAAACTCCCTTAGATCAAGAGTACAAGAAATGACATTTATCAAAGATAAATAAAAGAAATAGAGCGTATCCACTTGGAGCTCTTCACTTCCTAGAAAAGTGATTTTATTTCTACAAGCTAAAGGCAAAGTTAAGTAGATTGATTTTGGTAGGTGTCACTGGCTGAGCAGAGCCTACCCACCTACACGGTAAGAGGCATTGCTGCTGCTCATCTCCCTTCTCTCCGGTTCTTCTTTAGCAACTCCTTTAAAACATGGTTCTGGGATGATGTGTCACAGACAGATGCAGACTGACCTCGACCCGGGCATTTCACCACAAAGACCGTTCTTCTCAGTAAACCACAAAGCATGGGTTTACACGTGAAAAATTAAAGTTCAAACTCTCAAGTCTGAACTTTTAAATTAAACACGAGAGGCCATAAATGCAGTTGATTTTCTTGGGTGTATTTGTTTCAAAGACTGAGGCATCCTTGATTTTATCGGCCTGCCCTTTTATGCCAATCTCTTCGGTGACTAAATAAAGCTGAAATACTATCTAATTGGACAAAATATTTCTTGACTAGCATAATTTTATAACTCATCTGAGTACACTATCTCTTAAAGCCTGTTACGTGTGTTATGCATTTTAAACTAAATGCTGTATTTTGGTAATTCCAGAACAGTTTTAGACTACAGTAGTGGTGCAAAGCTTGCCCCAAATTTTGGGTCATTTCCCGCTGCTGTTTTAGAGGGCGAGTTCTGCTAGCAGAGACAGCAGCATGAACAGAGTGCGGCATCTCCCTGAGGAGCCAACAGTGGGACCCAGCCACCAGTGAGGGTGAACCTCTCTCTACCTTGGGAGCTTTGGGGAACCCAATCCTGCAAGTTTTCCTGGGAAGTTACCCCACAGTCTCTGTCAAAGACCACAAGCCAACTATCAAGACTTTATGATCATTTTCAACTCTGTTCACCACTTCCAGAAAACCTCCACACTGTCAGCGTCCTTTTATGTCCTACACTATGCATAAAAAAAGGAATACTCTAAGTTCCCTGGCACGTTTTCGGTCTATCCCCAAGGTCTGGGCACGCTGTGAAAAGCTTAACCAATGTTCTAACCCCCGGCATGCTCAGAAAAATCCTTGCATCCCTCTCCAGCAATTGTTTAAATATATCAGAGTCATTTCAGACTTTTTCAGGTGGTTTCTCCCCACATTCATTTTATATTTTTCCAAATCAGCTTTGGTCACTCGAAAAGGGAAAGGGCAGCCTGCTGTCTCTGTGCCTCCTGCTCTGTACGCTGGAAAGAGAAAGGCAGAAGGAGCAAGCGCACAGAGGTTGCCGAGTTACTTGCTCCTCAGCTGCCATACAGTCTTCCTTTTATAATAATTTCTGATATAAAAGAAATAGAGTTATATATTGATATATAATTCAAGAGATTTTATATTTTTCAATTAAATGTCTTTCAACCTTTGCTCTTTAAAGGTTATAGAAATTCATGATTTTAGCCTCTCTTCAGAGTTCCCATCTTTAGTCATAAGGTCAATCAAATTCCCCTTTTCAAATGTTACATCTTTAAAGAATATGGTAACCAGAACAAAAACAATAGCCTAAGTGAGGTCAAAAGATTTCATAACCTTTACATATATTCCTTACATTCTTATTCCATTACTGGCTATCGTACCGCTTCTCCTCCCCATTTTTTCCTGTCTCCACGTTTCATGTGTGTTCTCAGCTATTTTACTAATAGATCCTATACACTTCAAGATTTTTGGGGCCACTACCTTGCTCTAACAACTTGCAGACGATTTCCAGCCTCGCTTTTCTTTCCTTACTCTGTAAATACCACTAATTAAATACCCCAGTCTGATGTTTCAGACCTCTCTGAAGTTTACTTTTAGAAGGGATTACACTAAAACTCAATAAACTTGCATAAGTTACACTCACAACTGTTTCCAAGTTGTATATATCAAATTCAGGTTTTTCAAAGAGCCACGTTTATTAAAATAAAACCTGCACCACTCAAATTTGACCATTCATTTAACGAAATTTAATCAAGCAACCAATAAAAAACCTAAAACTACTGCAAAGCTGTGCTGCCGTTCCCTGTTTAGCTGAGGACACAGGCAACTGCCAGAAATATTAGAAATTCTTAGCATAGCAATTGAAAAAAACAAATCATATTGCTGCAAAAAAATGCAATGGAGAACTAGATGGTAAGCACATTTTACATCAATCTGAATAAAAGAAAACACCTAAACGAAAATACCTGTAAAGGCCCATTGAACTAACTTTCTTTCCTCCTCTTCTGACTTCAGTTCAATTAGAGCTAAGCTGGTAGGGTCTCATGAAAAGAAGTGTATACATGGATGGACAGCTCAAGGCATTCATACGCAAGCGAGTCCCGCTCCACAACGCCATGTCCCCAGCAAAGACGCAGGGTCTGTTTTGAGAAGCTACGAGACCTTTATCAAGCAGTTGTGCAAAAGGGCAAAGTTCATCTGGTTGTACACTGCACATAACTTGGAGGGATTCAAAGTCATCTGGAAGGTTTTTCTTTTAAAGCGAGATTCTGCATTCCCCAAAGGCTGCTCACTTTTCTTGTCTTTAACCAGCCTGTTATTGCACAACACCAGCGCCTTTAGGACGGCCACCAAGAGCTCTCTCTCTCACCACCCCCACGGGAGAGAAGTTTCCATGAAAGCTCACAATTCCTTTCCAGAGAGCAGCTATTGGGTGGGTTAGTCTCTCCAAAAACATTAACACAGTAATAATTTAACTACTGCTATAAAGGGTTAGTGCTGGTCGTGGTGTGTGGCTCTCAGAGCAGTGACTCACCAGCTATGCCACCGAAGATGACACCTCTCCCACAAGGGCTGAGGCACAAGAGCATTGCTCCAAACGGTCCCTCCTGAATCACTAATGTCTAAATTTCTAATCTGGTTAACATCCATTGCTGTCAGTGTTAAGATAAACCATCTGGACAATTTTACTACAAATTCTTTCTTGGCTAAATGTAGTTTTTATTGTAATTTGCCTCATTTCCTCCTAATATAATAACAGAACCTTACTTGTGTGGCTACACTCTGGTGACCTGACAGACCCTTCTATCAGCTTCAAAAGGTCTCATCACATCAGAATAACTTGGTACTCTCAGACCTTTACTTCTCGTAATTCTTGAGTATCTTCTTTCTGCTATTGCAATTCAGAAAGATTCTCTTCTCAATATACTCTTGGGCTACTTATTACCAGCAAATCTAAGGATCTGAAACCCTGCTACATGTGTACATCGGTGTAAGACATTAAAGCTGAGGTATGGGAACAAGGAAAGCCAGGTTGAATATTGCCCCATTCTTCTTTTTTGAAGTGTTTTGTTTAGTTCAGCATCTCCCACTTCCAAGATAGCTGCTGTCACAGCTTGTCATCGGCTGTTACTACACTGTGTTGCTGGCTTTAGTTCTCACAAGCTCTTTTAATTTTACACTAAAGCAGTTTATATTCTTCACGATTTAGTAAAAAAAAAGTCCTTTTTGTCAAGCAGTTCCATAATTAAAACTTCCTCATTTCTAAAGATAATTTAATTCCTCTAAATAAATCCTAATGCACGTCATCAGCTCAAACTCTGACATTACTCACACCACATTAGTCTGTGCTGTCAGGCACCAGGTTTGAGTTAAAAAGATTACATCCTAACTCACAATTTCTCTTGGGTAGTTATGGATGTTCTTTTCACAAAAAGCCACTTGTTGGAGGAACTATCCACACTCTTCACAATATTCCTGTTCTTCAGGGGAATGTAAGATGCCACAGAAGTGGCCAGACTGGAGAACACACAGAAAAATAACACGAGCTGCAGCTACAGTACACACGCATTCCAGAAATGCAGAATGTGGCAATGTGCTTGGGGAGAGAAAGGTAAGAGGATGGACAACTCACCGCATGATTCTCCAAGCTTCCTTGTCTTCCACTCTGGAAATTTTAGTTGCTATTTTTCTCTTTACATCCATTAATACCTTTTATGTGATATTTGCTGCTATTCTGCCTTGTACAGCTTAGGCACATCATCTTTTCCTTTTGGTTACTGAAGTATTTCTATGATTCCTTATGTATTTTCCTAGCTGTAGCTACATAAAATGCTAACCATTTCTTCTTGAAAGCCACTTGCTCAAGGAAGTCAAAATAATATCAAGCACGTATCAGGAAAACAACAACAACAAAAAGGAGATATCGGGCTTTTTCAGAAATCACAACTTTTCTGTCCATTTCTGTGTCCTGGCTCAGAACCACAGTCTTTCATCACCTTTCATGACAGACATCCTCCCCCAGCAGTTCAGCATGCCTTTCTCAGAAAGGCTTTTGCAGAGTTTTCCTACTTTCAAGATGTAGAGTAAGAGATAACTTAAAGACATCATCCACACTTAAAAACGTACAGGGATTAATTAAAACATTGCTGGGATTCCTTCAGGTTTGACATCCCACACAGCACATCCACATGTAACAAACTACCTCTGACGTTTCTTGAAAGTTCACTTGGCTGTGCTATTTTTGCTCTTTTTCAACAAAAATATCTCCTGGAACAGACTTGAGATTTCAACTGGGAGAGACACGCTCCCTCTAAAAAGCAAACAGTATTTCACACACATCCATAGAGAGGATTAGAGTTGTATGAACACCATCCCCGCTCCTTCCTGCCCAGGGGTGCTTCTGGGCTGTGCTTTGTCATCTGGGTAGAAGTATTAAGAAAAAATAGACAAGATTGAACCTAACGAGGTATTGCTCTCCCCAACAACCCTTCGGTGAACATTCACTACAGCAAGAACTTGAGCAGATTTTGTCTCTGATGTATAAACTCAGAGTTTAGTAAATAAAACCATCTGTGTCCAGACAGATAAACACAGAATATCATTTGTCAACACAAGCATAGGCAAGGACTGGATATTTACGGGTCTGTATAATCACTGAAACTGTACTTCATGAAACCACTTCTGTTTGAGTTTTGTCTTCTTCCAATCCCCCACCACAAAATGCAGCAAGTTTATGGATGCAGGAAACAAGGGCCTTCTGAATCACTCCCTTCTCCCAGGCTTTAAGGTGGCCCAGTTGAGATCTATTCACACGCAGGGTCATGCAAAGACAATACAGATGGTAGGATGCTGGGTCTTTTCAAAAAATAAATGAATCAATAAATCAAACCTTGAATGTTGTGGGTTGGTTGTTCTGTTGTGTGGCTCTTTCACCCCCAGAACTGCGTTAAAACCAAACTCATGGATCAATCGGAGGGGGGAAAAAAATTTAAAAAATAATAAAAGGAAAGCTCTGCTCTTTCCATTTAAATGTTTGACTAATTAGAGACTGAAAATCATGTTTTTCCCTGTAATTGCTAGGTAAATCAAATTTCCTTCTAAAATGCAAACTCATTCCATAATATAAAAATGAATACATAGAGGCAGAAAGGTTTACATGTCAAATGGCAATTTTCCTAAACGGCTCACACTTCAACTTGTTTTCTTTTTTCATATCTTAGCCATGACAAAAGATTTAATGGCCATCATTACTCAGATGTTTTGTCAGCATACTATGATGAATGCACTCTTTCTGGGTGTTATTCAGAGTTACCTCACAAGATTCCTCTTCTATGTTACATTAACAACACCCTTCATACTTAACAATTTGATCTATCACACATTTGACTAATGTCACCCATTAGAGTTCTGTGCAAAGAGTTCTTGATTCAGGGAAAGGTAGTTATTAAAATTAGATATATCCTTGCCTCTTAAAAATGTATTTTCTTTAATTACTAATATACATTAAACAGGATCAATCCATTAGTGTAGCTATCCTATAAGCTGTCCATGAAAATAAGTGTAAGGAGAATGTATTATCAATTAATTATACCCATTCTACCTGACCTGTGGAGATGGTGCTGCCTCATCTCTCAAAACTCTCTGCTCAGGAGCCTAAGAAAGGAATTGTCAAAAGGAACAAGACGAGCAGCCAAAATGCATTCACTCAGCTCCAGGACACCATGAATGCACAAGGACAAGCCGCATGACTACATCCCAAGAGGCAGATACGGCAGAGCTTTAGCTCCTTCACTCTCCCAAATCCAACCTTACACCATCACAATTTGAAAGGACATGGATGGAATAACAGGAGTCATTAGATAACATCATAACCCTTCATGCAACATCTTCCTCTCTCCTTTTCCCCACCGCTTTGCAAAAAGGAACTAAGAAACTAGAAGAGCTGCAGCGGGTAGCCCAGTTCCACAGCAGTTAAGCGCTGAGTTAAGTCAGCCACCATTTGGAGGTTCCACAGGCTCCAGTCACCCCTTCCCCAGCAGCTAAGGGGCTGTCTCCTCCAGCGCTGACCTTTGCAGTAGTCACCTCATCTCACCAAAACCCTTGCTTTGCCCTCCTCTCTCCAATCTTCTTCCCTTCTTGTTTGCTCCTCTAATCCCTTAAATTACATCCTAACCCCATGAATTAAGACATGAAACAGTAAAAAAGGCTCAAGCATCACTGCCAGGGCGGCACTCCCAGAGCAGAACAGTCCATGTCTGCGCCAGCAGCACCACATGCAAAACAGGCACCTTTACAAACCTTACATCAGAATCTAACACATTTTCTTCTTGAAATATTCATTTTTGCTTAAAAACTTCAACTACTAATAGAAATTAGAGCATGGTTCAGACAGACGTTCAACTAATGATTGACTTTTCAAGTAAACTCCCAGTTGACTGTGGGAAATCAATATGGATTTTTAATGGCACCTATAAATCTTGCCGTATTTGACATAACTTGCCAACGAATAGAAACAATCTTCAAGAAACTATTTTGTTCGATTACAAAGTATGTAAAAAAGACAAATAATGCCTATCTAGACATCTTCACCATTATGAACTTCACTCACTTGGAAGCATCAACAATAGCAACGAGTTATTGAAAATTTATGGGTTTTTTGTTATTGGGAGGGTTTGGGGGTTTTTGAGTTTTAAGAACTTAGATGATGAATCTACAAATAAGCTGTTCTTTCTATTCTGAAAGATCATTGAAGGTTTTATTTCTAGATTTCTTTCCGTCAGTGTTTGTGCTCATGATTTTTTTTTTCAAAGGGCCTTCAGAACTTCAGAACTGAACCTGCATAAAACTGTCTGAAATACTACATCAAAATGTACAATATTTAGAAAAAAGCTACTTTTCCTACTTTGACAGAAGTATATCTTTACATTGAACTACTTTGAGTAATGGTTTCTTAGCTTGAGTTGAATCCTCCTTTGAAAATATGCCTTTAATTGCAATTAACGTTCTACTTGCAGGGATCAACAAAAAAACCATGAAAATGTAGTGTTAATATTCCCTAGGAAACTCCTCAATACACTATTTATTTTATATTATCTGTAACTAAAGATTATACATAGAAGCCCTGACCATCTATGCTTTCTCCTATGCTGTCCAAAGTGTTTATTTTCCCTTGTGTCCTATGGGAACTATTTGCACAATTAAAACTCACCGAGATCAGCATAAATTGTTTGCATAAATGCCACGAGCTAGGGACAAGATTTGAAAAATTCAGCTCATTCTATCTGCAAAAAGATGTTTGACTGTTTTTTAACTCCAGGTGAGGTCCTCAGTCATCCCGTACAACTGGAAACAAGGGCACACACAATGTACTGCACTACCACGGAGATGGGAACAAAGCTGGAAATAAAAATTAGGTGTATTTCAGATGATTAACAACCCAAAACCAAAACTAAATGTATTTCAGACCATCACTTAATAAGCTCAATTCCTTCAATGCCATAAGCTAAAACCCTGGAAGTATTAATGTTATTTTTAGACCAGTAGACAAAAGTAGATATACCAAGTTTTCAGTGTATTTGCTTACAGCTCTATCAATGGTTTACCCCACGGAAGAGTCTGTATTCCAGTTTTAAAACCACAGGAAATATTCAGACCCCCCCTTTTTCTTTTTACCAACAATTTTCATACAGAAGTGTGGAAGGACAGAAATCCTTTCCGGTTCACCATCTGGGAGCAATCAATGGCACGGTGCAAAAAATGCACATTGCAGAGAACGAATGCTTTCACATTTTTATTTTGAACCACGATGTGGAGTCCTGCAGCAGAGCTGTGAAGCATCTCCCATAGGGGATCAATTAAGTAATTACACAAGGACTGTAGCTATAGCCTAAGAAAAACCCTGCCTATATTTTTATTCTGTATCAGAAGGGGACAGGCTGAAGAGGAAGGGGGCAGGGGGAACCCCACTCTCTGCCACACTCCCATGTATGGCACAAACTGCATTCATTTACACATGTCAACATCCATTTCAACCCGCACTGCAAAGCCAGAAGTCTGTTCCCAGAGAAGACAGCTGTCTATAGCCACATCCCAAAGAAACCTGCCTGTCATAAACACCACCCCACCGAGCAGCAACTGAAAAAGCTACTTCAGAGAAAAAATAAAAATGAGTAAGTTTTGTCAGAACAAGGAAGAAAAAAAAAAAAACAACTTATGAAGCACCATTTCTTGCTTTTAGAATTTGTACTAATGCCTCATCACTATGTAGAACAACCACGACAAAATATATTTATCCTGGAAGCTGCAGACACACAAATGCATTTTACAACTGCTCGTTTTGCAGACCCTGAGCTTATTCCTGGACTGCATTATTCTTGGTGAAGAATTTGTCTCCTGTACTTCTGTATTGTGAAAAATACTTTGGTGTAAAATGCTACCAAAAACCCCGATAGCTCCGCTTGTGAACAGGATTAGACCAATGGACCACCACAGGCTTCTGCCCTTCTCTCTGGACAAGGGTGCAGCTCCCAAGTAGGGAAGGTCAGCGGGGCGAAGGGGGATGAGTTTTCCTTCCTCCCCTCTTTCCAGAGGTTTCAGAAACAGGGAAGCATTCAGCTGCCTCGTAGATCAGCACTGAGGAAGAGGATGAGCAGTTTCTCCCACACTCCTAAGTTAATGTAAACATTGTCTAGGAGCAAATCAAAGAGCATTAACTGTACTTAAATAAAATCAAACGCGGCGGTTCCTGCAATGGTCGCAGGACCTGACCGGATTTCTACCCGCAGCAGCAACCCCCGGCCTGATCCCGGAGCGAATTCCCTGCCTCGGCCTATCAGCCATTCATCTGTCTGCAGCTCATTTAGAACTAAACTTAGCACAGGAAAAAGACACTTCAAAGAAACTATACAAAGTATTGTGAAACACTTTTAAGAGGTTTAGGGCATTCGGGGAAGAATAATTCTAACCTACTAAAGAGAAACATCGTTTTGCCCTACATGGGCTTTGTTCAGCTGTCATTGATTTTTGTCAACTGCGCTATCTCAACAAATACAAGAAATTGTATTTATCTCCTCTGCCCACTTCACATTTATACAGAGTTCAACAGACCTGTAATTAACAGCCTCACAAAGAGCGGCAGCTCATGAAATTAAGCAGCAGAAAACGAAGAGAAGAGGTTTGTTTGAAAGAAAAACACCTATCCAAAGCACGCCGTGGTTTACACAGCTTAGTGCATACTTGCTGCAATCTAAAAAAATACTACAACCATGAAATCTATGATGAGAATGCTTCGTACGAAAACCACCACAGGATTAAGTTCAAGAAAGGAATTTCTCATGCAAACTTTGCACTCTAATCTGAACTTTTACTGTAAGCATTCACTTTCAGTTCAATTATATTTCAGGGGATATTTAGCCAGATACTCTGGAAAATCTGACTTGCTCTTGTCTACTTTAGGAATTAGAGGAGACCAGAGATCACAGCTGTCTGGAACAAGATTATGTTTGTAAAGTACAAAAATATTAAAGATGGGAATACTTTTTAAACAAACAAACATAAAAATCTCAAGGCAAACACAGATATCTTTCATCTTATTAAGAAAACATATGACTATTTCCTTTTCATTCTGTAGAGAACAGTCTTATTCAATTGTATTTAAAAACCTTCACTAAATCAGATCGGTTTTCTTCTTCCACGCAGATTTCTAACCAATTTTGCAAGTATACATCGAGCAGCAAAGAATCTTTCGTGAATAAATGATGCCACAGGAAAATAAAACGCACCGATTCCTGCTTAGTGAATTCTTGAAAGAATTCCGAGATTAAAGGCACATAAAAAATGAATTACCCTTTTTCACCTCTCAAGAGAGTGATCCTACAGGTCAGCTTTGAGGTACATCTGAAACAAATGGTAAACTGTTTGGTAAACAGAAGGATTTTTCAGCAGCCCTTTTTGAAGGAATCATGGGAAAGTTTAGATCTAATCGCAGCATAAAGATGAGTTCAAACTAAGGTTGGATCTTTTTTACACATCCTGCCTATGAAGCATACAACATGGAAAAACCAGCGGCTCTAAGGGACCCTTTCACATCAGCGTCCTACTGCCTTTGCTTTTGTTTTCATCGAGTATGTTTTGGTTTTTAGAAACAACTTCAACATACTGCTTACAAACTTATCTTCAATTAGTCCAAGTAAGGCACTAGCATGTCTCACTCCCTGTCATTTCACAGGGAAAAAAAAAAATTGAATATAGCAGAAAACTTAGGAAGCTTTTCTATTTTCCAGGCGCTCCCAGGCAGTGCCGAGAAGGGGCTCTGCTGCTGCTGCCCCGACCCCAGCCAGGGAGAGGCAGATGGTGGGACCCAAGCCCGCTGTTACCAGTACAGCCACAGCCAGCACTGGGGAAATGCCTCCAAACGCTTCCGCTCCCGATTCCCAGCGCTACATCCACAATCCAGACGGAAACACGCTGCTTACGCACTTCGTGGAGAGGTTTGCCCTGAATTCCTACAAACTGAACAACGGGGAATTCTAAGGACTTAAAACAAGGCAGAGCCTGGACGCAATCCCCTCCTCCCCACACCCGGGCGCTCGCTTTAGATGTGAACACAAACCCACAGAAAAAAGATTCCTTTTTTTTTGTCCCTCCCTTATTCACATGAGAGCTGGGCTCCTTGAGGGAGCTGCGACCGTACCAGCGGAGCGACCGCAGCGCGCCCGGCGCTGCCGAAAACCATCCCACCTATGCTTAAAACAAAACCGCTCCACTCTCAGCTGCAGAAACAGCGTTTGTATTTCTCTGAAAAGGGATGGCAAGTCTTTAATTATTAAACCAATTGCATTTAGCAGATGGTCAAAGAAAAGTACTTTTAAAAAGTTGCCCAGAGGGTTATAAAAACGAACAAGCTAAAACAGCTGCCAGCTGGTGCGTGAAATCAATAATGAGAAAACGAGTCCTACTGTATCTTTGTGCTCATTGTCTGGCCGAAGACAGCGAGGACAAGGGACGGGGAACGTCACAGCGCGGGTGAATGGATTACGTGTATCTAATTAGGGAAAGACAAACATCTGAAGTTCGGCTGTAATGAGAGAGACCGTGCGAGCGTGTCCCTGCGCCGAGGACGCCGGGGATGGATGGGGAGGCTGCGACGAGCCCAAAATGCAGCACGTCTTGTTGTGGCTCTGCCCGATTCATCGCTGCTTTCCAAAGCCTGGGAAAATTCAAACCGTGCTGAAGCAGCACAAGCACTCTGAGGGCAAAAGAGCCAAGTTAGGCAAACATAGGAAATGTTTTAATAGATATCTTCAATTTGTATACATCTTTAAAAGTACAGGCAATGCACAAAATGGGTACACTGAAGTTAGGTGAAAGCTTTTCTGTGTTTAATCACTATCAAGTGTGGCTAAGGACAAAAACTGCTGTTAAGTCTCCCAAGAGCAGCAATCTGGTTATCACTGACTTTTGTTCTCCGAACCACACTTTAGGCCCTGTGTTCACACTAGAATTTTTTCAACTAAGGGCCTCTCGTTAACTTCAAAAAATATTAAAACTTCTACAATAAGAAGGCAAAACCTCAAACAAAATATGGAGGATAATAAACATTACTAGAGAGGTGAAAATCAGCTCAACTTTAAAGCTTATTTAAATGATCGGATAAACCCAATAAAAACTTTTGACCATAGGAACCCAACTACATCGTTGGTAAAAACAACAGACAGTGCTTTTGGCAGACAAATTATCAGCTGAATATCTGATTCCATGGCCAAAGTCTTTTCCCCAATCAGCTGAACCCACCAGTTTGGCTCAGCAAGCATTTGGGTTGCTTTGTTTTACTTTGGGGGGGCGGAGGGGGGAGAGGGTGGTGCTTTTTTTTTTTTTTAAGGTTCATCCTCACAAACGATGGGTTATTTGATGAAGATGAGGTGGAAGGAGGAAGCAGTCACATGCAACAGTGAACAAAACAGAATTGAGAGGAGCACATGAAGTAGAATTTCAGCTGCAGACAGAGAGGTTTTGCAGTAGCAGAATGCTTGAAAAAGAGACTACCCCAAAGATGTAAATATATCAAATCACAGAATCTTCCTGACCTGTCACAGGGCTTTTTCCAGTGAAGGTCCATTGATAAAAAGAGAGAAAAACAGATTAAGAAAAGGTAGAATAAATTATTAATTGCTGCTCAAGACAGCAAAGATAACACAAAAGCATTCCAAGTGTTATTTTTAGCATATAAATAGTACACTCTGTTTTAACTTACATCAGCTGTTTTCTTTATCAGATTTTTATCTTAAGATGGAAACAGCACACGTCTCTAGCTCCCGTCAGCTGCTCTATTTTGTAAAATTTTATCTTAGCATGAAAATAACGCTCTGGGCTTGAACTCGCATCAGCTGTTTTTCTAGTTCTTCTTGACACGACATAGTGAAAACTTTCCTTGTGCACACAAAAACCCTGCGTCCGTATTACTGCATGGAAGTGACACTTCCTGGGGACATCCGGATGCGGACAACCCAATTAGCATTAGACTATTTGGTTTATGCAAGGGAACGCTGCTTTTTGCAAATAAAATAAAATGGGCTTTATTCCCATTCACGTGACAGACAAGCATGTACAAACCAGCTATGATACGTGCGGGTTGGTGGTGGTCTTGTGTGAAGTGAGCCAATATGATGGTCAATTATAGCCCTTCTGACACGTACTAGATGAAGAAGAAGAGGGATGGCCTCTCTGATGTTCCTGGAACTGGATTGTCACTGCCGTCATGGTTTGGCTTGTGTTTTTTAAAAAAACACCTAGATTTGTAAACAAGGTTTATTTTCAGAAGCTCAATTTACCTTCTGCTATCACATAAATTCTGTATAAATAAAGTAGCACCGTCATTTTTCTTTTCTGGTGTTCAGCAAGGCTTCCTTTCAATCACACAATACATAAAATGCAGCTTGCTAGCACTGAGCGTTCATTCTGTCTGCTCATTTATTTCGGAATCCTGAAATAAGCTCCTGAAACATTGCTTACAGCAGAACTGTAAACTAAAAGGCACTGGAATAATAAAGATAAGGCTGTCCCATTTAGAAAGGGAAATTTCTACATTCTTGGGTAAACAGAGTGCTCTCATAAATCGAGCAATGCCTTTTAGTGCTGTCAGGGTGACTTGAGTCTAGATGGCCCATTGTGTTCCCTCAGAAACTTACTTAAAATATTTACTGTAGAGATGTTTTAGCAAGAATGATGAATAAATTTAACTCTTTTTAACAAAATATTTTGGTAAAAAAGTATGCTTTTCATTAAGTTCCTTTTAATATCTGAATAAACATATGACTTGCACAGCAACCAAACCATGGCTCCCAGGCTCCCTAAGTACATGTACAGAGATTGCAAAGACACACAGATAGTGATCTTATTTGTACTCTAAAACTATGAAATTAACAGGAATCACTATTTTAATCAAAATCTACAGTGTCCAGCTCCCCATCGTCTTCTAATGTCATAGTCACACAACGTTTTGCCCTTGGTGAGCCTAACTACATGCACCAGTCCTGGTTAAAATCTTCCATGAGAAAAACCTTGATAATATTTCTCTATCCTCTTTATCTGCATATCCAAGAAATTAGTCATTTGACACTCAGTCTTGACTGGAGGATCTAAGAAAATAGCACGAAATGTCATGTCAAAAAAGGGGAAAAAAAGAAAAGGAAAAAAATAAATCCATTGTTTGCACACAGCGCTTCTGGCAATATTACAGAACACACACAGGCAGCAGCAAACAGGAGCAGAGTTGCAGGAATAAGATGAATGTATGGAGGGAACAGAGAAAGTACTGACCCAAGCAGCAAAAAGCAATAGCAAAGATCATGAGACCATTTTATGCCAGCTTCAGTTGTAGGTATAGGCTTGCGTAAGTTAAAAAAAAATAAATATACCATCTGACAGATGTTTGGTGAGCAATGCAAAAATGATCAACGGTGTCAGTCCAGCCCAGAGTGAACAGAGCAACCCATCAAAAGTACTTCAGCCATGACTAGCACACTTCTTGGCAAACTCACTAGACATCAAGCATTGCAGAGGCAGAACAGAACAATTCATTCTGAACCCTGTAATGGTTCACAGTGTGTCTGGAGCACTGATACAACAGGTATTTTGGGAAGTTTTGCAGAAGCTGAGGACTGCAGCCTACAGATGCACCAGTTCACAATCTGTAAATTCACTTTTACAAAAAAAAAAAAGCCAGGTTGACAAGAAACCTTAAAAGGTTAGTATTATGATGCCAAACACTGAAACCACAAGAACATAGTTTTTCAGAGACAAGTATCTACTTGTATACAAGTATCTACTATTACATTTTTCCTTGACCTCCAATAAACACTTCTATAAATGTGTTCTTTTAACCAGGTCACTCCTACTTCAGCTACTCATTTTGCTTAAAATTACACATTAGTCTTAAGTGAATGTCCTTAACCTGCCTTTATTATCATCACTTGTCTATATCTCTTCAAAGAGTTCAAAAAGGACTTAAAGGCTCAGGAGACGGGAAACTGAGGTGGATTTCCAAAAAAAAAATACCCTGCTGTTGGATTAACTCTTTTCTCAAAGCCAAGACTGAACAACATAATACAAATACCGTCTCTGGCTTCAATGGGAGAAGATAGACTTGGATTTTTCAAAGAAAACCAATCTGTGGCAACTTCTGACTCAAACCTGCATTGACAAGCAAAGACCAAACCTCTTTTTACAGTATTGTGACAATTGTTTAGAGGTGTTGTGAAACCACCAGACGTTCAACCCAACCCTGCGTCACAATTCCTGCTGCTCTTCTAACTGGTGCTCAACATACCTCTCAAGTTGCAGAAGAGATTAATTGTTTGATAATATGCAAGAAGAAGAGGGAAGCATAAGGGGACTTGTTCCCTTCCCAAGCAAAACCAAGAATATTGGCTCTCACTTGGCAGGGAAAGAGCGACAACAGCTTGTTTTGGAAGAGTATGATGTATAGAAGAGAGTGTAGGAGCGCCAGACAGGAAGGAGTTGCCCACACAAACAGGGAAGTTGTATCTGAAGCTAAATACGCTCCCCTGTAGGCACTGGGTCTGGTGCTGAGTAATGTTCACCCCAACTTCACGTTCCACAGCATGACAGAGTAGTCCTTGCAGAAGGCTATGCCTGATGTCACGTTCCAGGTGATAGCTATACACTGCTGATGCTACTTTACTATGAAGTCTGAACTGTCCTCCAAGCTGTAGAAGGTAGCATAGTAAAAATTGCACGTCTGCTTCTTGAGGTTCTCTGGGGTTCCACTTCAAAACCAAAACAACTCACTAGCATAGCTGTGTATTTTTCTAATGTTAAAGTTTCTTTCAATCAGTGACTTTCCAAAAGGTATTATGTCTGTGAGAAGGTCCAGAACTAAGATAATATTTTGTTCTTCAGGAAGGAATTTCAAGAAAGGTAGGAGCTAAAACCAGGAAGATCAAGAAGACTAACAACAATAATGGTAACAATCACCTCTATGTTAGTGAGCTCAATTTGAGAAGGCCATGAAGAAGTCAGCGACAACTGGACCAGGTTTTGGTTTTATCATCAGTTATTTACACCAAATTTCAAAGTCCTTCCAAAACTGGTGGTTCTGGCTAGGTCTCAGAAGAGACCACTTTCCTGTGATTGCACACGTGACCTTATAAACTGATTTTCACGTATTATTATTTTGTAATACTCAAACTGGTTTGCTTTCTCTACTTTTCTATCACAGTAACATGCACACGATAGCTTTACTGAAAACTGGCTTACTACTATGACAGTAGAACCAGCGACCTCTGAATGCAGAACCATGCTCTGTGATGAATTCCATGATCAATCAGTACACTTGAATAACAAAATTTGAGCTCAGGGTTTCAACAATTCCCCATGTGGGTCTATTGCTCTCGCTGCAGCACTGAATGGGATCTCTACCACCTCTTTTCTCTACCCTGCTTCTTCAGGTGTTTCCAAACTTTGAGGTTTTCCCTTGTATAGATACTCTACATATATATTCACATTATTTACACCGGCTCAAAGTTTAATAATTTCTAATTTCTTAATTTCAGGCATTTGATTTTGACCATAATCCAACATACAAATCTATGTTGTAAATCTGTTTCCATTAATGAGTTCAAGAACGCTTCATAACAATGACACCATTAGGAAGAACAACAGACAGAAAGACCAAATTAATTCCTCTAACATGGAGTTAATAATCTCCTCTGTCCTCTCACCTTCTTCAAAAATTAAGGTCGGTACTAGGGTAATATTTTATTTTCCCTTAAATCCTACTCGGATTAGATGCAAGTTATTTCAACATAACTTAATAACTTCTCTCAAGAAAGAGAATCCAACAAAGTTCTTGCAGAGAGTGGAACCTGGAGGGCATTAGAAAATAAATCTGAAGTCACTTGCCCTGGGGAAGCGAAGCGATGTGCCTTTAAATGCAGTGTCATCTCCATTTTACTACTTGGTTTACCTACACTGGGCTGCAAGTTGCACCCTCTAAAGATTTGTTCAAAGGAGAACAAACCACAATTCAAAACACGCACTTCTACTCATCAGGGTCAAGCTTCTGCTCCACAGCCTGTGATATGAGGCACAATACTGCTCGTTACAGAGTGCTTTTCACATCTCTAACAGCAGAGAGACACGCTATGAAATACTGCAACACTCATTGGAGAGAGGTAGGATCTCACTCCACAGCGGGGTAACAGGTAAGGAATGAGAACGCTACCGTGACCACGCTGCTTCCAATATCCAGGTAAATAATTTCAAGATAGATGAAAGATCTGTATTTAAATACTCTATCTTTGGTTGGACATGAAGATCTTGAAGGTCCTTCCCAACCTAAGCGACTCTATGATTCTATCTTGGGCCATTTTCAAAATTAGACATTCATGAGACTCAACTCACTTGATGGAACTCTATCCACCCAAAATTTTCCTAAGAATTCCTGGTGCTGAGAGCTAAATAAAATAGATGAGAAGTTTTCAGGTAGACACCCAGAATATGACCAATAGTTAAATAATAATAATTTTAAAAGTCAGAATCACTTGCAGTCTTATGGCCATATTTAATTTTCTGATTGATTGTAACTCTCTTACTATATCATTTGCTCAGTAAAAACCAAGACCTTTCACCCTGGTACTACAAGAACTCTTTAACAATACACACTTCAACAATAAGCATGGCACTAATCCCAGCTACTCCTACAAAGGAGAGTTGCTTTCTCTGTACTTGCCGATCCATTAAACTAAGAGGAAGTGGCCAAGAACCCTTCTGAACCCACGGGTCTCACACATACCACTGAGCTATAAATATTTTCCATGCCCGGGGTTCAAACAGCAGCAATTCATAATAAAAAGCTGCATTCCCAACCGCATTCTAATGGCATCTCCAAACTCCACTGCTGCTGATGGGCTATCATCACATGAAAGTCCCATAACATGAACTAAAACAACATGATGGGTTGCCATTGTCCTTGAAACCTGCCTCTTCTTCTGTTGTTCTTTGTAAGCGGGCCTCTCACACAGCCACACACAGCCCTCGATCCGTCTACAGCTGCATTCAGAGCTCACCAATACTCATATGCAGCAAGGTCAGAATTTTTTTTTTTAACATTCTTTGATTAATGCTGAGAGCTGCAGCATGTTTAGACAGGGTCATGACCTCAGGCATCCATTTAATCAAATTTCTCTGCTGCTTGTCCCAGTGGAGCCATCGCAACAAGAAACTCTCTCAATGAAAAAAAAAAAAAAGGAAAAGAAAAAGAAAAGGAAAAAAATGCACACTTCACATCTCACATTGTTTACACGCTGTTAAGTAATTATTTCACTCTTCGACCCCCACTGGCCATCAACAGACAAGTCACCTCCTTGGAGATTCTGAAAAGCTTATTCAGCTGGATATAATTCATTTTGTCTCTTTCCTTCATTGTGAAGCTAACTGCTTAGCTTAAAGACTTCTTTGTGAATACTTAAGTACATGGTGTCCATGCTAATGATCTCACTAATTATAAGCGTATTTATCATATACAAAGTGTTCTCAGCTCTTCTCTCCTAAAGCCATCTCACTTCAGCTCTACCACGCCAGCAGTTTCTCCCCACGTATCTACCCAAGCAAACGGGCACCACTCTCATGCCCACGTTACCTTTCCATGAAACACTGTCATTACCTGAGCGACCGAGCAACTTGCTCAATATTTGCTCAGGAGTTTTCAATAACACTCTGATCTTTTATGCAGCTCTTCTCCAGGGCAAAGTGCAGAAATGAGCCAGGCAGGTAATAAAGAATTACAGTTTGCCTTTATCTAATAGCTCCATCAGTCAGAGTAATGGAGTTGGATAAAATGGTAACCTATTCACCCAGTCCTCCTTAACTGCTACCCTAGAATGCAAAAAGAAAAGTAGGGGCAAGAAAAAAGTTTATTTCTAATTGCAGTTCAGAAATTAGAGGTGAATGACTTGAAAGCTAAGCAAAAGCATGAAACACCCCCGTCTTCTAACTTAAATGAAAACTGACCAGAGACTGCATTAAAACCACAAAACAAGAAGTCTGGGGAAAAAAGGGGACGGAGGGGAGCAGTGTTGATCTGGGGGAACAAAAGGGATTATTCCACATTCTGCTTTCCTTTTTTTTCCTCCGTTCTCTTTCCAGAAAAAAAGATATTGACGTTATCTGGTGGACTTATTTTGCTTCACTATGAGAAAGTTGGTACTATCAGTTTTGATTCTTACCACGGTCTCTCAATATTGCTAAAAATTAAAGCTGAAAATGGAACACGAAGCGTTAAACTTCACATGCAGGAATTGAGGCTTTCCATTTTATTTTCTCTGACTTAGGTGCCATTTCACCAGTATTTGTTTCACCAGCCACATACTCCCCTGCAGAAGCCGAGCACGTCTCCATTATCTGCAGAGACCTTGCTGACAAGTTCTACATCCTTTCAGTGTGCTCCAAGGACTAGACTTTTCACACTGGCATCAAAACCTGTTCACTAAATAAAGGACTACCTGGAGCAGAGGGGGAAAGAAGAAAGGGAAATGAAACAAAATAACACAGCAAAACAAAAGGGGACAATGGAAAATTAAGGTCTCATGGAAAAGAATGTCAGTAACAAGGATAAAACAAGTCACAAGAAAAACAATGGCTATACAGTAATACATAAGAATAAAATAAGGGGCATTTTGCTTTTTCCCCCCCCATTATAAGAGAAGGAATTTACTAAAAGAATTGCACAAAGTAGATTTATTTGAAACTTCTTTTGTATAAAGTTCTCCCCCACCCCGACCCCAAACATCGCAGAAAATTCCACCTCATCTGAAGCTGACTCGCGCAAACAGAGCGCCAGCAACCTCAGGAACACGTCAGCTCCAGCCACCAGGAAAAGGCACAAATCGGAGACACAAAACCAAGCTTACGTGTAGGAAGGACAACTGCAAAAACAAGTAACTTCCTACTTTTTAATCAACATAGGGAAAGGTAAATCATTTGAATTTTTTAAAGGTGGCCAGCATAGAGTCAGCTGCCCCTTAGTCTAAAAATGTTAATAGGCTGTACCTTTTGCATTTTTTCAGCCCCCTGTACTACCATCTAGCCATGCCAGGACTGAGCATGAGGCTGACACAGATTTCAGCACACCAAGGAAGCACTAAAATATAATCCCTTTGTGATCTCTCTCTAGAGATGCAAGCATTAAAGCAATAAAGTACTCCAAGTAGGAGTCCAGACACAGCGTCATGTAACACATCCAGGGGAGATTCAAACCTTCAAAGACACAAGCTCTCAATTTCTGGTGTTTGTGCTTGATTTTGTTTCTATTCCAACACAGAAAAGACAAATACACACACACACTATAAATCAAGACCAGTAAAGAGTAGAGTATAAATGTTTTAAAGAGCAGAAAAACAGAACAGAGAAAAGGGACTCCGCATAGTGCACACTAAAGACAAATGTATTTGCAAAACCTCTGAACTGACTGTGAGTTTAACTCCCATTGACTTCAGAAGCCTGATAAAACTTCGGACAGAAACAACCCGTTTCTCCCCTACAATGGAATTCTGGTATCTGCAGATTTAGATATCAGCAAGACAACATTAAACCCCTCTATATGTTTCTACATAAATAGTCCTGACCAAGGTTAATTTCTCTACTGTATTAAATTAGAATGTTTAAAGTAAACGTCAAATATTTTCTGAAAGCAAATTCCACAATTAAAATCAAAACACACTGTTATAAAGCCCTCAAAAGCTGTATTGTACAGAAAAATCAACAGGAAGAAAAAAGAAGCGAAATATCACTGAGTGCCTATACATGCATCTGACCTTTGATTTCCTCAGGGCTTACAAAAATACTTTTATTGAAATTTGGGTGAAGCTTTCTGGTTATCTGCCTTTGACATGCTCTTACAAAACATTCTGAGTACTCTTGCAACGTCACTTTTAACTGCTAACTGGTTTTCTTGTGAAATGGCAGAATTGCTATAATAGGTCTGTGTAAAACCAGTAAAGCATTATCTTCCTTTTTTAAAAACTTAAAAACAATGAAGAAACTAATCACACTTGAAATGCAAAGGTGACTTTACCCACTCAATTGGTTACTGCAGGACCTACAGACAGAAGGATGCGGATGAAAGCACAGGCGGTGATCCATCCTGCACACGATGGGAACGGGGATGATGGGGATGGGAAGCACCCAGCACCTGCCACATTCCTCACGTAATCCCTGTACCTGTGGAAAACTGATATAAACTAAACCAGAAAACAAACTACACACCAAAGCACACTACTGAACCAGACTGTAATGGTTTACATCAAATTTTTATGGCTGTGATTAAATGCAATGTAATTGATGAAATAAAACGCTTGGGATGTGCCCGCTCTGCTCCAGGGGGAAATCTGCTTCCATATGTTTCATTACAATTTGGGAATTTCTGTATCTGCAGATAGGGATGGGTGTCTTTTGCAATCCGTGACACCCTGCAGATAGAACCATTTTCTTTACCAGACTTGGAAAAACACATGGGCTCTTGCCAACTTCAGGCTAAACTATAACAACCAAAAACTTCAAAAACCTTTTAGTGCAAAACAGAGACAGACCTTCATCTGCAGGGACAGTGGTAAAGATGGGGCTTAACATCTCTGACCACAGGCATCAAGGCCATGGAAAACCACTATGATGACCTAGTCTAGTGTATTTAATGCAGTCTGAGCATATCATCTAAAAAATATTGTTATGTCCAGTGACCAAAGTCCCTGCAGAACAATCAATCACAGTAGATTCTTCACACTTCTCGATTTACCAAACTACACAACATGACATGATCTATTGCTCTATATACACATTTGTAAAGATCCTTGCATTGGTAGTTAAAGTATGGAGTGTTAATACGTGAAATAATGTGTATGCCATTGGTATGTAAAAAAGATCTGAAATCTGCATTGTATGGTGCATAAAGTATATCACACAACTATTACACCCATTTTATAGTTACTGAACTATTAGCCATCTCGCACAGAACTTTTATCCAGCATGGTCCAAACATCCTGGCCTTGGATTAGAAACCCAAGTGACCTACTTGATTTTCCTCGACAGATTCAGAACCTACTACATACTTCTTCCACTCAAAACCAGTTATCTTGAAGTTATCTGTATCAGCACCTTCTGCTTCCACTAACACTGTCCCATTTCTCCGATCTTTTTTCTAGGTACCATTCATGTATTTTCAAGGCTATTCATTTCTGCAGCAACCACCTCTGCAGTACAGTGTAACCAAAGGGCAGATAAAGTACATTTATTTGCATCTGAGACGAACGGTCAAAGCAAACCGCAGCACATCAACCAAGTACCCTCTGAAACGTGCAGCTGAAGAGTTGAGCATCACCAGATACGAAAGGTATGCGGCACCAAACTGGGCACAGATTTCTTACCAACAGCAGACACACCCACATATAAAGTAGATACCAACTCCTTATACTTGGAAAGGTGGTGTCTTCTGGGGTTTGTTGGGGTTTTTTTTTATGGGATTAATAGCCAGTTCAGTAATATTTATCATTTACATTTCTTTTGAATCCAGATGATCTTTGAAATAAAGGAACCTTTCACATTTAACTTTTGTTAGAATAAGAAATCATCACTGATAAAAACTAAATATAAGACTAATGGATAGTTTAAAAAAAAAATCCTCTCCCCTTAAGCTCACAAATCACCCATTGCTAGAGAGACACATTCTCAACTGAATTAATTAATATTCATCACTATCTCCAGAGAATTACTGACATGCACATAAAGAGTATAATAATAATTGTATGTCATAAAGTGTGCCTGAATTCTTGAAATCTGTAAGATTCACACAACAAAATTAATTAGTAATTAAATAGTATTTTAATTTTCCTTGCATTTTTGAGCTAAATATGGAATTTTTCAGCTAACATACTACTTACAATCCATGTTAACTATTCAATGTTAAATACTTTGGTTTCTATGATGTTATCTACTAAAAAATTGCTTTCCCTAATATTAAAGAAAAAGGTGATTTATGGTTATTACTCAGAAAAACCATTTATCAGAAAGTGTTCAACTAGGGAAAAAAGCAACAATTTAAGAATCAGATGCATCATAAAAAATACTCAGAACTAATTATAGCTCGTATTAGAAGCTTCAAGTTTGGTTCATTTTTTTGTTTCTTTTTTTTTTTGGAGGGGGGAGGTTGTGGGTTGTTTTGTTGTTGTTTTTTCCAACAGGTCAAAACCCCCCCAAACTTAATCTTTATTCTTCTATGAGAGTCAGTAATTAATTTCCAATCAAGTATGGTAACATAGCTGTTGGATTCTACTTTCCCTAGCAAGGACAGGGTGAGGATCACCTGCAATTACAATGTTCTGTCACTCTGTCAAGTAAAAGCTGTCCTCTATGAGTCGTTTATATATGCCTTATATATTATATATAATATATATATTTCTCTTCAGAAGAGGAAAAAAATGGAAAAGAGTTTTCAGACAAAAAAAACACAGAGAGAAAAAAGCATAGAATATTACATACTATTTACAGACTGCTTGCTGAAACAGGGAAAATTGAGTGATTCACTTATTCTCTGGTTCCTGCCATATTGCTTTTGTGCTTGGTACTGGAAAATCTCAAACTCCCAGCATTAGGGGTCGAGCCACCTTTCCCCCCCCTCACACAGATGGTGATCTTTCTGAAGTGCACCCAGGAGGTGCCCAGCGCACAAGGCATAAAGGAAACGGCACGGGACAGATGCCACCAAACAAGATGGTCTGTTCAAAGCACAAAACAGGAATAAAGACGCTGAAATGCTGTGTCTGGAGCACTCAGTCTTCATACAGCCTCCACGTGCACGGCGCAGCTCCTCCGTTACTACGTGTTGCTTAACAGAACATACTGGTGATAATGGTATCGTTACGATCCCGTTCTCAACTGCCTTCATCGAGATAGCAATATGTCATACAGTTAGTATTTTGCATCCCTGTAAAGTACTAATAATTTCAATCAAAATTTTCCTTATCTAGTGTCTGCGCCATCTTAAGTTTGTGACGGAAGTAGAGGAAACAGGTTATTTCTCCAATATTAATAAAATGCAAGTCTTTTATTGCAAAACTGTAGCATCTCTACATACTCTGAAGTATGGCTGGGACTCCTCCAAAAACTCTTTTTTGAGTCACAGAAATATGTTAACTTCTATGCAAGTTCACCTAAATGTAATCAAATTATTTAAGCTGAGTAGATCTGATGTTGTGTATGTTAATTATGTATCTAAATTATCAAAGTTTTCTATGTGATATAAATGAGTTTAAAATTTATGTAACCTAACAAGGAAAATGCAAAATTTCTCTTCAGAGATGTCCTTCCTCTAGATCTCATAGACATTCTTTTTCATTTTTTTATGTCTCTGCTATTGATCTCCAACTATAAAAGACATTTCCACCAACACAGAGGAACAGACCCAGAACCCAAATCCTATTACACTCTTCCATTGAACCACACTCCGCAACTTGTTTCTCACCAGTTTAAGCTCTTGCACAGTCCACAGCTGTGCTGGTCAGAACATGTGTGCCCACCAAGTCAGCAATGCCAGCAACAGGTCCAACTCCCGTGATAAAAAATAAAAAAAGAGATAAATTCTCCAGCACCTAAAGAAGGTAGTCAATCGCTTGGGTACAAAGTGTGCTCAGGATAGAGTTCTCCAAACGCATTGATGATGCTATGGGGGAGAAGAAAGTAAATCTGGCCAAGAAGCAGAAGGAAAAAGGGAGGGAGAAAATTGAAGCAAGAATTAACCCAACTCAAATTCACCCAAGAACAATTGTAGGTCATGAAAACTGTTTTTCCACACTCTGCTGAAAAAAGAAAATAAAACAAGGAAAGAGACTGGAGATAAAAGTTACACAGAGCTTAATCCACAACACCAGAAGTTGGAACTTAAAACACTTTGAAACAAAGACTGCATGTCAGGACAACGCTGGTTGCAGTATTTGGGAAAAGACCAAAGGCCTTAACATCAACATCGCTTTAAAATGGCTCACAACGACCCGCAGAGTGGTTATGGAAACGCGGCAAGTAACAATCGAGTCAACAGCTCAGGTGAACTCTTCAGAAGACCAAAGGATGAAGCGCACTTGTCCCCACTGCAAATATATGAGTCATTTATTAATTTAAAGCTGACAGAGAGATGTCAGCATTATGCCAGAAAAACTGCGTTAGCACTGGAAGAAAATCTGCTGCTGATGGATAAATGCATGAAGCTGTGCCTCTTGTGGTAAATTCATAACTAGTAAAAGTATATACAAAATAAATGTATGAGTAAATACCAAACTGGAAGATATCTAATTGGTACCAGCATCGTGGAAATTCAACAACACTGAAATAAAACGAGCAATATCTTGATCCCATCCTCTTTCTTCAGCCCTGTCCTTAGGCAATTTACCCCACTAAGGCAAAGCTTTAAAGAAGATCTGAATTTTAAAAACCACCATGAAATTCCCTATTTACAGAGGAAAATGAACATTCATTGTCTGTTGGAAACCAGGAGTACAACCAGTTCAAGGGGAAATACAACGCGCCTCAGATTCACAGACTTTGACTTGACTAGGAGTAAAATGAGAAAACTGCTGCTCCAACGTCAGGATGACAACAGGAAGTACTCTGAACCATCCCTCCTCCATACGGATCTACACTGCAAATTAAAACTTTAGTCTTTGTGTCATTTAATTTTTTTATTTTTTTAATGAACTGAGGAGCAAGAGTTTAAGACGTCTTGTTGAATTCATGCAGGTTTTTTATCCAATATTATATCTAAAAAAAGATCTTCAGGGATATGGCTAGAAATGAATCCTAACGATTATATCTGAGTGTGAAATTCTTCAATTTCCACCGGTTTCTTCATTTGTAACAGTGAAAAGCAACTCACGCCTTCAAGCCTTGTTTACAGCAGTTACTCTAACTGCTCAGGCTTTCAGAAATTTCAGAAGCCATTGCACGCCCGTACTGCATTGGGAAAATTTAATATGGTGTAAGATATGCAGATAAAATATGAATTCCAGCCATGTAACAAAAATGCCGTTGACAACATGTATATTATGCAATTATGACTGTCATTTTATTACTGTTATTAATTTATTAGTATAATTGCAATTTTTTTCAATGTCATAATGTGATAATAAAGGACTTGTCATTACTACGCTAACCTCGGAACATCTCTGACCTCAGGGGAGGTAGCTGTACGCTTTCAGTCCAAAATGAGCTGTCAGTTACCACAACGAGATTTTGATGACTACATTATCTTGTAATTAAATGTCTCAACAAACTTCTCCTTTTGATTGACAGGTAGTTAAGACTATCTTTGACCACAGGGCAGTTTCTTTATTTTTCAAGAATAATTTTTCAGCAGTGAAGACGACAGACAAGAGTTTAAAAATTAAAGTGTTTTGAACTATATATTAATCTATATTTGGTACTTATAAGACAGCGAAAACTCTGCCGAATTGCATTATCCTCTGCCCAAGCTACTGCATTTAAGTGACAGCTTTGATTGATTAAAGGAGTTTATGCTGTTCTTTATTAGCATTTAGGTCTTTAAAGAAATAAATTGTTTTGATTTTACATTTTTTCCCCCCTTTCAATTTGTAAGACAATAAAAATGCTTAGAATCAATACTGATAACTAGAACAAGAACCCATCAGTAAGAATGAGGAGATAATCCTAAGAGTCCATTTCTGATGGTTTGGAGCATCTAGAAGAAAACTCACAGAATTCAACAGAAGCTCCATTTATAAGAGGTTTACAAGATCAGGCAACATAAATTATTGTTTATCTGATCATATATCACATTAAGCATGATTGTTTGACATGGCAGATCCTCACTGACACTAAGGCTGACAGGGCATCAGTGCCAAAAAGATCCCAAGAGGAGACAAGACAGAGCAGCGACTCTGGTTTCTTCACCAAAGATGAGCTCTTTCTGAAAACAGAAAGGTGGAACAACCCGTCGTGGACAATTCTCCATAAAGGGATGTACTTTGGAGTTGCTACAAATATTCATCGCCACCATTGCCATCTCCAGCTTTACCCTCCCATGGAATCATGCAATGGGATAGACCGATCTAACTTGATCCTTCTCTGCTCTGGCAACATTTGCTGTAGCTCAGGAGGACAAAGGGAGCAAAGTGAGGATTACAGGTGGCCAAATCAAGTCTACCTCCCTTTGAATGCGATCCTGTCCCCAACCAGTCTGTTTTGAAGATCAACAATAGCAAAGGATGAACAATATCCTTTCCAAAAGCAAATCTCACAAGAACACTACAATCCTCACGCATCAAATAAAATTTAAATAGAACTTAAGATCCTTTGAAATGCCAAAAATTGCATCTGTAGTGAAATCTAATGGTAACGAAATAAAATGAGGGCTTTCCACAGCAAGTTCAAGGTCACACAGTTTTGGTACACCTGAAGCACATCTTCACAGCTTGCAGCCACATAATTCCTTTCCCATTTGTGCTGAAATTAATACCATATTATTCAAGAGGGCTGGGCAGCGCTTAAGAAGCCTTCAGTAGTCACACATAATTGTCACTTAAACTGTAAAGCTTGTGGTTTAATCTGTCAGGAAGAATCCAGTGAGTCAGAAGTTGAGACCATAACACATGGCCACAAGTACAAACAGAAGGTTGTGCTTATCTGCTGATACCCTCCCTGGTTTCACTATTTCCTAATTTCCCCCCACGGGTATACTGTTGCAATCCGAATCTTATCAAACACTTACGCGACCCATGTTCAGAGTTTTTTCATAGATTTCACAGTATATGGTGTTTTATAAAAGTTTTCAACTTTAAGAGATGTGTATGTGTCTGGGAACCAACTTTCATTTAAAGTAAATAAAAGAGCAGAAGGCTGAAATCAAATAAAATATTAGCATTTATTTTTATGAAATATATACTTTTAAAAGGAGTGTTAACTTACTGGGTGACACCCAATTCTTTTTAACCTCCCTTTCTCTCACATTTCCTCATTTTAGCAACACACCTCCCTACAGACTGCTGGACAGAACCCCAAGAGTTGTACTCAGATAACGGGAGCATTTAATAAATGGCACAATGAAAAGTTGAAAAAAAAAATATCAGAAACCAGAAAAACGTTGCCCAACATGTTATGATCATTCCTGTGGAGTGAGCTACTTAAGTTTTAGCTTTTGCACATTAATTCCTCTGAACATGTTCAAGGTAACGCCTGCACTCTAAGTTGAATTTCATTTGCCATTAAGACAACTGGAATTTCTTGAAACGTGTTCCATCAATTTGCATTTTGAAGAGTTGTAACTTTACAAATAACTATTCTTGCAAAACAATACTAAACAGCTATGCCTGCATAAGGGAAAGGATTACTTATCAAGAAGAAAACTCAAATACTATAGCTGCAATTGCTTTGCTATTAATTGCATACAAAGTGGTGGCTGAGAGCTCCATGTTAAAAGTGGAAAGCTTTGACAAAAAAAATGAGAAGAGACTCTGTTGACAAGAAGAACTTTCTAAATTCCTAGCACATCAGGATGAAATGACACAAGATAGAAAAAGAACAGAACGCGGAATGAGACTGAAGCACTAAGAGCGTTAAAAGGTTGTTTTTACCTGGACAGTAAAGCCAATGTAATGTATCTATCAGCATAGTGCCTAATTTTCTGGCTGGGATAAAGTTGAGATGTCTTATGCTGTATTCTGTTCAACCACTGAAACAACATAAAAGCTAAATGATACAAAGTAATTCTGCAATAAATGTATTTTTAAAAGACAGTAAGTTATTTCTCTTGTCATTTATTTCACTCTAGTTACAGAAAACTAAAATGGATTCCTCTAAGATTAAATTTACTCTAAAATAAAATTTATTTCTCTTCAGTTTTAGAAAATGGAAATCAGGAACTTAAAAGCTACCTTCACATAAGCAAGTAGAATTGGAATTCAGAATAGGAAGTCACAAACCTTATTTCAAGTTACTGGTGCTAAAATGTACCACCAGCTGAAAGATGACTTCCTTATGAGTAGGCAAAATAAAGCCTACGGAGCCCAAGCAGCCCGTATCGTTCTGTACAACACTTAGAGAGCAGATCCAGAAATAGCAAAGTACTCTACAAGTTAGAGAACCCCTGAGTGCCGAGGTGTAACAGGCTACTGCCAGCCGAAGTTCAGGGCAGAGTCACCATCTAATGAGTCCATTGTTGCGTCAAGCGTTAAAGTCTTAAAGTTCTTAAGCAATGAAATTAGTTGTTCCTATGAAAATCAGGCACCGAGCGAGTTGTGGGAATGCTCATTATCACAGACATCGATGCTTAACATTCGCGCTAAATTTCAAAATTCTGGCCACGAGGCTTCATTTCGTCAGTTTATATTTGCTAACACATTTACGCTGTTGGTAAATACATCAGCTTTTTTCATTTGTATTAAGAAACAAGCAAGCTTGCTACAAAAATAATAGTAATATTGAAAAAGATCCCAGTATGAAGTATTTTATATATTTTTTAAATTGTAAGTTTTATATACACACACACCCACTATTGATTCCAGACCAGTCACAGGTCAGTCTGATCCTCCTGATGCAGCCTATACTAAAACCACCATAGATAATCTGCGTGGGACAACGCAGACTTCAGAAGGTGTTTTAAAACACATCTGAAAGGTAATATTTTAAATTTACATTTTCTGTAAGGATGCTTCACTGTATACATATAGTCAGTATTTTTAATTTCGGTTTGATACTTATTATATCTAGGATAAAGTGCCTTAAATTGCATTCCAAAATGAAGTTTTTAAGAGCATTTAGTTTTGAAATTAATGTACTAAGGAAATCTGCCTTGGAACGCTGGGACCCGGCGCTGTCCCTGCAGCCACACCGACACTCTCAAAGAGCTCCTGATGCTTTCAGGATTGCACCCAGTTAGTTCAAAGTTAGCGACAATTATTTTATCATAGAAGCATTTCCATGTAGCCCACATGCAGGGGACAGGATTTTAATATGAAAAAGAATGGGAGCTTTGCTCCCCGTTACAGCTCTGAAGCACCAAATTCTGACATTCGGGTTCATACTTCCCGAAGTCTGAGAAGAGCGTTTCGTCTCGGTTACTCACGACTGTATCAGTCAACAGGCACGATGCTACGAGCTGCCTCCGTCTAGAATGTGTTTCCTTCATTTAGGAAAGCGCAGTAATTCATCAGTGACTTAACCTATAGACATCTGAAGGTTGGAGAGCACCTCAGAGGGGCTGTTGACCTTCAGCAACTGAAAGAATTGAAGCTCCAGCCTTAGTCAATATATATTTATCTTTCTGTTGGGACTATTACAACTGTTCAAGTAATGCTGACCTTGAAACTTCTGCACACGATGCACTAGAATAATGATCCCTGAAGGAAGAGTATAAAAATACCTAAATAGGATATCTAAATCCAAAATGCACATAAAGATAAAAGAAAGTGTTTCAAAATGTGAAGTCACTTAAGAAGAGGTAATATTATTGAGGCTCCTATTAATTATAATTTGAATAACATTGCTAAATACCATAATTACACATTTCTAAATATTTTAATGATAGGATATAATTTACGTCAAAGACTTTGTTTGTTTCATTGTGAAATCTTTGCCTATTTGTAATTAATTTAACGTCTGACTGACAGCCTTGTAAATTGAAATCCTCTACATCTTGAACTTGCTCTGTACCACTGCAAGAGCACAAAATCTTTACCCTACTCCTTTTGCTTTTCTAACTTTGCTGCAGACAAAAAAAATTACATAAAACTAGCCATTTTATGTCTTGTAATGTCACAGCTACTTGTGCCCTCGCATTCTTCGCAGATTTTTCACTCAAACTTGAGATTCAAACAGCAGTCAGGACCAATTCCATTAATCAAAAATACGACGGTACTGGAGGCACTGATAAAATGAATACATCCTTTGTTGAATTGCTTAGAAAGTCATCCTTCCTCAGCACCAGTCCTGCTTGCATTTCCCCCGGACATGCTGGGCACTGCTGTTTGTCAGCTGGGCTGCACCCACCCATGTGGGGACAACGGCAAGGGAAGGGAAGGGAAGGAAAAACAGCCCCCCTGGGTCCTTCTCCAATACCTAATATCTGACAGGGACAGTTGCAAAGTCTAGTCCAAGTAAAAGCCATTCCCGGAGACCATTTCTCAGAACAGAAAGCAGAACCTGTTTTTGGAGGTGGCTGGGGTAAAGATGAAGACCATCAGAAATAAGGTACGTGAAGACAAGGACGCAGCTTTGGGCACGGAACATATTGACTTAGTTTCATATCCATTCTTAACACAACCATACTCTGTAAGATTACATGAAAAAATCCTCAGAAGAAAAATATACCCCAAGTCTTTAAGTTGGCTGTTTGACTTCTCTTCAGGCCACCTTTGACTTCTCATCCCAACATCAATACAAAAACCCCTTCAAATTCAAATTGCAGTTTGCATAATGCTCTTTGACACATGGGGTCTGTAAATGACCTGAGCTATTGACAGGCTTTAAATAAAACCATTACAAAATTCACAGCAAGGATAGTTAGATTTTTATACCCACTGTTCTCATCACTCCTTCTCCTCCATTCTCCCAGACAGCACAGAGCATTACCACGATGCCAGGCACAAGAAAGACCCAAAATACTATTATCAAGCAGTTAAGTTTGTTTGCTTCCCAGCACAGGGTCATTCTCATTCCTTCCCTTTGGATTTTTTCCTCTTACTTCAAAAGACCTGGTAACTACTTGAGGAGAACCATCTCTCTGTTATCCTTGTTACCACAGAGTAAGTTACTCTCTAGTGAAGTGTCACCTGAGTCAGATACCAAACGTACAATAATATGTCCACAGCTTACAAGTCATTTTCAAACCCATTTCATAACTGTCAGATACCTTGGTTTCTAGAATTTTCTAAAAGACTTACAAAAACACGATGCCACCTAACCATGCTTACTGTACTGCCAACACATTGTGAAGGGAAATTCTGAAGATCTCCAGATATTTAATGAAATTAAGTAAGAAACTGAAGTAGTCTTGCACTAACTACAGTGTAACTCCAGAAGCTCGTGTTCTGCATTACCAAATGAGAACACAGAAATTAAGAACATGTACAGAATATTTTTTCATTGCTGAATAGAAATAATACGCTCTTGAGATGTACAGAGATACTCTAATTTTATGTCCTTTCTTTTACCTGAGAAAGTTACAAAAAAAGAAAACTTAGGAGAAAACCCAAGATCCCACTGCACATACATATACACCACCTACAGAGCAAAACAAAAGTAGGAATTAGCCATGTTTAAGTCTGAAGAGAGCTGAATATATGAAGCCCAAACCAACAGAATTAGCATTATTATTTTTAAATGATCCAGTAAGGTCTCATCATTCGAGCGGGAGAAGAAAAATCATGCTGTAACTCCTGCTCTAATTCAGAATTTGGGGTAAGATTTTTTTTTTAAATATGCTCCCAACGCTTGCAGCTGCCAAGATGCAAAAGGGGTAAAAAAAAAAAAAAGGAACTATGAAATAGCAATTTTGAGTCTCTTTGCAGCTAAATTCAGCCTGTGAAAAATATTTTTGGTTGAGTGAAGCTTCCAGCACAAGCAGAGAGCTCTTCTTTGACTGAATATCACCCACCAAAATCCTATATAAACAGCAAGGCAGGATGTTTGAAAGGGGACTAGAGACTCGCCACAGAAATGCTGGGATGGCCAGACATCAGGCACACACGTGGAGACGTATATTGAAGACTCTGCAGCTGGGAGGGATAAGATCTTTGTAACAAAGGGGAAATGTCTCTTTTCACTTTATAAATCATTTTAACCATAGAGCATTGTTCTGACAAAACTCAAGAAAGGTCTGCTGTTTTATTAGCCTCCTTAGAGTCATATTCATCTGTTACGAGGAGGTTAAAGGAGCGGCTGTGACAGCTCCACCGCCCACCTTCCTCATGCAGGTACCCCACTGCCCATCCCAAATCCTCTAACTGGGGGCAGAACAGGCACCTGCTCCCTCCATCCTCAAACTACACACGTTCCTTACGGTTTACTCATGACTACTAAATGCTTAATAATCACACGGACATCAAGGAACAGTGATTGCCAAAACTGTTGAAGGTGGTAGCAGCACTATGGACACTGACGCCAGCACCACAGAGAGCACCCCATAGCAATTACAGCAAAGAACTTCTGTTCAGCGCATTTTTATCTGAACTCAGGAATTGGTACCATTTTATATCACCTGCTTTTATCCCAGATGCTGTTGCGTCTGAAATTTATTTTTTGCATTTCCCATTGAAATAGAGTCTGTATGAAAAGTTGACCCCTCAAGCAAGTAGCTCCTTTCAACAGCTGCCAATAAAAGGCTTCCTTGAAATAAAGAAAAAAGGTAAAAACTGCACCTATACTATGTAATTCAAAGTGGCACACAGGGTTTTATTCCACCCATATACTGCATAATAAAATGAAGTTTACTACATTAACTGCTTTATTAACCCTCCTCCATGATGACCACTAAGTTAAGGCGGCCACAGGATTTATTTTTTTTTTTAAAGAAACCTTTTGGTTTTGGAAAAACAAGGCTCAGCTGGGCGTACAAGAACTTATTCAGCTTTTGGTAACTAGTTCAGTATCAAACCTGTTTAGGGAAGTACTCATGTCTGAAGATCGTGTGGTACAACGATGCTGAAGAGTTGTGGACACCTTCTGCCCAACAGCTTAATCAAATTTTGCCTCCAGGAGATCACACAACTCTGAAATCCAGAGGAAGATGCACACAGGCACTGCTTCATAGAAGGATATCCTCCATGATAGCCTGGGGAGACCTACTTCAAACTCATCCTTTCTGACAAAGAATTCACACAAGACTGACTTAGCAGCATGCCACGGAGATCAGCAGACCTGGATGCAGAGGGAGACCAAGTCTGACAGATGCTGTCCAGCTTTTTCAAGACTTCCATGAGCAGGACCAGTGCTAACCCCAGACTGCGACAGCAGTCTCAGAAGAGAAGCCAGTAAGAGAACAGCTCTTAGAGCACTACAGGCATCAGATAAATCACTGCCACTCAGAACAGGGAAAGGATTCTTCAGTAGTTGTCATCACTGAAGAGTAAAATAATTTCTTGATGCCAACTTTGGAAAATATCAAACTAACTTGCCAAAAATCATTCAGCACACTCTCAAAAGAAGGCCAGTGGTGGTTAAGGCAGGTTAAAAAGGCTTTTCTTTTCCTCCGAATGTGTGTTCTAATTACCGCACATTTTATGCAGAATTTAAATCACAAGGTGAACAATAAGGAAGCTCTCTTAAAAACTGTGACTAACAATCTTATTTTATTTAGCCTGCAGAACATCTCCATTCTGTCCTGTACTTTATTTTAGCTTGGGTAGCAGAGGAAGATAATAAAGTTTAATGGGTACTATTACTCAAAATTCAAGGTCACTAGGACTTTAGGGGCCAAGAAAATACCGCTGATTGAAGAAACAACTACATAAATAGCTTATTTTAATTGTATTTCTTTTATTGCATATTCTATTAGAACTTGATGCAAAATGTTGACTCAGAAGAGCTAAATATAATCAAAAGCTACCTTATATTCTGCCAGCATAACATATTTTGATACTATTCATAGAATGCCTCAAGCCTTACTGATTTGATGATGCTCTTTTCCCTATCTATTTTAAGCCAGTGGTATAGGAAGCTGGCATAGGTGGGACAGCTATAGGTAGGATAGGAAGTTACACTTCTCCCTCTTTCATTTCTCAAGGGTAACAATTAAACCTGTACCAACATATCAACTACGCTACACTAAATTTATGAACAGGAAAGAGATGATAATGAAGATCAGGAGCAGCTCCGGACAAAGATGATCGCTCATCGTCTCCCCCTACCTTTGGACTGGTTCCAGAGGGCTGGTCCCAGGAGACAGCCCTCATGTCCTCTCTTCCAAGCTGTACAGAACAGCCACTGAAGCCAGTTCTCCAGAAGCACACCAACTTCAATAGACACGGCTTCCCTAAACACAGTACATGGAACTCAACATCTGGGGAAGAGCAGCTTCCTAAAAGAAACTACCATACAGTTACGTAGGAAAAGGGGCACATTTCCCCAGTTTGGAATTTTGCCCCATTACCACGAGCTTTATTTTCCAAGCTTAATATTATGTTACTAGAGATAATTTCTTTCAATTGAGGAAGATAGAATATTCTCTCTGTTGAGCTCCAAAAGGCTCTAGAACACGATGTTTTAAACAAACTTCTAACCAACACTGTACAGATGGTACGGACCCTCTCCACCTTTATCACGACACATAAAAATGATGTACAGTATATCGAGGAGTCATTCAGAAGCAATTCCCAGGGATGCCCTTTACTGCGCGGTACTGAAAGGTATCTAGAACTTTTTATATGATGTCAGAGTTTACTAAGAAGCAACAACACGGTAGCTACAGCAACTCAGTTGCTATAGAAAGGATCAGGCTGTAAACAGATGTATGGTAGTTCTGCACACAGCATGTCAAGGAACAAAGCCTGTGATCGGTCTTTCCTATGAAGGATTTTGATGCTGCTGAAAATAAATGGGTACTAATATCAGATCACATCAATCTAGCACAAAAATGCAATATTTGACAGGCACCAAAGGAAGGAAAAAAAAAAAAAAAGACAAGACATGACATCTCTGAACCCTCCCTCCCAGTGCCTAGCTTACGTGGAAACTGTTCCCATTCACTTCCACTATGAATTATGCATACTTAACCAAGCTACGCGTCAGATACGTCACAAACTGTACAGTGGTGGTGTCCCCTCCGTTCCCCTGGTACCCCTCACTCTGAATTCCCCTCCCATAAGCCCAGTAAAACCCTCAATTTTATATTCTTCACTGGTATTTCCTCCCACACTTCAGTCACATTGAAGCCTCCAATTCTCCTCCACTTCAGAGTTTAGTGGTGAGGATGTACAATAATCAAACCAATAATGACCTATGAGCAGCTGTGTCAAACTGAAAAATAAAACTTTAATTTATAGAATTATTTGCTTATTATATCCTCAGCAACGTACAGAACAGCAGAAGGTATCTATCTTTAACCAATCTCTTAAGTTTCTCAGTTATAACAATGACCACAGGATACACTCTAGAGCACTATACAGAACTCCAGGGTATCAAGTTTTTGAAACAGAAACAGGCTCCATACCTCACCCATCAATCCCTACAAGTGTTTCCTTCCAAAAACATTTTGAAAACAGCCAAAAACAGGGTAGACTTTTCTCCTTCAAAAAAAATACAGTTTTTAAAAACTATTTTCATAGGCAGATGGAACTAGTTATCTTCTGTAGGCTCCAAAAGAGTATAAAAAGTCAAGGGTATACTGACGTGTCATGGTAGAAGAACACTCTTACGGGGAACTATTAATTTGCTTTATCATAAACTATAACGCCTGGTTGTGGCACATACAATATGCCTCTCAAAAAAGGAACAGGAAAAAAAGCAGTACTTAAAACAGGGCTCAAGAACATACAGAACAGGTATCCACAATTTATCCACCTGTTTTTAATTCATGTATGCAACAAATCTGGTGCTAAAAAGAAATAAATCCTTCAGCCTGTGAGGACCAGCAACTTCTTGAATTAACCTCCTGTATGCAACAAACATGCAATGCATGTCACTCTCCCAAATATATCATATATATATAGAAGAAACAAAGTAAAACCAAATAAGCAGCTTCTTGGGCATAAATAATCTAAATTTTGTTAAATGGGTGCAAAACGTCACACTGAACCGACACAAGCGTGATTCTCAAATACAGACATGAGTAACACCCATGCTAATTTTGATAACAGCAAGGCAGCAATGGTATGAGACAGCAGATAACCAAGTCCTCTCTGACACCATTTTCTGCTCTGGCACAGTGAGATTGATTTTCCTCCAGAAAATGTAGACTTCTGCTGCTCAGAAGAGGCAAGAACCACATCGTTTTGACTCAGAAATTATTTCTTTTAAGCCAAGACAAGGCTTCTTTATTCAATGCATAAAAATCCGTAATATGTAATTACTAGCACAGAAGTTTTATCTCTTGCTTAGATAATAAAAATACAGCATCAATGGGCAAACCTGTTCTCAGCACACGACCTTTCACTTTTTTCTACACCTTTAGTTTTTTCTTTAATGATATGGTGTTCAACATAAAAAACATGACTAAGAAGACCAAGAAAATTAAAAGAAGCAGGGATGTGAAAAGAGTATGGCTCTACATCCATTAACTTTCAGGAAGCTTCAAATCTCATTGCCTTGACTCAGAACTGGAGATAGCAGCTGGTGAGCTATCAGAAAAATGATTTTCCCCACTGTTTTTGATCTTTTTATAAACAAAAGATCCAAGCAGAATCCTTTCATCCTGCCTGATGTAAGGTATGGGGATGAAATGGTTTTAAACTCCTATCTCTAAGATTCTACGCACAGCCTCTTCTCTAATTCTATGGCATTTAGATGCCAAGAGAAAACCGCACCCAGCCCAGAAGCCATCTTACAACACACGTTTTCTAATAGATAAATCCATTAACAGTTTCCTCCATCATTAGAAATGCTGTATTAAGATCATTCATATACAAGATCAACGGGTTGTATCATTCTGTCCAATTGGGAATACTAGAGGATGAAATTCTTTTCACTTCTTAATGTAAATTTATGAAACAAGTTCTGTCAAAAAACATTTTTCGGTGTTGAAACTGACTGTCTTAGTTGAAAATGCTACAGTTGTTTCTAGTAGGGACCAGCACTCTGTCTCTGGAAGTATCATTGCACTGGCTCTAAATCGGGTCAAATCACTAATCTCTGGGAAACACGAGATCATAGTGTGCATGAGATGAAGAATCCTAAGAAATTAGAAACTGCTCAAATGCATATTAAAATCTCTGAAAAGCCCATCTTCCCTGAGCACGCCTAAGCTTCCAACTCCTTCTAGCGTTGAGCCTGGACAAGCAGCGTCCATCCCACCCCAGAGAGCCACGGTCTGTCTCCTCCGCAGCGCGGCTGCAGCCCCAGTGACGTGCCCAGTACCTGCCAGCTATGAATATATACAGAAATTAAAGTGCCTAAACTCTGTGACCTTTGTGAGACTTTTCTCATGGCCTCTGTTGTAATTTGAAACGGATACAGAGCTCATAACAGGTTCGTTTTATTCCTGACCATTCAATTATTTATATACTGCAAATAAGACAATTTTGCAATATCTTTTCCTCATGTTATTTTTGCAGCGATTTAACAGAAGTGCAATAAGGTCCCTTTGAAAAACACTGGCTCTTTAGGTGTTCAACACAAGTAGTAAATCCACTTTGTCAAATTGCCCCATTTATAATATTTAATCTTCCTTCTGTAATCAGGAGAGCTGAAGCACACATTCAGAGTCGCTTTCCTTTGACACAGTTCTCTTATTACTGTCTCTTTTCCTCACATAATGTCCCACAGCAGCTGTGCCATTATGATGATGCTTTCTTTTTTTTTTTTTTTAAACAGCCTCTCCAGCACAAATAATTAAAACATGTATTTACCTTCCACCGCTTGGCTGAGACTAAGTGCACATTTTGAGGGAAGGGGGGCAGTTGTTTGTTTCTTTTTATTTTATTTCTAAGCAGTGACATATTGATGTTTCGGATAATAAATCATTCCAATTTGTTCATCCCTGCCAACAATGGTTTTAATCTTCATTTACGACTTGCAAAGTCCGTTTTGTTGGAAGCGTTTGATAAAATACTCAATTACCATTTTTTTTGCACCGCAGTTCAACTGCTGTGCTGATAAAAGGCTCCAGCTCAGAAGATAAACTGCAAATAATTCCTGAAGAACAAATGTCAGAGGCAGTTTACAATGAATGGGATTTTTTTTTGAGCAGATTATTCTCCCACCAAAGTGACAGGGCAGCTCAATATTTATTTTGTTGAGAATGTCATTTAAATATTGTTTGACACCTGCTCCCTGCAGTCAGCTACTCAGCACATTACACTTTCAAGGGGTTTAGAAGTGAGGTCCCAGCTCTCTGCATCTACTAACATATTTCAGGGACTCCATTTACAAAGCAGAAATGGCTGCTTCAGTACACGCTTTGCAACACATACCAGGTAAGTAAATGGAAATACTACTAAAATACGTGTGCTTACACGCCCGCATGCTGACACACACACAAAAATTCCCTGAACATGTGAGAAAAGTTGTTGACCTAAGAGATTAAAGTTTTCAACCCACCAACACACAGCTTCTTTTAATTTAATTTAAAAAAAACCAAACCGTTGTTTTTTTTTTTTCCCCTTTCACTTCTTGTTTGAAGGCAAGGAGTACATCCACGGGGGAGGATCCACACCAGACGGCCCTGCTCAATGACCCAACACAACTCGCACCAAAAGGGGATTCTCTCCACACCCCAGCCCAAATTTGGAAATCAGCGTTTTGGACCAACGGTGGTTAGCAGTCCATCACCCAGTTCTCTCAAAATAAAAGGATCCTACATGATTTTCACCTAATCAGTAGCTCTTTCCTTTCAAAATCAACACATTCTTCCAAAAAACCACCCACTGCAGTGTACGTGGCATGTACGTGTGACACGTGTGTGCGTGCAGGGAAGAGGGCTCAGCAGGGCCCGGGGGAAGGACACCAAGGAGGTACCTCAAACGCTTCCAGGGAGAAGACCCCTATCTTATAAAAAAGCAAATAAAAGTGTGCCATTTATCTTAATGAATTAAAGGAATAATTATGGCTTTTTTTTCAGGTTCTGAATCTTTCAACTACCCTGGTTTATTTGTTTCAGTAATGATTTTTTTTTTTTTGGGTGCTAAATCACTGTCTAGAGGGATTCGGAGAAGATGCTGAAGGTGGAGCCTCCCCCTTTCATCACAAAGGACTTGGAAAGGGAGACACGCAGGATTTACACAGGCAGTACTGCAAGGGAACAGGAACCAAATGCAACACCAAAACTGGTGATACATTTTAATTTAACACTGCTCCAAGTGTCCATTTAAAGACTGTAATCTGCTAAATTAAAGACCTATCAGACTTCAGAGATCTTCATACTCTCACAACTGGCAGCAAGGAAAAGACTAAACCAAAAACATGCTTTAAGTTAGTACATTCATAATCTCAAATGCCTCTGTGAGACCTCAAGTACTTATACATCTAACTATATTTACAAAATACTTCCTCTACCCATGTCTATATCCACATATCTATAACAGGCAAATACAAAATGGGAGCAGGCAGAGATTTTTCTGAAGTTCTCATCCCACCTATGAATACTTTGCTCCTCCCTTCGATAAAACTTAAGAAAACAGATACATGTTTTTACACAAAATATTCATTAAACTCCTTTTCAAAATGACCAAAAAACCATGAGGGCTGCATTGTAGTAAGTGCAGAGGGCTACTGCAAATGTTTGGACCAGCAGAGGTAGCTACATAAAAGCCAATAATAAGGATATACTTAATTTTAAGCCCATATGCACATCAGTTTTGTAAACAATCACAGAACACCTGGAGTATGAACCCTAGAACGAGAAGATGGTGACTAATCTCCTGGCTTCCAGGGTTAACAGAACCGGGCACAAAGCTTTATCTAATGATAACACGCATTATTATAGAGACAAGATGGAGTATCAAACTCTTCACCCTGTATGTATGCGCATGGGTATACATGTATATGTATCTGGATATGCATGTTTTAGAAACCTATTATTGCTTTTCAGTAGCCTCTCAAAAAGTATTGAGATTAATGAATCATTTGGTTTCAAAATCTCGTTTTCCTCTCTGCTTTCTGTAGCTCAATACAGACATCATTACTTCTCCACCAGTAGAGTGATTCTGTTCGTCATGCCTGAAACAACTACAGCACAGAGATTAAATACAATCTATATCCACATAAATCATTGAATAAATGAATCATGAAATTAATATGTAAATTGTGTGTTTAACCTCTATTTATACAGCACTGTCTGTCACCATGTAGTAAATCTAAAACTAATTGCAAATTCACAACTCTGCAAAAAGAACACCATGGTAAAAGCTTGACATATTTATTAACTAAATGTTGAACTACATTGAGTAAGTAATTAACAGTCATGCCAGAACAGGGAGAGGAAATTATATTTAAGCACAGATGTCACCTGCATGAAATGGCTAAAACTATTTTAGATTAGATTTTGATATTAATCAAAGAATACTCCTATTTAATTTTTGACAGACAAATCTGTTTCCATTTATTCATTATTCCATTAAACACTCCGTTTTTTAAACCTGAATGTCATGTCCATTCTCAGTCTGATATGTTCCTTTTAATATGTCTTTTAAAAGAAAATGTGAAGAAGAAAAGACTAACAGCAAGGTTAAACGGTAATAAAAATCTTCCTGCGCTCTAGACAAAACCTCCTCAATAGACCAGGAAAATAATGTCATATTAGGTTAAATTCTATGATTAAGCTTTTTGATACATGAAGAATTAAACATAAGCTGGTAAAAATGCTGTATCTAATTTCATTCCTATGTATTTCCAGTCCTTTCTGATAGCCCAAAAGCACCTCCGACGGCAGCTCATGGAAGTTCTCTGGCTGCTAGCACCAACAGAGATCTTCTGGAGATGAATTTTGTTCTAAAATTGGAATGTAGTTAAAAGACAACCAAAAGAGATGTTCTATGAAAGCACATGCGCAAATGTGTGTTTATGGCTTCCAACAGACTAGTCAGTAAGGTACTAACGAAGAACAAAGGGACAGGAGACATTTGACCTTCAGGCAGCTAAGACAGATACATCAACTCCACGGCACAAGGTAACTCACGCTCATCAGGAGAACCTGTTGCTGCCAAAAGCATGTATTCTATTTTGAAATCCATAATACCAACCCTGCCTTCTTGAAATCCTCAGCTGTTGAATCAGAGCAAATTCCCTAAGATTCAACAAAAGTAAAGGATGTTGTATTCACACAGGGAATCTGCCCTCCTTGCTTTTTTACCTTCAACGGGTCAATACAGGCAGTCTACGTACACAAGTCCCACGCAGGATGTGAGCACAAGATGTGGTCATAACTGGAAAAATGAACCTTCGCTGAGTATTACAACAGCAAAGTGAAATCGATTCCATAATAAACACAGCAACTGGCTGTGGGGCAAATGCGCTTTCTTAAGAGGCCCTTTAAAACGTGAAAAATCCACCAAGTACATTCCAGTGGATGAAAATGGAAAGCGCACCCTGCGAGGGAAGCAAGTGTCCGATCCCAGGGCAGGAAAAGGGCAAGATCCTGAGAGAGCCAAGACTGATGAGGAAGCTCACACCACTGTGAGCGCTTCTGTTTCCAGGCTCCCAGTAAAGATAAACTCAGATAAAAGCAGATAAATTTCACTTCATATGGAATTTATAGACTTAAGCTGTCCCCTCATGGCAAATTTATTTTGTACACAGCACTCCTCACACTGTGCTTGATGAAGCCACAGGAACATTAGTATACCCATTTCACAACCGGCAAATCAGGGGCACAAAGAGATTAGGTGATTTGTCCAAGGTCACTACAGGAATCATTTATAGGGCCAGCAATGAGACTTAAGTTCCTCGACTGAGTTCGGCAACTAGACCATGATGCCTTTAACTGTATTACAGCAAACTACTCCTTGTGTCATCAATCTCCAATCCAGAGGTGCTTTAAATCACTCGAGGATTATGACATTTTTATGGGAGGACAACATTTCATTACTAACCTGAAAACTTGGGGGGGAAGAGCAGAGAAAGCTCCCAAAGCTGGTGAGAAAGGAGCCGTGCAGAAGGCAGGCTGAGCAGCTACAACAACAGAGATGGGCAAAGAGTGAGGTGAAGAAAACAGTCCAGTTTGGCTTCATTTCCAGAGTATCTCAACAACCGCCAGCTGTTTGCAAATCTCAGAAGTCGTAAAACAATTGACTAAAAACACAAAACATGAAAACTGCTGTTTACTATTCACTATTTCTTATCCACTTGTCCATCTGCTGTCTCCAGTTTCAGCAGTTCCAGGCACAGAGGAGTAGCAGCCCTTGGCTTATGTCCTTTGGCTAAAAGAAGGAGCAGCAGCCAGAGAGTGGTGGATGGTGCACAGAGCTTAGAAACTGAAAGTTCCAACCAACTCTTGGCATGTTTCTCAACAGTAAATCAAGTGGTATAATCAACCAGGACTTTCCAAAGTCAAGTTTTAAAATAATTAAATAAAATATCCATGGATTTTCACAGCAGATCGTTTCCCTCTACATAGCTTAGAATATAGAATACAACCAAACTGCTAACAGGTTTATTCAGGGCTCTTCCTCCCACTCCCACTTTTTTTTTTTGTTTTGAGAAATTGCACAGATCATGACAATAGTCACTGCAAAATGCAGGAGCAATATACTTCAGTGTAGTTACTCCTTGAAAAAAATGAAGCAAGGAAACAAGGAAAAAAGGGAGGTTCCTGTCCTCTTCATGGCTGGTCCTCTCCCACGAGGTATCTGAACTATGTGCATTTTCAAACAAATATGGGAAATTAAGAGCAAGAGTGACTGCGATATTGTAATGAAATGGCCAAAAAGCTGTCTGGACATGGTTCTGGGCACCCTGCTACAGGTGACCCTGCCTGAGCAGTGGTTTGGATAGGATGACCTCCAGAGGTCCCTTCCAGCATCCACCATTCCGTGACTCTGGTTTTCCATTTCCTCCACTTGCCTTCCTCTGCTGGGTGGCTTTGAGGAACTTTCAGTTCACTCTCACTTAATTCCAAGTGTTTGGATCCCTTTAAAACCAGCCCTGTTACTTGCCTCATGGCCCATGCAACCTCAGCTACAAGAATCAACAGCTTGTGAAAGTTCGGCCATGGCCTTGGCCTCACCCTCCTGGGATGCTGCCTGATTTGAGCAATGTTGTCCTTTATTTCCACTCTTTTATTTCCTCTCCTTTGCAGGTAGAAATGAGAAGGCAAGAGAAACAACACAGTGCTAATAATCTAATGTTCATGGAACTTAGCTCGTTCTTCTCTATCAAACAGATAAAACGAAGAAAATGCCCCCAAAAACCAAAGGGTCTGAGGACTGTAACGTTTAGTCTGGCCTCAGAAGACTGTGTGTGTACAACACCTAACGCAGCCGAGCATCCCACTGCGCACAGGAGGGATTCAAATACGTACAGATTACACAAACAAAAAGACTACAGTAAAAGGTTAAAAAATAAATATGCGAAATAATAAATACAAATAAGAAATTATCAAGGAAGGAACAATAAGAACGGTACAAGAATCTGAAACATTAGATGAGATGGACAGTGAGGTTGATTAAGAGAGTAAAAGGGATGAGACGGCAGACACAGCTCGGAGAAGGCAGAAAAACTTCTAAGTAGCGAAGAAAAACCAGTAAGGAAACATATCTGAAAGCATTTACCAAGATGGATCAAAGTAGTTCAGGTTGAGTTACAACCGTTTTAACAGAGGGCTCCAAGCTCTTTCGGATGCTCTCCACGGCCTCTGCTGTGGAGAGGATCATCTGTTACCGACTGTAAGCTGACAGCAAGTCACCACTGTGAGCAAAGCATAAAAAGCCAAATATAATTCTAGGTAACAGGAATTATCTAGATAAAATAGGAGTAGAGCTTCCTCTGAAGACACAATATTGATGCCTTTGCTCGGGACACTGGTGAGACCCTACCTGGAACAGACTTAATCATCTGAGTTTAAACAGGAACCTGACACCTCCTTTCATTTGTGTACACTGTTCCTTCTCTCGGTCTCTTTTAGAGTCTTCTTTTACTCAACTACATTATTTTGTCTGGACTACTGTTTCAGATTGAGCAGTCTTAAGTAAATTATTAGCTTTACAGTTCATTAATTTCATCCCATTTCTATTACTCCAGTCCTTCAAGTCACCAAGTTGTCTTTTTTGTTCTTCTATATAATGACAGTACTTCTTACATTTGTCACCACACATTACCACAAACCCACTCTTCGTGCCACTGGAAATATTCAATAAGATCAGCCACAAAACAATCCATGAAAACTCAATCACTAACCTTCCTTAAGCCTGACAATTTCAAATTACATCCTTAAGCTATTTTGCCTATTTTTACCAGACCCTCTAGGAATTTCAGAATTCCAGCAGTCCAGATAGCAGAAGCAGCCTTTGCTATGTTTAGAAAATCAGTTACCTTATCAAACATAGCTATCAAGTCAGCTTAGCAAAATCTACCCATGGAAAACCATATTACATTGTATCTAACTATCCGCTTTTCTGCCTGGTTATAGAATTATATTTAATAAAAAATTTTGTTTCAAGCTCCCCTTAGCAAGTTAAAGGATTACATCTATATATACACACACATTTTCTAGTATGAAATCTATACTGACAAGCTACCGAAGCTTAATCAAAGCTCACAGGCTTTTCCCAAGATAAATTATGCTTGTGTGTGTCTTTACTGAGGAGTAAGAAGGATCTAAAGTACCTGCTTACTAGGAAAAAAAAAAAAGAAAACCAAGCAACCTAGCAGTTCAGTTTTGCCTCCATCTATGAAGAACAACCATAAGCGTTCTTTTCAGGACTCCCAAAGCATTTTGAACAAACTCAGAAGGATTTAAAGCTAACTCTTCTATAGAGCTTCTTCATACCAAATAAAAGATGAAACGAAGCTCAACAAAGGATGCAAAAATGGCAGCAACAAGGAGTTAAAAATTAAAAGAAAGAAGTTTGCTTGCATTTGGAGCTAGCTTTCACAAGCAGTGCTTATGTACCATAGGCTAATCCTCAAATTTCTTTAAGACATCCCAGCAGAGAAGCAAGTCCCTGGCAAGCGTGCGCCACAGCATTTCTTTTTTTACTGCTATTGTGTCCTCTTTGGAAACCTCTGATCATGGGCTTCCTTCTTGGGGCAGGAGGGACCGGACAACCACACCTTGCCCGCTCCTCATAGCAATGTGCAGGCCATGGACAGGGTCTCCTTTTCCCAACATAGGCGGTGGCTCCCTGAGCTGTCACCCCCTTGGACCTCACTTGGCACACAAATTTCGAGCAGCCCATCGCTACTGCACCTAGATTAAAAGTAGCTGGGAAGGGAGAGCGGAGGTACCATAAAGCAGCTTGTTTCCTTCCACACGCAGGGAGAAGATTGGCACAGCGCTGTTTTTCAAATCGCTAATGGGTCTGATACTGTTTCCACAGGAGATTTATGTTAAAAAGATAACTTTCCTCACTTTTCGTTTTCATTTCTGTTCTTTTCTCTATCCAACATTTCATTCTAGGAAGGAGAAAGAGCTGCTCATTTCTGCGGCAGGAAAGAACAATCTTAGATTTATAACGTGTGAGGAACCCATCACCGTGATAGAGCAATCTTTCCCCCAGACATCTCTCCATTACTGAAGCTGATGTCTCCCTGCCCTGATGCCACTCCTGGGCTGATCTGTCAGCCCTAACAGGGGGGCTAACAGCTCCGCCATCGCGCACACCCATTTTTCATCTTTATCTCAGCAAGCCCTGCAGTTCTTCTTAAACAAACTCTCCAAATGCAGTTGCACCATTTTTATTTTCTTTTTTAAACAAATGCATTTGAATGAAACCGCACATTTTCAACAGCGCATCTTATGTGACTTTATTTGCCATCTTATTTTATGATGAAGTTATTTCAGTTTTTCTGAAAGGGAATAATGGCTAAAGATGAAGGCTTCATTCCACTGTGCTGACAACATACTGGTTAGAGGAATGGTGCAGTTAATAATGTAAACTTGATGTATGTAAGCACAGCTGGTTTGGGAGCATCCTTTCAGCAGCACTAATTTATACTTTGCCTTTATTTTGTGTTTTGGTTTATGATTTTGATTAGCCACTAGAATGAGCTCTCTTAATTCCTTTCTGCTAAACTGCTTTAAAAAGTGCCAAAAATTTTAAACCATGCGACCTTTTTTAATTTATTAGATTTTTGCTACATTATTAGATTTTTAAAAATCAACACTCAACCTTAAAGGTTGTCAGGTACCTCCAGGGCTCCAAAGGAACAGGAAAAAGGGGACTGGAAATCATGAATCCTCCACAGTGTTTAATCGTTAGCCGTTTTCACATCCTGTGTCACACTAGCTTCTTCCATTGATCTAGTTTACTTTTTGCATCTGAACTCAAGGTTTCATGTACAAAATACATATTACTACATAATATCACATATTAAATGCCCATGCTTTTCATTTCCTGCCCTCCCAGCAATCCCAAAATTTATTAGATATTTACTTATCAAACAATACAAGGAAGAAAAAAAAATAGCAGAGAGTGGGAGATGCTTTTGAACGCCATACATTAATACACAGCTCTCCTCACATTCCTGAGCAGACACTACATAATTTTATTTACCTCTTCTGTCAGCACAACTCTTTCTAGGACTGTTTACGTTTTAAATTTAAATCTCAGGTTGTTATTACAGCTCTTCTGAGATTTTTTGTTGTTTTATCCAAACCAGCAATCAAACCAGAAACACACATGCAAACTCTTCTTTCTGTTGAAATCACCAAATAAAACTTCTGAAAGACAGTGAAGTCAATATGGGAACCTATAGAGGTTATCAAAACTTGAAACCATCATTGCAGAATTAGGAACAAATAGTTAAATATTTCTGCCTGCAAACAGTGATTTTTTTAATTAAAGAAAAACCAAACTAACTTGCACCTCTGAAAACGGGCCTTACCTTCAAAAGGTATCTTCTCAACACTTTTGACCCCACAGGTGCCCAACTGGATACCCCAAAATCATCACCACTGGCAACCTGTGACATTCCCAAGTCAGTTTCCCATGGACAAAACACCACAAATATCTCTAAAAAAACAAAATCTGGAAATATCTCTATTCCTACACACCTCAAAATTACTTTTCAAGACTGGTATTCAACACAACACAAGAGTATTCCTCATGGGAAGCCCACCTCAGAAACGCTCAGCACGTGGAAAATTCCTGTCACCATCACTGGCAAACTCCCATTGTGTGGCCAAAGCAGAACGTGTGGATCTGCCCTTTGTTGAAACTCAGTGGAAACGCTCTCCCAGCCTCGGCACGGGTAAGCAAGTTAATCACCTGATTTGAAGGTAGGCTGCTCTTTATATCACCTCCCAAGTAAACTGACAGCCGTTAGGCTTTTACAGTGACAACGTTATGATCAGTGTTGCAGTCTCAGGTGTCAATGCTTCATCTACCTTTAAAAGCAAATGTAATAACCCAGAAAGATCAAAATTATAAGTTCCTTCCTCCATGTTAAATTACTGTGAGTTCATTGCATTATTCCAGAATTTCAGTGACATTAAGCACAGTCTAAAAATGTTAATGGCAAACAGCACATCGCAGTTGTCCTTATCCATGAACTATCAAACTTCTACAAAACACAGAGATCAACAGTAAGAACATATCAGGAAAGTATTTTGGTGGTGCTGTTCTTACTTCTGCAAAATTCAAGACCGTGAGAACAGAAAACAGCCCCACACCTCAAAGCTCTGGGTTTAGCCCAAACAAGAGCTGTACGAGCACCCTGGCAAGTCACTCGAGGGAAGCATGCAGCAACATCCCACCCGCTCTTCTCGTTTCTGAACAAAGGACAAATTTATGAGGATCCAAAGCACATGAAGAGAAAAAAAAACGAAGAGGTGGAGACCTTAATCCATGTACTCCTTTTCCTATCCCAGTGCTACACTACAGTAGGGTACCACTAACTGTGGTACACTACCATACCAGTTCCTGGACAGTCTGTAGAAAGCTTCTATTTATTTTTATCTCTTTTTAAAAAGTACACAAGCATGAAATGTCTCCAGTTTTCCACCACTAGCTGTTCAGAACATCAGCAATGGCTTTCACCTGCAACAAAAACTGGAAGACAGTGGTCTGGTTCAGTGGGTGAAATGTCCTTTACTGAGGAAGAATCAGGCTAGAAACCCAAGAAACCTAACTCATGACCTACTAGTTCTGATTTTCACTATCCCTCAGTATTTGTCACAGCTCCTTGAAGTTGCAGGTGAGGCCCGTAAACATACACCCCAGTGCTGCATTCTTCCCATAGCTAAATAATCTTAACAGGGTGTGCAATGGGGTGGGGGAGGCTTTTTTTTAAAAAAAAAAAAAAGAAAAACAAGGCAAAACTTTTTTAAAGGAAGGAAAACAAAGACACGTTAATGTAACAATCTCTTCTGCAGCCAACTAAACTAACTTCTGCAAGGAAAACATTTAGCCAGTATTAAAAAGCAGAAAGCACCTTACATTTTGATTGATTTGATACTCTTGTGTTATGCATAAAGCCACTCATTCATTTTGCCCTGCAAACTACTCTTGCTCAAGACCAGATACCATCAGAGTGAAGCAGTGAAGAATTTTATTAAAGTAAACACAATCCCAGTGTAACATGCTCGTTATGGAAATACACCAGCAGTCAGTTAAAAGGGGCCATTTCGTACAAATGTAATCAATATTTTCATGGACATATGCCTACTGTTCAAAGTTTTAAATGTATAACTATAAAAAGCTCTCCTTGGTGTCTAAGCAAATGTCACCTACTGTGTTGGGAACATTTAAAAAGCTTCCCCAGTAGGAAATAAGAATGCTAGTATTGGGCAAGCAGGCCTGCAGACTTCTGACCAACCCAACACAAAGCCAAGCCCTTGTTTCAGAGTCACATTGGGATACTTCCCACTGCTGGTAAAGCATCTGCAAATAAATATCTTGCATATTAACTTATTAGGGAAGGAAACAAGTACAAACAGAGGCAGGTGCAGCAGTAAGTGTTCTCCCATAATAGATGGGCAATGCCAAATAGCAATTTCACAGCAAGCCACAGGATGTAGGAATTAATCCACCTCCTAAATCCGATGGATGAACTTCCTTAACACATGATAAAAATAGGCGTGCTGCTTTCTCTCAGAAGTCATGCAGCAGTTTCGCACTTTCAGAAAGCCCAGGTTACAACTAAGATTACTGCTTCTACACTCAAATAACTCTTTTAATGAAGCTCTAAGGCTTATCAAATTTGCTACTGGTAAAGTTGGACAGGTCCTCTCAACCCAGTCTATGCTCATGAAAAGCTCAAACCAGTTCATTAGCAACTGAAGTCTATAAAGCGGGGCACACCTCAGCTCTCAGCTAGCTTCTGGTCAGACATGCCACAGCTGCTCTCACTTCTGTGAGCCCCAAGTTTGATTTGGGAGTTTTACCTTCTTTCATCACTAGCAACATACCTCTTCAGCAACATACAAGGCATGGGGTATCAGTGCTGGCTGCACCTAATATGGATATACCTGCACACTCTGGAGATGAAGAAAAAAAATATCACTCTCTGGTGCCACCAATCACAGCAGAGTCTCACAGGACACCTCACACAACACTCATGGGCAGACGTAGTAGCTCAGCTCCAGCAGGATCCGTGGAGGTTGGCTCATGCATCTACAAACACCAAGAGAAACCAGAGCACAAAGGCACCTCACCACCTCTGCAACAGGTCAGCTGGACCCTGGCAGGTTACAGAGCACAGCAAGGACAAGAGCTGCAGGTGGAGAAGCCTCTTTGGAGCAGAGACAGCAGTGCACATCCTGGGACAGAGAAGGAGAGCTGTGGAGCACCAGAGCTCCCAGCTTCTTAGGGAAAGCCTGGGAGAGAGCTGGACTCGGCATGGCCAACTTCTCATGGAGGCTCACCTCCAAAAAGACTTGAGAGCTACTGTTTATTAAAAGCCCGAAAAAAAGTGAGGTTCCCAGACACTGGGCTTTGCTTAACTGAGTAGCAATAAAATCAGTACTGCTCGTAAACTTTTGTTTGAAAAGTACTCTTCACCCCCTAAAAACCTTCATTATTTATTAAACTAATAGACTAAAATGGAAGATAATTTAGAATATGTTCTCCTGCTAATGTTTTAATCCTCCCCAAAATAAAACCAAACCAAAAACCTCAGACCTTTCACATAACATGAACTAAATACTAGCAACCATCCGCTCTCCCAGGCCTAGGCACATACGCTAACTTTAACAGATGCATCATGTATTTTCTTTGGTTCTAAATATGTTTATAGTAGTACCCCCATATATATGCGCATGCACACAGAGTCCAAAACGATCTCATGCTTTCAGGAAAATTTCTGACCCTTCTTTACCAGTATTGCTGCAAATACTGCTTTTGTGAAAAATGTATAAAAGTAATGAAATTCCTGGCTGAGGCTTTAATCTCCAGTCACTTCTGTAACAGAGGTGGATCAGAGAGCATAATTTGCTGTTATCGTACTGCTCATCTCCTGTGTTGACAATAGAAATCCTCCTGTTAGTTTTTCTTAGACAAACGTGACCCCAACCTGATATGACACTTTATTTTTTCAGCTGTGTAACAACACTCTTAAACCAGGTGCTTTCTAAGCTGCATTATCCCATTTTGGGAAACTTTTGTGTTGCTATCAGCAAACTTACACATTAAAACACTTCTTTTTTTGCTCTGGCTAAAGTTGTGGGTTTATAAATGAAATACTATACACCCACTTCTTGACATGTTCACATTTTCCCATTAATAAAAATATTTGGCTACTTCATGTTTTTCTCACTTTTAATTAAAATTCTCAAGTACGGATTTTCAGGGAACATCAGTAACATTCCAGAAAAAATTGAAAGCATTAACATGTTTAAAGTATTTGTTTTCCTTCTCGAAAAATTCATCATTAGTGTTTTCTGGAGCCTTTTTGGTAGGGTTTATGTCTGCATATTCATCAGTCTAAACCAATTTTAGATCCCAGGCTCTTCGGTATTGTGTTTTAGTACTTGCTAGCACTAGAATTTTGCACCATAGCCCTCGATTTATAGCCCTCATTTAGCCATCATGCTATTCAAAACCCTGACTTTAAATATCCGCCACACAGATATGAGTAACAAAAAGAGACAGAGTATAGCTATTGTGCCTTCAAAGAAAAGCAATAAACCATTCTGCTTGCTCTCCTTCATGTTCTTTAATTCATTTCATTTCATTTTAACTACCCAGAACAATTTCACCAGCCATTAGCTTGGAATGAAACCTTACAAAGGCTGATTGTTGTTACAGAGATGGGTCCCAGCACTCCCTCCCCCTCCTTTTCATAAGTTTTACCACAAATAGGCTACTTCATAGCTACAGCTTTGTTTTTTAAAGAAGAGAATTCTTGCGAAGCAAAGGACAGACAAACTGCTTCACATCCACATTCAAAAAGACTCCAAAACAACGTCCACACTGAGCTGGTCTGGCTCAGAGCCCTCAACCCAGACCCTGCGAAGAGAAAGGGACAACAAAGGAGGGATCTCTCTGGCTGTTTTCCAGGAGAGGTGGACCAGAGTCCACCCTGTATGCAAACACCGCTGCCCTCACCCTCAGATCTTCAGGAAGAGGTTGTGGGGAAGCATCAGATGCTCAACTCTGCTATGGTCAACTCTAAAGATGAAAAAAATTAAAAGCATCAATTTTATGAGCACATTTTTATGTTTTGCAGAAATAAATCTTCATGAGTGTCATTTCTGGCAGCCTACGCCAAAAAAAAGTAAGCTTTTTGTCTTCACTGCATCTATGTTTGGAAAACAATCTTAAGAAAAAAAGAAATAGAGACATGCTATTTTTTCCAAACGGCACACCTTACATTTTAGCATCTTCATGGAAAGCTGTGAAGAAGAGTAATCATTCCAAAACATTGCTTTAAGTGTTTGATTCTGCTTTTTCTAACAAGCTACTGGCATTTCATCAGGCCTGGACAGTCTCTCTGTTTAACATTTAGGCCCTGAAGCTGTGACAACTATGCCTCAATTTAGAAAGTATGTATATGTAGCAACATCCCCAGCAAAATGTTCGCAGCCCTGTCCAACTCAGATGTATTTTTGATCCTGCCCAACAAGCAGATCAGAGAAATCTTTTCCAACAAAGTGTCAACAAACTGTCTGCACAGACAACTCCTTCCTCGGTTTGTGTATTATGTGGTTTGTATTATTTTTATTCCTCGGTTAAGTGTCACACTTGTCAAAAGAGTGAACACCACTTTTCCATAGTAACACGGTTTTGTGATGGAAGTTGTGAAACCTTCAAGACTTACAGATATTTCCACAAATATCCACAAGTATCTGCTCAAACATTAACAACATGAGCTCATAAATCAAAGGAATGGGTTTCTGTGTTTTCTAGAGAGGGATCAAAAACTGCTCCTGAAATTTGGACATTTTTTCCCCTCTTACAAAAACAGACAGTTTAACTACTCAACCAGCATTTCTTTCATCATACCACAAAGGAAAAAAAAATGACTTAAAAGAAATTCAAAGTAATGATACAAGCCAAAAATGACTTTTCATGTAGTGACAAAAAATTTGGAACATGGGATTATGTTGAGTGTGAGAGTGTCTATAAACAGAGCTGCTTTATCCCATCTGAGCTGTTATTGGTGATGCCAATAATCAGAGTATTTTAAAGACCATCTCTGCAAAACTGCATATTTTACTATTCACTTCTCAAGTATGTAAATTAACACCACATTAAACTATACCATTTTAGAGGTATGCTTGGGAATACAGACCGATAAACCCTAACACAATTAAAACTCATTTTCACATGATAAATTTATAGAATTTTATCAAAAGAAAAACTATAGACAGACGGGAATGCTGACTCACTACATGTTTTTTACAGGTACCACAAACAGAACTGAAGAAGCTCTAACCACAGAAGTCACACCATACATTTGTGTCCAGTTACAGTCCTTCTCGCCATGTTCTCGCCCCTCCTCAAGAGTTTGAGATTATTAATTTTGAGCTAAACTTGAGCCTGGATTTTCCTAAATATGAATGCCTAGGATATCTCAGGAGGCTGGGATGTGCGCTACAACGGCATCATTGATGCCTGGCCATGCAACAACTTATTTCAGGAAAAGCTGCACAGGCTGAGTCCACGGGAGCTTCAATGAAGTCAGCGATGTCCACAGCACCCGCCAATAAATGCAAGCTTCACGGGGAAGAACGGCAGATGGCAACGGCAAGCACGCAGACACCCACCATCTTCTAGACACTGGTTGCTTTATGTCCCCTCCACACCAAGCTGATATCCCCAACGCACGGCTGCTTTCTTTGTTTTAAAATACAGAGACACTGGGAGGTGTGAGCGATCTTGCATCCCGTCTAACAAGACCAATAATCAATACGGCGGCAAAGAAAACCACTAACTGCAGGTCTCTGCCTCTACAGAAGGTAGATGAACAGCATCCCTGTAACAGTTAAAAATAGAGGTCCCATAGAGGTAACAGGAAAACTAGAGCAGGACTGCAAAATCCAAAATATTTACCCTCAATTTCAAGAGGGGCAAGAAGGTGCTCAAACCTGAGTGCAGAATATCACAAACAGCTTTGGGGCTTTTGTCCAGAGTCACAGCTGATGAAATCTGATTTCACAACTATTGGTTATTGATTTTTTTCTACGGAACTGGCTCTGTTCTGCTTCTATAGTACTATAATTACTTGCCGTGTTACAGAAGCCAGCCTCCGCAAACGGCAGGATGCACTGCTTCACCAGGAGATCAAAAAGCAAAGAATACTGCAGCCCAGCTCCTCTCCCTGCACGTGGCAACGTCACTACTCCCTTTGGATGATAAAATCTCCTCTTGTAATGACGAGGGAACTACAGCAAAATATTTCACATTCAACACTGTTGATGCCGATACAGTTTAACTAGGCAGAATATATCAGATTTTATTAACTAAGCAAATCAGAATATTTTGGAATTTCTCCAAAACTACCACCCACAGAGCACCAAGATGGGCCAGACCCCCAGGTCCTGCTCGAAAGCAAGCAGCACTCTTGCAGCCTTTTCCCATTATACCGTTCTCAAAAGTTAGCAGAAATCCTGACAAAGAGATGAGACAAGTTTTATCGCATTAATAAAACTCCACAGACAACATGAGCCTCATCTGCTGTGTTCTGCGGACTTGATAAGTCACCAGGACTGCAGAGTCACACCAGAACTAGTGCTACGTGCGACTGAAGGGACAGTTGAGCTTCTCGCTCTGGAGCAGGTTCAGAGCACCTGGCACCTTTCGGGTATCGCCACGCGGCACTAGAAAGTTGATGCCTTATTATATTGTCCTATGACTGAAGAGTTAACATTGGGAGATTAATTCTGACTTGTTAATGAGTATAGCAGTGCTTCCTTTAAGTGAGCACTTAGTCTTTTACCTGATATTTAAATATGGACTTTTCACCTGTGTGCACTTCATGTCTCACAGCCATCCTGCTTCGTACCACGACATCATTCGATATCTCAATTCAGCAGGATCAGTTCTTTCCATTCCAACTTAACTCTCACCACTCTCAACGGGAGAAAATACTGTTTGCTTCGAGCTTCACAGTATTCCTAGAACTACTGGGAAGTGTTAAATTGAAATCCTGTTCTATCCCACCAGATGAAGGTAACGCCAGGAACGCCTCTGCCCTGAAACAGACTGGCTGCTTATATTTGAGCAGCACTCTGCGACCCACCAGGTATTAAATATGTTTTAACATCTCCAGCTTCAACACACTTTACATGTCTTAATTTCTCTGCTGAGGCTTCTACATTGATCACCACAAACGCAGTAACTCTCTCTAACAGCTGGATGTAATCGGTGCAGGCAGAGATGGGTCCATCACCCGTCCCACACCGGGCGAGACCTCAGCATTTGTGAGCTATACATGCAAAAAGTGCAAACCCCTCTTCTCTAGATTGCTCTAAATATATATATGTAATTATTGCAAATAAACATTAGAAAAATAATTTAAAATACAATGTAATATATGTTCAAATCAAATAGAAAACCAAACATTTTAAAAGTAAATATTATGAATAGAATCTTTATGTCCACTTACAGATTGTCTTTAAGTAAGACATTGCTACCGAGGCAGAAATATTCCAAACCATTTTTATCATCTGCCTCACAGGCCCTCTGCTGCATCTGCTACATCCTGCACCTTGTCAGGCAGTAGCAGCAGAGGGTAATTCAAATATTTAAGTTTACTTATTGTTCCACATCTCTGCACAGCCCAGCAAATAGAACACTCACATATATACACATATACATGTACACCAGAGAAGGTCAGCCTACAGACGAGCGGGGTTCAGCATTTTAACATATAGTATTTCTTGTTGAAGAAAAATGTGACTTATTCTTCCTCACAAGTCAATTTGCGGAGCACAGAACAGCATGCTCTGTCACAAGGCTGCCAGGAAACTGTAGTGGCAAACAGCAACATGTGGGCATCTCAGCTTCACCCCACTGCCACCAAAAGAAACAAACCCAAAAATTTAAGAAAAACAAATTTTAAAAAATAGAACACTCATTAAACAGACACTCTGAGTGAGATCCCAGATTGGATTTCCTTCTCGCAAAGACAGCTTCTTGTTACACTCTACCCAGGGGCCCAGAATTCACAAGTTTGGCTCTTTCCTGACGGCATCGGTAAACCCAGACAACGAAGCCGAAGGTATTAAATGCTAATCACAAAGTGGCCACACAAGGATGAAAGGGGAGTTAAGGCACCTACTCCCTTACATCAACTGCTTGGATCGCTGGTACTGACACAGAGTAAACGGCTTTCACAGAAGGGTGTGGAATTAAGAAAAAAAACTCAGCTAATTTACAATGTCAATTTTATAAAAGGAATTATTTTCACGCACACAGCTATCACAGAACTTCTCTTAGGAGAGCAAGATGAAATTCAGAAGCAGGCTATAACCTTCAAGTAAAAAGTACATTAATTAGCCATGGGGAGGGTGGGGAGGAATGTTTACAAAATGGTCTAAACAAGCAAAGTCTCTACACCACAGCTTATTTGTCCCTTTCATCCTTGCTCCTTACGGTGACACAAAACACAGATTGGCACTTGGGGACAGCAGCAATAAGGAATGTCTCTTCTGGAGCATTGTTTCCAAGTTCAGCCTAGTCCACAGAAGCTGTAAAAACTTCTAAGCCTGCTAAATCTGTTACATGTATTCTGCATGTTGTTACATAAAAAGAGCTTTTAAAAAACAGATTTTCTCAAGAGCATTGCAGTTGCTTAAAACTGTGGGCTGCAGTCAGCTCCTCTTGTAATTAAAGCCAAAAACCAACTGGGCTCAGCAGGCGCAGGTCCCCTTCCAGACCAGAATTTGGGCTTGCAAGCACTGTATGGAAACGCCCAAATCCTTGCTGAAAACCCACAGAAAAGACATTCCTCACCTTTACTAGTATCAGGGAAGTCCTACGTAACATTCTGAAGTAGTATCTGAGTTGCTCAGAGAATAATTAGGACTTTTCACAGGCCCAAATCAGTCTTCACTGTTCCCATCCCTGTGTCCCAGGGTAACAATGTGGACACCCAACAGAATCAAACCAAGACCCACAGGAACTCCAGAACACACAAAGCTCCTTCATCTCATGGTCTCCCTAAAGATAATATTTTCTCAATACAGAGTTCAACAGAAACTTCACAGCACATGTGGGGACACCATTCCACCTCCTGAACCTGCACCTGGCTCTTTAACTAAAGGTTGCTTTGCAAAACATACTGGAAATTCATGCAACTCCCGTTACTGTCAGTGACCGCAGCTCCTTGCTGCCACTGGACCTGGCAAAGCTGCCCCTTCATGAGAACAGTCAATACTTTTGACTGCAGAAGTGAAATAGTTGTACTGTCAGTTCCTTTAAGGATGCTTTCCAAAGGTCTCAACTCATTCTTCATACATAAAGGCTGGAAGACACTTGATACAGGGACAGATTAAATACAAGCCAGCTTTGTTCAATAATAACATTAAGTAAAACATGGAGAAAAAAAACCCACACCAGCATACTGAAATGAGACCCAAAATATTGTAGGTTTAATGCTGTATTAATCCTCAGTTAAACTACAAATGACATGTACACCCACTGAGTAACTACTGTGGAAACAGCACACTACACTGAACCTCCTCCTTGGTGCATAAATGAAATTAAAACACACCACTACCTCTACAACCCTGCACTGTCCAAGTTCACTATTTAAGTTGCTGCATAAGCCTAAATCTGGCATTTCCGCTGGCAAAATATGCCAGCACATTTTCATGCACCGAGTAGTCTCTGAACAAACCAAACCAAGTCCCACAAAAAAAGCAGAGATAGATTTTTGTCGTGGTTACGGCAGCAAATACCCCGTTTAACAGGTGAAGTATACTCAATTGGTTTAAAAAATACATTGGTTTCATAAAAAACTACCTAAAACCAGTAAGTCTGTAAGCCAGAACATTAGTTAAGACTCTTATTAACTGCAGTTGGCTTAATTGCAATATCTCAGTCATGAGTAGATCTAAAATTGTCAGATGCATTTAACTGAAATACTATCCCTGGAGATAAATGCTGCGTGTTTTTATAACAAGATACATGTTGCTCCTGAAGAGCAAACTGTTCCCCTTCCGTAGAAACCCCACAGAAAAAGCAACGGAGCAAAGGGAGGGTAAGGGAGCAAAGCTGCAGTGTCAGGGAGGTGTTTGGGGGTTTTGGTGGGCTCGTTTGGGGATTGTTTTGCACTTAGTCAAGTCATCTTTGTTTCCCTTCTAGTATCTCAAGAAGTAGGGCTTCATATAAAAATGCAGGAACATTCTTCCTCTCTTTTTTCCTAATTCACCTCACCTTTCCTCAATCCCCATTTCTAATGTGGTTTTGATTAATATGAAAAATTCGACTAACATAAAACAAGATTCAAGTAAGTCTAAGAAAGACTAAAAACCAAACAAAAGCACTTCTTTGAAAACAGATTTCATGGTTTTAAAACTTTTTTTTTTTAATTCTTATAATAATCAAATTCAATTTCCTTATTTACAGGGTTGATAATGCTTTATTCCAACCCACATTATTGCCTGGCAGTCCTCCTTTGGTTCACAGTATATGGCTCACGAAGAGCAATGCTTTGCTCTGTAGACATTTTGGAGCTCCACCAGTATTAGTTGTCCGTTAGCACGTGGTGCAGACTTCAGCTATTTCCCCACTTCTTCCTTTCGCCTCAGAAAATTCTGATTAATTGGAATTATGTTGCTAAAGGGTTTCCCTTGGATCAAAAGAGACCTTACATCTGCCTGCCACCACCTACTCCTCTAGCTGTGATTCCCTGCTTCAATAAATGAAAATAATATCTAAGATTGAATAAACTTTGGTGTAACTGGCTCAAATGAATAATGGTGTCTGCTTAGATAAGATGGAGAAGTCTCTTAAATTCCAGAAACTATATTGAATGTAAATACTAAATCAACAGCTTCCTCCGTATTAAAAGGTTGTTGACAGTAAAGCTGTAAAAAGGGAATTTTCTGGATAATACCACTTCTACTGTGAAATTCACAAAAGGAAAACAAACAAACAAAAAAGGTCTTCCTCCCTCATCCAGTACCTGCCTGTTCCCAGCATACTGTAAGATTATCATATACGCTCACCAAAACATCATCTACAAAATGCTGAGCCCAAATGGGTTCCTATTTACCTTTTTTTAAATTCTTTCCTTAAGAGCCAATAGCATATACAAACGAGAACAGTACCTACACACAGTTCTGACACCGCTTAAACAGAAAGTACTTTGATTTATCCTCAGGTTAATATGCTGCAATTTGCAACTGCAGTGCAGAATTGGGAGCATAAGCACAGAAGTCAACACTAAAAGTCCCAATGCATGCACAGATCAAAAAGATAAGTATATCCTATGGAAGAAAATAAAGAAATGAGTATATAAAAATAGGCATTTCAGAAACTTTCTGCCCAGCAGAAGAGACTATCCTGACAAAAACTTAATCTCAAACTAATTGCTGTTTAAAATAATTGGGATAACATGTTTACCTAAAAAAAAACCAAACAAAACAGCCTTTTGATTCCTTATATTTTTTAGGGTTTGTGTTTGTTTTTTTTTTTCTTTCCCCTTGGTGGCCTGCAAGGAAAAAATCAGAACAGCAAAAGTAATACATGCAAAGTACTACTACACAAGTAGTCCAAAAGCTGAACAACCCAGTAATGTGTGCTTGGGTAATTTGACTTTATTTGCTGTAAGATCTCTACCACAGAAGTTCTACCCGACAGATTCTTGCTAGCAATGATCTGCACCAAAATTATTTTCTCTCAAGTAGCAAGTGTAGCATACACGACCATCTTGATGAAAGAGGCAATTAACAACTGCTACAAAAAATAATTATAAATAAAGATGGTTGGGAAGACAATACTCTATCTAAAATGACCTCGCTGTATTCATAGCACTGATAAAACAGTTTTCCTTGAAAAAAATGCCGCTTTTTTTTATTCATCAAAAGAGAAAAGCCCCAAGGTCACCTGTCAATAACAGAACAAACCCTCAGTAAATCACAGTGCTTCACAAATAAATTCCTCATCAGTAATTAAAACCAGGCCTCTCTGGCCCTGTGTTATCAGCTCATCAAATTCATTGCTCATCTAGAATAACAGATCCACATCTGCAGTCATTACAGCATGCCAGATAAATCAATCCTCTCAATGATGCTTTGAGCCATCTCTGCTCCCTTTTAACCAGCCCGATATTTATTTCCCCCTGACACTTCTGACATTCTATTTACTGTAGGCAAATGGAACTCATACGGCACCTTGTAATGGCTTTACCAAACCCCATTGTGGGGCATATCTTCGAAGACTGATGGTCGCAATAAACAAGGTTTTATGGTGTAAGTGTGAGCTTCCAACTTCTTTTTTCCAGGAATTTGACTTCTGCAGTGAAGAAGGTTTATTACATTTGATTGCAGGTGGAAAAAGCTATATCCACTTAGAGACCTGTCAGCTAAAAGCAAGCAGAAAACTTTTGAAATAACATTCTTTTTGTAATTTTATTTTCGCATTGATAACAATACAGAATAAAGCATCTCCCCGTCAGGGCTTGGAAAGCAAGCCCACAGTTTCTCATTCTGCCTCCACCCTCCCTCCCACCAAATCAAGCAGAGGTCTCCTCTGATAAACTCCAAAAAAGCTCCAACAGCAGTACATAATCACCACAGATGCACAAAGAACATATAAACCCTCCCCAGTATTGTTTCCATGCAGATTTGAAGCTTATGTAGTTAAGCAGGTACATGTACCTTAACATACGTGGTCAATCATCTTTTTTTTTGTGGCATCTGAGCCCAGCAAAAATCACAAGTTTCTTAAATTTACTGCAGAAACCCAAACTTTTCCCTGTTTGGTCCGTTCTCCAACAAACAAGCGTTAGGCTGTTGGCTTCAAAGTAACAACATGAATTGTTTCCTTGAGAGTGAAACAAAACAGCACAAAAATTACTTTTCAGCACAAATTTTGATTGTTTGTACGCTATCACAGCTGCTCTATTGAAGGAAACGGAGTCAAAAAAATCTGTTTAAACGAAAAGAAAATCCATTTCAAAACTCCAAACGAGCCTCTCCAAATAAAACGTGTTAACAGCTCTGAGTAGTTCAGCAATTTCTCGAACTTCAGCAGATACACCCCTTCTTATGCAAGGATGGTGTGTTCACATGCACATATGTACATTTACACAGCATATGCCTAAAAGCATATGCTAGCCATCCAGTAACCTAACTTTTGTACTAGAAATCAAGTTTCTGTGCAACAAAGAATTATACTGCGTATCATTTCACTACCAAGACAAATCTCCCGTGTAGGAGAGTAGAGAAAGGCAGCCCAGCACCCGACAGCGATGCTTACCCCAGCGAGCAAGGGCGTCTGCGTGGCTCCACACAAACCCTCCTCAGGAGCAGCCCCACATCACGCCTGGAATTATGCACGGCTCAAAACTGACTCGCATTACATTACTGTCACAGCGTTAGCGGATCTCTCCTTTAGCATATATTAAGATTTTATTTCTGTGTCAACAATGCCTTACTCACAGCAACACGAAAAAGGCCGTTAAGTCCTTTTTTTGCAACAAAAATAAAGTTAAAGCCTATAGGAGGCTATGAATTCTCAGACCCTCTTTTGAACACTGATTCAAAAGTGACAGGATATAGTCTTTTCCTTAATGAAAAATCTATATTTATCACTCTATTGTTCTTGTGTACTGATCCTACTGCTCTCTGAGGCCAAAGTTTGAATATATTGGATTTTGAAATAATAGCCCAAGGCTCTGAGATGCTGGGTCATGATACATAAATGATGAGAGGGTTGTTCCCTATTTCCCTGCTTCTCACCACAAAATGAAAATACAAATGCCATGTTCAAAACCTTCAGAAGTCTACATTATCTGTAGAGTGCAAATTACACAGGGATATTCACAGAACTATAAACAATAAAAATCAGAATATATTGAGAAAGATGATCTGCCTGTTCGATAAAGTAAACAGCAATTTGTTGCTTTAGTATCCTGAAGTAAAACCTTATTTTTACCTAACCAGAGATGTGGCAAGCTCAATTGCTTTGTCCTTCTAATCTTTATTCTGATTGAGTTTACATGTAAATAAGAATCAAAATATTTGAAAACACTAATCCAGGAGAAAGATTCAGGGGCAGCAGAAGTTGAAAAGGAAGAAACTCCAGCTCTAGTTTGCTAGTACTAGGAAAATAAAGAGAAACTTTTTTTCCCCACTTCTAATAAAATTTAAAGCTGCTTTTGTGATGCAAACTAAGGGGAAGAACACGGAAAATAGTTTTCACCTTCACGCCATGATAGTATAGAGTTGCTATTATATAGAGTTCTGAAAAGTTACACCTTCTCCACTGCTGTATTTTTAGGGTATGAGAAAGAGCTGCCTCTCTGCCGTGTGTTTCTTGGATGTCACTCACTTTCCTTTGACCTTGACTGACTTTGGCTTAAGTTTTCAAAACCAGCCACTGAAACACACACCGTGCCTCGCTAGCCAAAAGGATTTCATGAGAACTTGGGGACATCTGAGCTTCAGGCTTTTTGTCAAGTACCTGAAAATTAAGATCCGAGATTCATAAACTACTTCCACTGCTGAACATACAGCGCCCAGCGGGAAATAACACCTTGGGGAAATCCTGAGATTCCCACAAGTGCCACAGAAATGCAAACAGAACTTTGCTATGCTTAATGAACTGTTCTTTTAAAAAACTGTTTACATTATGAATTATACATATATACCATAAATACAGTATATCTCTTTAAAATAAAAATTATAATGACAAGAAAATTGATCATGCAGCAATCCACAGCCACACCATTTTGTCTAGGCATGCTGCATTTCTGGGCTAAATTCTTTGACTATCAGAACCAAACGCAACCTCACTTCTGCACCTCTTAAAAGAAGATGCTTCCATTAGCTGCATTCCATAGCGTCAAGCAAGATTGATTCTGCACTGATTCAACCAAAACAAAGTCACTACTCCCCGCCGGGCACAGCACCCTCCCTTACAAGGTTCCTAACCAAGAATGAAACCAGCTTCTGCTTGATTAGCTGTGTGCTGACGACCAGACATGACACAAGGCTCTTCAGTCTACAGAAATGCCTTCTGTATACCCTGCCCACTAGTCTTTGAGTTGAGCAGCTGTCCTGGAAGGAGTTTTGGAATGTATTCCTTGCATATGACATATTCCATACATATTTTACAACAAAAAAAAACAAGCAGTCACTGATAAAATCTGTAAGGAATACATAAGGAAGTCTACCACAAAGCTAAAGAAAAAGGATGACATTCTCTCCCACTGTCCTCAATAAAATAAGTCATCTGAAATTTATTTTTAAATGTTATAAAGTGTTCCTTTTAAAGGTTATATTTTTCTATATTAAAAGATTAGTCCACTCCTAAAAATTGATTTTTTAAAGTTTAAACTGGGTTCCGAGTAACTCTCCAGCTCCAAAAGACTGCATTATAGAAGACATACATTGCTTTTCTGGATTACTGCATGTGTGTTATATATTACATAGACAAGCACAAGGCGCTTGTTTGGTTGGTTTTTTGCGGTTTATTTTGTTGCGTTTTGGTTGGTTGGTTTTTTGGTTTTTGCCTTTTTTTTTTTAATTAACTTTAATCACTTACCCAAGGTTAATGTATTATCCTGTTAAAGGAGAATTTTTCAGTGTTGGCAGGTAACAAAAAATAAAAAATAAAAAAATCACATTGTCAATGCTCCCAGATAGCACTGGCATTCGCTTGTCTTCATTCCCACTTTATATAATTTACACATTATCTGCCTAAAAGTGACTTTTTTTAATAATGCACAAGTTGATTCAGCTTGCCATTGCTAGAACTGTAACCACGGCTAACCAGATAAAATTGGAAATTCACTCAAATATCACTGTCTACTTTTATTTAGAAATAACATCTTACCATTAAAAAAAAAAAAATAAATAAAATCAGTATTTGCCAAGATGTACATAGCCATTTCCTGAAGAGCTACCAGAACCCGTTTTCCAAGCTCTCTGTACCACAGTGGCACCTACTACAGCTGTAATACTCTCTCCTCAGGATGAGCATCTCCAGAGGATGCAAAGCCCTGAAGAAGTCCACAGGAGGAAACCACAATCCCCAGCTGCCATCCCTTCTTTGCCAGCCTCCATGTTTTCCAAACTGGGACACGCAGCATTCCAGCTCTCCTTCACTGCCCAGTGGGGTGCTTCCAAGCCTCCAGAAATCAGAGGACAAGATCAAGAATCCTGAGTTACAAGTTTTTTGTTCTGGTCACTGTTTCCTTCTCCCTTAATGTCTCCCCTTACGTCAGATGCATTTGCTAGAGCAAACATGAACTGGTTTTGCTTTTCCTCACTCTCCTTCCTCCTTTTTACTATTACCCTCTTGTGTTGCTGTATAACTCAGTTTTAGAATATTTCCAGTATATTTCCTTTTTTCCCCTACGGTAGTGTACATCGACATGTGATGTATTCATAAAACCAGTTCAAAATGTTAAATGGTCACTTATACATCACACAGAAATGCCTGTCTGCATTCTTTACTTTCTTTTGCCACCAACTTTCATTTATGAAGGGATTTAATTTATCACTTCCAGGCTTTTACTACTAATCAGATTGCTGATTTCATTTTGATTTCCAGATTGTGAAGCAGACTACAACTGCTTTTCTAATTTAAAAGGATCTTGGGAGCCCTGTTTGAATCCCCCCAGCACTGACCTGGGCTAAGTGCAGCTCATCACATCAGGGCCTTAAAAAGATGGCGTTGAGGTTCTCCCTGCCATGAACTGTGAAAGTAAATAGTGCCTGCTGAGAGTCCCAAAACGGTTCTTTATAAAAGAAAAGTTACTGTGGGCACTGTAAGACACTGGACTAGGAACAGTCTCATTATTTCTGGTAGCACACTATCACGTGATTAAGGATAGCAGGATTAAGAGTTAAACTATTCATTAAAGCTATTAGAGAAGCTAAAGAATTGCTTCTTGGACATGCATAATAGCGGTCTCAGTGGAGTATTTACAAAGAAGGTCTTTCTGACTATGCTAACTTGAGATTATTTAGAAAGCAAACAGATAAACATGTTTATACAAAAAAAACCACCCAAATCAACAACCAAACAAAAATTGTATTGACATTTGGGACCACAGGTCAAATGCTTTCTCCTGCAGGCCAGTCCTTCCATCTTGCCACGAGCCAGTGAAGTGTATAATCAGCACAAACTTAAAGCACTCTTCCTCTGTAGAGGCACAGAGCATTCACCCTACTGCTTTCCGAGGAACACGTCTTCAGAGGGCTGTCAGAAGACAGGCTGGCACTCAAAGTTCTTCACCTCGCCCTTACAGCGACTCTACACCTTGTGTTGCCTTTATTTTCATTCCCCCCAAAATGAATGGTGACATCAAGACCAACTCACCACATACGTACACACATGCACAAAGAAATTTCCTACCCTGTCCCCTTCTCTCTGGGGGCTTGAGGTGTTCAGTGAATTTCCTGTTTAACCAATTTCCAGCATAACCAATTTCCAGCGTTTCCACTTATATTTAAATGGATGCAAAGTTGATGTGCCCCGTTACTACTTCGCCCCGTTACTACTTCACCCCGTTTACTGGCAGCGGGCTGGAAGATTTAGCTACCAATTCAAGACACATGTACCGACACGCTTTGTGAGAGTGAATCCAACTGAAGCACTCTCACTACTCCCCAGACAGACATTCTGCCCATTGCCAAAACTAGATATTCATTTCCTGTGATATTAATAGCGATAGTAAGTATCTTCTGCACATACAGAGAACCAGTAGAGTGTACAACTTAGACACTGGCCAAATTATCCACTCAAAAAATAGGAGATTACCCCTTTCCCAGTCCATGCTTTACATTCTACATGGCTAATAATACGGGTTTGTAAAAGCCAAACATGTAAAGCACTGTAGAAACCAGAACAATTCCTACAAAGGCATTAACCCACGTGTCTGTATAGCCTTGAAATTCCCACTTTACCTGCTTCACTAATTATTTTAATGACTGCTTATTTCTCCTGACTCTTAAAGCATGCAAAATATGACCAAGAGAGATTAATTTGGCAGAATATATATTCAATCATGTATGTCCTCTACAGTTTAAAGGGACACACACATCCTCCCAGTGTTCCCACTGTTGTTTTCCCCTCTGCTTTCCCACATTTTCATACAGCTGCAATTTGAAAACCATTCCGTATTCCAGCTTGAACAACAGTGAGTCACAGACAGCTAATCACAGATCCACAGCAAAGAGAGCTGGCCTCTTTAATGTTTGTGAGTCATTAAAAGCAGAAGTTCAGCAATTTCTGGAAAGCCATGATCAAAAGATTAGAACTTTTAAGAAACAGTAGAGCTATGAAAATGTATTAATATGATGACACAAACAGGCTTAGTGTGTCATTCCGCACTCATCCACTACAAGGTTCTGAAAAAGAGAAGTGTGCATCCTTCTGCTGTGGAAAGCATGGGACTGTATCGCCTTCAGAACATCCAACTGGAGTTCCACCCACATGGGTGAAGAGACTGGTCACACTGTTCTTGTGAAGTCAAGGAAATCTGACAAACGTGGCTTTGTGCCATATTATCCACGGTTCCAGGAACTGTGCATCCCCTATCACTGTACACTGACAGTCTGGAGCCATGAATATTTAAATGTTCTACTATTTCTCAACATTTGCCAAAACCTCTTTTCAATGATAGAATTATAGGTTTCCTCAAAAGCACTCAATTACCCCAACCCACAATAAGACCACAGAAGGGAACACATTTGGCTTTCTAGACTAAACTGATTTGAAATTAGCAGATAAATCAATAACTTACTCAAGACCTTTCTTCTGTAAGAATTCTCATTGCTCCTAAATGTCACAACTGGCCTAGACCTTACCACTGATCCGGGACCTTGCTTTAAGATCATACTAGTCAAGCTGCAGACTGGTTTAGTGTTCTGTGTAACAATTTAATACATAACTCAAACTTGATTAATATAAAATAGCCTTTACCTTAACTGCTGTAAAGATTATTATATTTACCTAGCTGTTACACAGAGAGGGTCCATGAGCAGGAAACATATTAGCAGCTATTGAATAGTGGTTTAATTGCACAAATCCCAAGGATAACTTAAAGATCTTTTAATCAGTGGCTCTATTAAAACCTTTCTGTGGAGGAACACACGTTCACAAATGAAAAGACAGTACATCCCACACAAGGTAAGAGTGCCCTCCTCAGAAGTAACCATGGCAGGAGCTATGAACACTACGTGAAGCAAATACCTTTTAAAGGCTCCTGAATTTAGGTAGCAGCTTCCCTCTTTCCCTGAACAACCACCTGAAGACTGCTGCCTATGGTAAGGCCGCCCATCACCTCATTAACAGTCAGAATCACTGCCGCAGAACAGAAACAAAACAACGCAAAAGAGAACACCGAAAACCAGAGCCATGCAATGGACTCACCCTCAGAACAGTCATCACTCATGCACACTGAATGCCCAGCTCAGGTGTCCCTCTTTTCAACAGCAGTATATCTAAGGATGGGTTATTCCATATATCAGATTATTACAGAACAAAGAAAAACAAAACCACAAAGTTAGCAGGTGTTGACTTTCCTCTCTTTCACTTGGGTATAATCCTTTCGCTCGTAAAGTACGTGACCAATTAGTAATTCCAACTGAAATACATTCATCTCAACTTTCCTAAAAACACCATGCATGGGCAGGAAGCAGTTTTGAGAACATGCAGGGAGGCCAAGAGTGACTAAATCTCCCTCACATGTAAGAGACTTCACAATTTGATTAAGTGTTACTGTGGGGCATCGTGTTAAGAAAGGCTGCGAGACTTTTTAGCAACTATCATCTCTCTCAGCGTATAGAATTAACCATTCTAAGTAAGCCCAGCACTTAACTTGCCAAGAGGAAGAACTCGAGGGAATGTACTTAAATGATTTAATACTTTCTGAACACAAAGAAAAATCATGAGATGACTCCAAAACTGTATCTATCTGTTGTGAGGTCCTAAGAGAAATCTTTCCAGCTCAACTTCTTGCAAGGCCAACAACTTCATAAAATCATTTGAGCTCTACCACCTGTTGTCACATTATCACTCAATGAAAACTGTCCAGTACAGAGATAAGAAAAAACATCTGAATGAGCAACCAGATAAAAACCTGAGCATGTGCAGACACAGAAAATAAAGGTATCTCCATCCTTACTCCAGACCACCTTCTTCCAATTTGCCTATATATAACGGTCACTAAATACAGACTACAGAGAATTTTTAGATTCCTTGTTGATGCTAGAACCTTTAAGAGCTGCATTTGTAAATAGTACTTTCTACCACATGCAACGATGTATCTCAGCAGATACCCACCCTAGATGTCCTGACCTCAGTACTAGAGTCCTACCACACTAAAACACTTCAGCAAAAAGCCATCAGGTCTAGGACATACAACCACACAAAGAACAGTAGCTCGATGCCATTCACCGCTCCCTCTGTTGATTTCTCACACAGTATCAGCACAAGTACAAGACCTCTATTTTTTATCTCTACCATGGTGAATATCTGGATCCAAATGTAAAAAAAAAAAACAAAACACCAAAACACACAAGCCTTGCATTACTTGCTCCTGAAGTATCACACAATCTCTGACGCTAAGAGAAAAACCGTTCTGCTCAAAGGCCTCATCGCAGTTTAAACCCCCAATGAATCCCAGGATGTTTTAACCCAAGGAGAAATCCCTTCTCCTTTTTGAGTCTCCTATAATTCTGATAAAATGCACTTAAGCCTTGTCTACTGAAACAACTTGAACACACGTTCTTAGCACAAATATTTTGTGTCAGTTTTCCAACAAGGTCTTCTCATCTTCCATTTTGTGAAGGGTTTTGGGGTGTTAACGATGAAAGTATTGGAAAGATAGATGTGAACTGATTTAATTCAATTGTGCCACTGGAAGATACAGAGAGAAATGCAGGCTCCCCATCCATAAAGTGTTTATGAAAATATTCCACCAGCAATTTACGTCTGTGTCAGACAAATGAAAGCAGTGTCAGAACTTGCACAAAAACAACACAGAAAAGCCAGATTATCTACCGCAGTCAGCATTTTAATTGCTTCCAAATTTAATTTGTGTGAGGTTATTTCTTTTTAAATCCCTACAACACACACCTAATAGCTGACAAAAAAAGATTATTTTGACATCATTGCTTTCGGCTTCTTAGTATCTGTGGGATACATACCTTTATAGAACCGTGTTTCCCTCCTTCCTGGGGAAATTATCAAGCTTTTCCCAACTTACAGCAGAAAACCCGTATGTGTACATATGTACAAGCATACAGGCACACAAGCACAAGCCATACATACAGGCAGGGAAGCTGAGATTCCTTAATGAACAAAGCAGATGCCGCAAGCCACATGTCCCTCAAAAGAATTAATACATTCTCATGTAGGAACACCTGAAATTTCAGTTCATCTCTAGAATACTCTTATTTTATTGTTATACTGTATCTTCATCATGTACAGTAAGTACATCAATAACTGAGTAAAGGGAAAAACCAAATCAACGTGTTATCAAACTCTCAGTGTTATCACACGGCACAAGACTTGGTCTGTTGTACCTTTAGCAACAGTAATAACACACCGACAGTTTGAACCTGCTGTGGGAAAGTGCCTTCAGCAGGAAGATCTGCTTAGAAAGGCACAACCTACAAAAAAAAGAACCCAGAAACTGCTTACGAAATAGTCAACATTGAAAATAGTGCTGTAAGCTATTGGAGAGATCAAGGCGTGATTCTTTTGTATACATATGCTTAAAATATGAATTTATGACCATCTAAACATCGCGATTTGAGCAGAGCCTCACTCGTAACTCAAAGGGATGCTCCCCAAACTAGGCATGCTACCAAAGAGATGGCCGTTCCCTCTAGTTGGGCACTTGCCTTTTCATATTGAAAGGCAAAATTTTGGGGTTTTTCTAATCAGTAGTTAAATATTCAAAAAAGAGAGACGGGGATACATGAATACAAGTATGTGACAGGTTCAGGAGATCTAGCATCTCGATGACAAGCACTTTTATAAAACACAATCTACAAATATATGTATTTTGCCTTCCAAACCCTACTACTAGTGAAGCCAAACACACTTGCACTACCTCTCTTACAAGAACTGGAAGAGAAAGTACTAAATGACTCAGTTCTTGAATGTTAATAATTGGATTTAAAGTTAACACGCAAAATTACAGGCAAAGATCGGACAGAAGAATTATCCTCTCATGAAAAAAGATGACTAAAGCAGGACTAGAAATAGCACAACAAGCCCTTATTATTGCTTTTTGAACGAATACACAGATTTATCTTGTACCGCTACAGTACCTTCAGCGGTTTCATTGTCAGGTCCCATTTTCTGCTTCCTCCATTCTCCCCTTCTCCTGATTCAAAACCATCCCTTTAACACATCATTCCTAATTAGATGATTAGTGCTTGGAAGGGCAGGAGATAAGTCATTTGCATAATTTAATCATAAAAAGAAGTTAAAGATACAGATTTTGCTGTTCGTTTGTACAATTATCTTCACCGGCCTGGGGGGCTGAGATATTAATGTGATTAAACAGTATTTCTGCAAACAGGCAACTGTGTGTCCTCTATTAAAGCAGAGCTGGAGGCAAATGAAAAATTAATTTTAGAAGACAATCAATTTTATTCTACATGACTGTAATAAATAACAGCCCATCTGCAGACAAGTCATTAGGCCCTGGGAGGCTACATGTGTCACAAAGTCTAAATGACATACAAGGCCAAATTTTCCACCAAAACCAGAATGAGTAATAAATAGTCCACCAACTGCCATCCCCGTTCAGCAAGTGCATCGGATATTTCCCAGAAAAATCATGCCCATGTATGAAGTACTAATCGCTGCCCACGATTTAAGCTGGTACAGTATCCGGAAGTGTAGGTACTTGGTTGTTTACCCTTCATCGTGTTTTCAGTCTCAGCTTGAGAAAGGTTCAAGTTTTTCCATGTATATTAGTGAATACTAGTAATGGACAATCCCTTGTATTCTGGAAGACAGCCACTGCTTTGAAACAGAATCAATTGGCCTGGAACCGAACTAAAGTTCCTTAAATACCAGTTTTCTAGTACTCTGCCGAAATGATTTTCAATTGAACAGTTATAAAATAACAAACTGATTCTAACATGTCTAAGAACTAGAATCAGCAGCTGTGAAAAATCAGGACTTTTCTGAATTTCACCTGCAAGAACAAATTAAGAGTTGATTAAGCAGCCAGGATGCTGCCAATGGTATGTGGACTTTATGAAGTGTACATCCTTCTCGAGAACACAAGTATCAGTTTCCTACTTTTTAAACTCTTAAGGTGCGCTAATACCTTTCCACTACTCTTAACATGCAGTCACCTCCACTTAGAATATTAAATCCCCCTCCATTGATCAAAAATAATCAAGTTTGAGCATAATCATATTTCATATCTTTGAGACTAAGTAAGGATTTCTGAATATCAGCAATGTACAAACATACACAGAAACAAGTTTATAGTAACAAGTTTGTAGTATTCACTCTATGGAAAATATTTTCCATTTATCACCACTGGTGAACACTTTCCAACACCCTGTAATCCCTTATTCTTGGCAAGGCAATGCAAGCATCCATTTTATTGACTCTTACCACTTCTAGCCCGTACCGTGCCTTTCAGAGGAATACCAATACACAGAGATTCTTTACCTGAATGTTTTGGGGTTCCACTGTGGACTTTCTCTACATTTGTTTTCCATACAAGCATACGGACTTACGAGACTACTTAAAATCTATCCAAATACATGATTAGCTAAATATGTAGGGGAGACAACTGGTTTCCAAAGGATCCTTTCATTACTCCACTTCCAAATGTGGACAGAATGTTTCCTGGTGGGGACCAAAGGAACTTCCAGAGTAGTTCATGGATGTGCATTTAGTTTTGATCACTTTCTGTGCTCCTGATCCAAACCCACTGAAATCAACTGAAAGACTCTGGCTCTGCTACTGTTCCACTGCAGAACGTCATTTGCAATGAGGTCAAATTCACAAAGCAATCTCCTCTTTCACATGAGATCCAGAGCCTTCATGTTGTCTCCTCTATAGTGCTGCATAGAAAGCTTATAGCCAAATATTAACACGTTCTTTAACAGAGTTATTAACACTTAAAATACCTCCAGTGCTAAATCCCCTGTAGCTTTTTCCATCTCATGACTCGGGTTAGTTTCTGACCACCACTGACTATGTTTTAAGACCCTCAACAGCATCATTTCATGATACATAATGAGTTGAATAGAAAGACTACCTGCTCTGAAAAAGGGCGGTTGAAATCAGTGTTTCAGAATAGGGCATTATGAAAAATCATCAGCAGAAAAAGGAAGTTTCCAATTTTGCCTCCAGCCATATAACAGTACTAAGCAATCATCCTAAGCACTTAAATTTTTTTAAAAAATATTCTTTGCCCACTTATTGTCTGTATATTTGTTTACTATCACTCAAATTCTCATAGCACTAGACATCAAAGGGGATTGTTTTGGAAATAATGTGACATCGTAAGATACATCACTTCATGTGCGTAAGATGCTAGAAAAGAGCTTCTAATCAGAAAATAGAAAAACTCAACAGCAGCATCAAAAAACTTTTCCAACAACTTTCCCCAGAACAGGTATTTAGAGGCTAAAAAAAAAGTGTACATGGCCAAATGACCTATTAAACCTCTGTATCAAAATAGAGTCAAGAATATTTCAAGGAACTTTAACTTGAAAGACTGTTCTAAAAACTTTAAAGACAACTCAGTGACCATTCAACAAATGAAACTTGCAATTGTTGTCCAGAGTGGAACGCTCTTTGTATAGTTATTTATTATTGTCCATGACAGATCAATCTAGATGACAGGGGAAATGACAGAACCACAAGTACCTCAAGGTGGCAAAGAGAAATTCCCAGGTAGCAGAGGACGGAGAGAATGATAATTGCAGAAAAGGCATAGCAAGAAATTCTGCAGTAAATTCAATGTACTCTGCAAGCAGCGTACAGATCACTGCCTCTTGCAGCAATTCTAGCATGCTCTGGTCATATCAGCCTATTGCACACAACACAGAGCAACTTAAACCTTTCTTGGAGTCTCCTGCCTGACTGTGCACATGCTAAAGGAGTGAACTGTCCAAGCACACTGTCTGCAGTCCAGGCCTTCTAACACCCAGGAATCCCAGACACACTGCATCTGACAACTCAGCCTCCCCATTCCTCCTTCCTCTGCAGGTAAATCAGTAACCCAGTCTGAGTGAACGTTCGTACTTGGAGGCACAACTTCACTGTGAGTCAGCAGCAGGTGGGCATACGACGTGGTGTGGGATGTTCTGTTTCCTTTTTTCCCCCCGCCTCTAGAAGCACCTACCATGACCTAACACCGGCAGGACAATAACTCACAAATAACCACATCTCCTTCTGGACTCACCCACCCATGGCAGAGACCTGAGCAGCACAGGGAGGATGGCTGCATTCACACACCTTTTGTAACACACAGGTCCAGGACAACCAGCCTAAGCTAGATCAGAATACACCAGCCTATGAACTTAGTTTACTGTCATTCAGAGAACACAAGTTCTGAAGACGTAATTAACAGTCTGAACTACTCTACAGCAGTCACTGCACTACTCAGTAAAGATGCCTACCATAAATACTACAAATGGTTCTTTCCACAACAACACGAATGCAGATTCTCCCAGTATTATCAATGGTTAAGTTTTTCAGTCAGACTAAAACATAAAATCTTAGGCCTTTAAGGATTAACAACTACAAAGATTGAACAGTGTATTACAGGACTGCCGGTTGGAGAGGGCAGTACAATTTTGAAGAATGTTTATTTTAAAAGGCAAGATAAGTGAATAATCAAAAACCTCTCTAGTTTAACAGCAAAAGAAAGGTATTTCATGAAATGGCAAGACAGAAACTTCCTTGAGTTCCAGCAGGAAGAAACTGATTTGTTGGAACCAAACAGCAGCTGTGCAACAAGTAAGGCAATATATAAACACAGACAAAGAAAGTGACAGTGACGATGGTTCTGATCCCAGACTGGAACTCCTAGTTCCAGCGTAGGACAGCAGGATCAGTTAACCTCCCTAAGCCCTGCTGACCACGCGAGAGCAAGGCTTGCAGCGCGGTGCTGCGATCACCCTGGCCAAACCTCTTGCGGGCTCCTTCCAAGAGCTGCAGGGTGGCTGTGGCGGCGAGAGCAAGGCACCAGCCCGTGCTGGCAGGCAGAGCCCGGCAGGCCGCGGGGCCACGCGGAGCAAGCGGCATCCACCGCGCATTCGGCAAGTCTCATCGAGAGCACGAAGCGCACCGACAGATCGCTTCGCTCCTTAGTCCTCTGCACAACAGTCAGGGCAGCCTTGGAGTGGGTAAAAATGATTTCTCAAGGATGAGATGCTCAACTCAGGGCATTGTGAGAAGTCGCTTATCAGATACATGAACCGCCACATAAAACACACCAAAGAGACCCTTACAAGCCTCCAAAAAAAAATAAAAAACCCAAAACTCTGCAGACCTACAACTACGTATTTCAGCAACAAGCTCATGCCTCTGAGAAAACATAGCACCTGAGGTAATGAACTCAGGGGTATTTCAGCATTCAGAGTCTGCTGGTCTCTAACTGCCAGCTTTTTATCACCTGGTTCTGGTTGGGGCTTTTGTTGTTGGGTTTGGGGTTTTTGTTTTTGGGGGGTTGGAGGGGAGGGCTGCTGGCATGGTGGGGTTTTTTTAACATGTATTTTAAGTCACATGGGAAAGACTTGCCTTTTTTCCTCCTCCTATTTTTCAGTATTTAGAAAATTGCCCTCCTGCAGCATATAACACTTAAAGTAGGAGGACAAGCAGAGGCAGCTCCAGAGACCTGCAGCAGTGAAGCGAGGTGCCTTCTTCAACTTCACAAAAAAAAAAACAACAGGGATAACGTTTCACAGGCACCAGACATTTTCCAATTAACTGTTATAAAACCTGTCTATTAGTTACCATGTAAAACTTGTATTGAGCAAAAAAACTGCCACACATGTAAGTAAAAAGCATAACGTATGATATTTTAAATATACTGATCAGAAGTTCTAAATGAAACCCAAAATACGTTATTTTTACCCAGCTTCATTTTCTTAATTAGCAACTCTTAAATTACTGTAACATACAAGTAACTAAATCTCCCTACTGGCACAATGTCTGTGCCAAGAGGTTGGTTTTTTTAATTACAAATATACAAATATTCCTTCTCAGGTAGCAGTGGGGAATAAGACAAGTCAGCTCATCAGCACACCATATAGGATTTCAGGAAACCCTCTGTGAGATGGAGAAAGCACAGTCTGAATGATGTGGCTGACTCAGAGGGTTACAACTCACGCTCTGCTCCAGAGAGGACAAACAACGGCAGAGTACCTGTACTGGCTCCATCCGTAGGGCAGCAACCACATCAGTGGTACGCCATGACATCTACTCGAAGCTTCAACAGCTCCCACTTAATCCTACCATCTCAACGTGTGCCAAGAAAATCTTTCTTCCACAGCACACTTCCTTCTATTCTGTAAACTGGTTGCCCAGAGAGGCTGAGAATGTCCATCCTTGGAAATACTCAAAATGAGTGGACACAGCTCTGGATAACTAGCTCTAGCTGACCCTGCTTGAGGAGCTGGACTAGATGACCGCAAGAGTACCCTGTCAACCTCAAAAATTCTGCAAAACATGATTTGGAACAGTAAAAATTAACATTATTTCATACTATTTAAAGTTTTTAAATTAAGTGTTCTGTTTGAATTCCACTGCCCATACAGGTTTGGAAACAGGAGAGAAAAATGACTCAATATTCTGTTGATTCAAAGTACCATGAGGGCATTCCAAGCTAGAAGTTCTCTTGCCACAGACTGGACAGAAATAAAATTACATGCTGAGAATGTTACTCAACATGGCTGTCAGAAGTATCAAAAGAATCGGAGACTTTTAGTAAGGACACCAAGATAGCTCATATAGCCATATAAGTTCACTGAGGAAATTAAGTTCATGTCCATAGCAAATGCAATTTAAACTAAGTTTATGGATTCTTCCAAAGCCTCTCTCAGGAGCAGATTGCCCAGAGAGGTCACAGATGCCCCATCCCTGGAAACATTCCAGGTGAGGTTGGACAGGGCTCTGAGCAACCTGCTCCAGTTGAAGATCACTGCTGGGGGATTGGACTAGATGATCTTTCCAAGTCCCTTCCAACCCAAATGATTCTGCGATTCTTCATAATCCAAAAATCAAAGTTGGCTTCCATGGTTTGGGAGAGAGGCTTTGGAATGATGCATAATTCTAATGATCCTATACAACTGAATTTAAATTGCATTATATAGACGCGTGTGTGTATACACACACACATTGATTGATATCATATATATTAATTACATAAATCCAAAATTAAATCTAACTTCCACTTTTATTTACAGGGCAGCTGAAACGTGTTTACCTGATACGAGAGCTGTGGTCACAGGAGCTTGTGGCTGGGAACAACAGTGAGGGAGACTAATAACAGCGAGCGCAAAACACAGTAGAAAAATAGCATTGAGATACTTTCAACTAAAAATCACAGCTACCTCTGTACAAAATACTTGAAGGAGTTCATCCTACCGGGGCCAAAAAAAAAACCCACCAAGAATAAATGTAGAGGCGATGTTCAAAAAAGCACAACCTTCTGGCATGAAGAATGTTTCTGCTTCTCAGCGCAGGAAACCCTTAACAGTCTCACAAGCTGGTGAGATCTATCAGGTTAAGTCTTGAATAGAATAACTGAAAGTGCACTGATGATGCAAAACATGACATATTTCAGTACATTCTAGTCATAAACAGACCAGACTGTGCATGCTTTTAGACCAAATAAAATATAACATCCTGATTCTAAAATAAAAATTCACCCAAAGCCCAAAGCAATTTTTTTGTTTGTTTTTCGCTATTTAACCAGCAGGTTAAATTCAAGCAAAAATTTTATAGAAAGAACCAATTTAAAAAATCCAAAATTGTTACATGAAGCGACCTCAAAATCCTAGGTCTGCCCTACACTTCATCTGTCACATGCAACTACAGCTGGTGTTGAGGGCAACTGAATTTGTGAAGAGAAGTGGAAAAAGATTTTCAAATATTTATCATTTTCACCTGATTTAATTACATGATACATCAGTGAGGCTACCTAGCTCAAGAAGGACAGACAACTAGTTCAGTTGTTGGGAGAAATCTGAAGGAAGGTGTATTAAGGATCTTTTCAATACTTACACTCCTATTGTATGTTATAAAATACATTTCATTCCAATACTTCGGTGTCTGTGTATGTGCCAAATCCTTAACTAATACTGTCACCAGAAACCTTCAATTAATGATAATATTAATGGAGCTTGATGTAGCATGGATAATAGAACACATGCATAATATAGCTAGATGCCTCAAGTTTTACACATTACTAGTAAAAAGCCCATTAATAAAAGGATAATCCAATAAAAGCACTGTTTGGGATGGCATTACCATACTTCTTAGTATAAGTAAGAAGAGTCTCCCTCCTAAATAACTACTAAATGCTTTGGGTTCTAACATATTGCTGCAAGCTATAATGGTTATAACTGTTCATCCAATACACCTTTTATACAAACCCATAAACACACGAGTGGAAAAATAGCACAGATGTTCATCACTAATGCAATTTCCATTCAATTTCCTAAGTGCAGTCCCTGTGTGCAAACTAGCTTAACGTTATGTTTAGCTTGCAAATTCTTTTAATAAATAATGAATGCAATAAAACCGGTAGATCAATGGCAAGCTGAGAAATCATAAAAAAAAGCCTTTTGTGCTCATGCTGTTGCCGATTTCAAACTTTAATCCAGCGACAGATCGATACTACTTTTTCTTTTTAACCCATCACATAGATAGCAGATAGACGAGATGTAGGTTAAATGCTGCTACCAGATATCAATTTCCAGAAACTCGATAAGATCAGACACAATTGCTATCGAACATTTTATACCTTAACATATACACAACAACATACACTGCTAAACATTACACTTTAAGCCACCGTACACTAATAAAGCAAGCACTCTTCATTTGTTTTGGTTCTTGCCTTTTGGGGAAGCGGTGTTTGTAATTGAGTCAAGAAAGCTCTGACACAATATATTTTAATGAGCAAAATGGGCTTAGCAGGTCAAGATGTACTGACATGGAAATATAATCTCCCCATGCTTGCTAGGGACAATAAACTTTATAGGCGCACACAAAACAACAACATAGCTGTGCTACCAAAAAGAAGGCGGCCAACAAATGTATGTTTTACAGGATTCGGATATTGGAACCTTCTGGGGCAGGTATCAAAGTACATTTGTTAACAGGTATCGGTGTTTCTTACAGGCTGCAGAATGGGGAGAGAGAAGAAACCCTATTACTAAGTCACTCTGGATAACGGCGTTTTACCAAGAGGGAACAAAGATCAAAAGCGCGTAGCCCCAAGGGATAGTTCTAATATCAAGCAGGATAAATCTAAATCACTAAGAATCATTACCAACATCCTCGTGCTTGGTAATGCAAGTTTAATGGTAGCATATAAAAATCTTGCCTTCACTTGCACCAGCAGAACACGTCACAGACAGTGATACCTTCAAAGCATCCCCATTATGTTTGGTTTTGTTATTCATATTGTTTACGTAAATAATTATTGAAATGGTGCACTTCCATAAGCCTACAGGGTTTTATTTTACATTGATCATCACATGAAGATCTTACAAAAGAAACCAGATGGGGACTTTACTTACTTAAGTAAAGATTTGGATAATTTCATTCATAACTTCAGAAAATCCAGAATTATCATTTCTGGAACAGGCACAGAAAAGATTAAAGATCCTACATTCAGCGAGAACAAGATCAGACCCAAAAATGCAGGACCTGCTTGAAAATGCCAGATACGCGTAATTCTTTCAAACATAGGTTCTAAGTAAACACCTCCCACCTTTGATGAGAAGGGCTCTGATTCTAGGAACATTTGTAAGTTCCTTGCCTTTGTTCTGGCAAACTTCCACCGGCATGAAAGGGAGGTTCACCTCAGCAAAGTCAGAACAGAGACTGTGCGGCCCAGATTTCAACACCTTTTTAATATTGATACTGACAAACAGCTCTTACACAATGTGAATTCCAGTCTGGAAGCCATGAAATAAACAAGATACAACTCTTTAAAACATCTTAGAATGCTCATTTTAAGTATTTTCTGCAAAATTACCACGGTGGGTAGATGCTAGTTTCTCCGTCTAAGGCCACTGCCATATGACAAAAGATGATGTTCTAATTCAGTGATTTTTGCCACGCTCCTCAGTTCTACTCAAGCTGCCTTTCACCTGCCTTTAGAACAAATGCAGACGCACAAACAGAGGCTGCGTGTCCAACCACGGCCCCGCTGTGAGAATAATTTCCCATCGACAGAGCTGGTCACTTCTGGAGCCTTTCTAAGCATAATGCTGTTGCCACACATTGATATATTGGTGAAAGAAAGGCAAATAACAATGCTAAAGCTTAAACTCATTTGAAAAAACTGTGAATTTCTATTACATATATTGTTTCCTTTATCAAATTGGAACTACTGGAGCAAGAATACCAAGAATGCCAACATAAATCTAAATCTGTTACAGCCAGTTTCTCCAATTTCTTCTCAGAAGCCTTAAGGACAAAGTCAAAGTTCTTCTGTTTAGGGGGGAGATTAGGAAAAAGAACACTCATGATCATTTTTAACAGTAAAATAAAGAGTCACAGAGAAAGTGATCAGGTTTAACAAAATGATTGAAGCAAATCAAAAAATACTATTTTGTCTTGTAAAGAAAAACAAGAAAGACCACAAGTGGCTTAATAAACACTAAGGAATAAAAGCCAATAAAAACTGCATGTCGCCTACACTGGAAATAGATCTTCATTATTCAGGGCAGAGTACTTCACACTTTGTGCAATCTTTTCCAGAATTTCGAACCATTCCACAAAGACACATTCCAGCCTCTTTATGATCTGCGTTCCACAGGTTCTGCTCCACGCTAATGGATGCCAGACTACACAGGTCAGAAATTAACGGTGATCGACAACTTTTCTAACGTATCTGGCACTAAATGCTAAGTAGTAACAGAAATATAACAGACAAGCGTTCCTGTTTTAAACCTAACACATGTTGAATCCAGCCACATTTAAAAGGAAATTAATAAGATTTTTTTTTAAAAAGGGAGAAAAAGAGCCTTACTTGGGCCTGTAATCAATTTGGACACAACGGTATTCTATTTATAGCAACGCTTTTAACATGTTCTAGTCTTATATTATTTATTCGGATCATTCCTATTACAATGAAATATTAATGTTGAGAAAGTGGTTACTCTGTTAAGGAGCTACCCTACGTTTAGATTTTAATATTGATCTCCACTATTCTGGAATAATTAATCAGTCTGTACGAAACTGTATTTGTCCGACTTTCTGTTATAACACGAACAGAAGTTTAGCATCTTCCCCACAACGATGCCACGATTAAATTTATATTTTGACCTACTCCTAAAGGCAACTTAGTAATTCCAACAGAAGGGGGAAAAGGGGATACCGCCACTTTAAAAGCTTCAATCTCTTTGACATTGCTGGCAGTGTATGGGAACATTAATGCATCTGTCATGATAACAAGCTAAGAATAACATCTAGACATCAAACCGAGCAGAGAATCCATCTGAAGTGATTCATTCAGATCTGTCTCATTGATTTATTAAACACAGGGCAACATCTGCAGCCTCACAGAGCCGCTTGGCAAAATTAATGCAAGATCAATTCAAATGGAAAAAAGTGCAAAAGAGATAAATCAAAACACAATTTGCATGCAGTTCCACAATCAGGCTTATTGGGTGCAAATGCTCAATTTCCCTCCCAAAGCAAATGAGTTTAAATGTTGTTTTATCTTTGCAGAATTGTGTGATTTGGAGTGACAGTGAAGAGTTCTGCAGGTTGAAATGGTGAAAAGAAAAAAAGGAGAAGAAACGCTTGCAAAGACCTTTTGAATATGCAACAAGAATATCATTAATACCTAATTGTTTAGCTTTTTTGTCTTTGCTACAAAAACACAGTATTTTTCAGTTGTAGAAGTCTCAGTAGAAAATTACATATGTATTATGCATCTACACATGCAGGAAACATACAAATACTCCATTTTGGAGGAAAAACATGTTACTCTTCAAATGGGGAGCTCTATTGCTATGAAAAAAAAGAAGGGAATTTGAATCAAGGCTTCTCCAGATTAGTTATGCATCTGATGAAAATATTCAAGTCTTTTAGTAGTTTTGAACAAGCAAAGACTTTCAAGATGTCCAAAAAGAAAGGGGGATTTTTCCAAAAGTATAATTAATCGGCTCAGAAAGTGGAAAAATTCCTTTCTCCATCTCTAGCAGAAGCCACTGTGCTGGTGATCTCTCTCTCTCAAATATTTTAAGTGAGTCTCCTCTCCAAGGAAGAAAAGTGAGAAACTGATCATTTGTTTTTATTTTAACATGCTAGCACATCCAAAATTCACAAGTTTAGCAAAGTCTGAATGTATACTAAATATTTACTTAGCCAAAAACATTTATATAATCAGATGTCCACATTTAAAAATCAATGTACAAGGAAGCTCCGTGCTGTGCTACACGACTGGATTGCTTTAATTATAATCTTGACATCATTCTCCTAATAAAAGGCAGAGTATTGCTGACTATAGGGTAGCTTTTAATAGACAACATGACTAGACTCTCATTATCTCATAAAATAAAACGTCTGCATTTACTGCTTAAATTCATTTCTAAAGCCTTTTATTGTTTGTGAATAGCCAAAGTAATAGAAAATATTAGCTTTACTGGATACTTTAGATGATAAAAAAATAAGCCACGAACTGAAATGCTGCTTCTGGAAAGTATTCTTACTAGTCACTGACTAATCCAGACCAACCTTATGCTTTTTCAGTATCCAGCAGCATCCATCAAACACAGAAATCGTGCAGAAGAGGTTATGATCATAGTCTCATAATCCAGATTTTAAGGACTGATACATTCACCGTCATGAAAATGTCCTCACTACAGTTTTAAATTTCATTTTTAAACAGAACCTCATTATAGCTTTCTACTGTAAGTAAACATTATGCCTTACTACTAAAATTAGAAGATTACTTAAATTACAGACACATGCTAAGGTATTGCAAATTAGTAACTAGATTTTATAGGTATGCTGTACTCACTTGGAGATGCTGCCTGTAATGAAATGAAGGGTTAGTTTCATTTTACAAACCTCGCTTCTAAATTAGGTTACATGATGACGGCTAACAACAAACAAAGTTTGGAACATTTTGTTTACATGTGAACGAAAATTATAAGCGTACCGTTTAAAAAAACTGCAAAGGTCAAAGACACTAGATAAAGGTAACTTGTGTTACATATACAGAGCATAAACAAAAAACTTTGGCTTACAGGTGTATTTCCCTGCAGCTCTTATGAGCTCTGCAGACAAGCTCAATTAAAATTTAAAAAAGCAACAGAGTAAGCAGAAGAATTTCTCTTCTTTTTATTATATATAACTGATTGCATGCATTCCAACTAAAAAAAAAATAGTTAAAAGTGTAGACTAACATAAGAGATGTTGGCTTTTAGAAGTCAACTAACAGTGAAAACAATGACAGCCAGCATTTCATATTGCTTTTTCTGGCAGCTCCCGAATTTAACACAGTATTCCTACAGTACTGAAATATAGATAGATAGATCTTTATCAATTTAAAAAAAATATATAGTACTACAAAAGCAACGCACAATATTTAGAGTTGAAAGTAATGCCTGAGTCGTGCAGTGGCACAACACATATTGAAGGGTTTGCTTCTAAACTATGTCTCTTTTTTTATTTTAATACCTTACTTCCCAGGTAGAGACCTAAACACCGTATGTAGAGCTGTAATAATTCTACCACGGTGTATTTGTTCGGTACCACACGCTGCAGTGTTTCCCCGGTCACTTCACAGCAAACAAAAATTAGATCACTCACGTATTCAGCTATTTTTATCCAACATTAAGTATGGGCTATTCAAGGATAAAAAATAATCTGTAAAGAAAATGACATATTAAGCATTCAATCACCACGACGGAACACAATTAACTTTGTGAAGTCACAATGCTTGAAAAAAGTTTCGTATGCACTGATAACACTTATTACGCATCACACCTGAAACCGTGAATGCAAAACCCTACGGTATCAGGTTATTTGAACCTGTGGCATTTTCAGGAGATCTAAGCAAAGGCTGAGCGACGTTTCAATAAATGAGAAACACTTTAGGAAATGTAAAAGCATCTACTATCCCTGAACAGGTAAAAATACATCAGTGTTTTCATAACTCGGGAGGGCGAGCCTGTGCTTACACACGTGTTGGACGTACTTTCTCAGCTGAGAGCTTTGCTCCATTCAGACGCGTTCCTGCCCTATTCAATCCCCCCTCAACAGTGCCTTCGCCTTCTCTTCAGCCTTTGAGCAGGTCCTTGTTCCACTGACTGCTCCTTTCAGACCCTCTCAGAGCATCACTCGGCTCCTCAGAGCTCCCCCGGCCTCCCTTCTCAGCTGCTCCTCGCATCACTTATTCCCTTACCCTATCACAGCCCTAAGTCTTTGTCAGAGAAATTTAAAAAAAAAAAAAAGAAGTTGGGAAATACAAGTTTTAAACATTTAACACTTAAGCATTTCGGGACCTTAAATCATTGGTTAAATCATCGGACTACATCCAAAGGCTGTATCATTAAACCAGATCCCGTATTTCCCTAGGGAGAAACTTTGGCACAGTCACAGAAATTAAAAAGATTTATTCCTTCAACAGTCAACTTTCATGCTAGTCGAGTTTCTGAAACATTTCAGCTCAGCATTTACACGTAGATTGTGCCCCTTAGTAATCTTATATTCACTTTACTCCAACAGAAAGAGGGTCTGAGGCTCATGTCACAGCACCGGTGTAAGAAGGCAGGAGCTGTGATGTCACAGGTGCATCCCATCGCCACAAACTGGCGGAGGGCGAAGGAGCTGCAGGAACACACCACGAGCAGGAGAAAAGGCGAACACTTCAAACAGACCCATCTAGGAATGGAGTGCGGACGGCGTGCCAGCAGCTCTGTAATGCCACCTGCACCACGAAATAACTGGGAACACAACAGGTCCTGCTGTTGGAGAATGGGTGCCCGCTCTGCTGCTCCAGCCCACAGCAGGATCAGGCCCCGAATTAGCGCCTAATTAAGGTGCTAGTAAAAAAAAAAATAATAATAACCCAACCAAAACATCCAACACGTTGAGCCCTAAGCCGCTAGAAGCAGTGACTAGTAACCCAAAGTTACTACAGATTGTCGTGCAGCAAACCCTGGGAAGAAAGTTTCCTGGCAGGAGCACCCGGACGCGCACACGCCGCTGAGGAGGGACCTCACCAACCCCCCAACCCCTCCACGCTCCCGCCTCGCCTCCCAGCCCACCGCGAGAGGCACTCCTGTTAAACCCCGAGAAGGGTCTGGGTTGTTGGGGGTTTTTTTTGTGTTTATTAGATCATTATCATTTCTAAAGGCAGCAGCTACGGGGTCACAAGCCAGGACTGTAAGCCCGAGGATGGAGATGCCAGCAGGGCTCTCCCAAGCACACGAGCCGCTCGGGGCTCGGCGGGTGAGGCGGGACAGGGGCTGCGGCCAGCACGAGACCCGCAGAATCCCCCCG
>VZZY01017471.1:398103-416406 GCA_013400335.1 Eurystomus gularis
GCCCCGGCGGAGCCCGCCCGCTCCAAAACTCCCCTCGCCGCGCCGCGGGGTAGGAAAGTTTCGCTGCGCGCTGCCCGGGCCGGGAGGGGATCCCGCGGGAGCGGCCCCAGTGCTCTGAGGGAGAGGAGGGCACGGCTGGGGCCGGCGCGCTCTGCGTGCAGGGGTTGTCCCCCTCTGGGTTGAGGGGCCGGCCCGCTCTGGGCTCAGGTGCGTTCACTTCCCCAGGTGGTTTGCGGTCGCTGCGCTCTGGCCCATTCCCGAGAGTTAAAACACCTGTGTCCCGCCACAGCTGAAAGAAATGGGGAGAGGCGCGGGGCGGGGAGGGGGTAGCGGTGCTCGCCTTGTTATTTAACGCACCTGGCTTGGCGCAGGTTTGTTGGGAGACCGGCACTGTGTTGTGACTGCTGAGGGCGACCGGGGTCTGAGGCGAGCAGAGCCCCTCCCGAGCAGGGAGCGTGTGCTGCGCGCAGGGAGCTCCTGGAGGCAGACACAGGAGGCCAAGTCCTCGGGAGGTCTTGCGTGTAATTGCTTCAAATTTCCAGATTCAAGTGCGGCATCAATTGTGTTTTAGATACAATGGCATCAGCCCTCTCCCCACGCCTGACTGTGAGGCAGCCTTAGAAGCACCATATGGTACCTCATTCAGCTGCGTACAAGTAAGACCCAGCAGTCCTGGGAACCAGACAGATCCTCTGTCTCCTTCACCTGAACCAGGTCAGTTGACACAAGAACTGTTAAACTGTGTCCGTCCCGTCTCTCCAAACAAGTTGCCTTGAAAGATGGTCAGACAAATTTCATATAAAGGGGTTGAGTCCGACAGATACACACCCAGCAGCAGCCAGGACACACTGGCTAGACTGGTTATTTGCTGCTTAAGTTCCCCCAGTACTTACGTTATCCCCCATTTCCCAGCCTCTTCTTTTTCTTCCTTTATATCAACATCCTTCTTTCCTGTTTGTTTCCACTTTTTTCAGTCTTTCATCTTTCCTTTCCTAGTTCTTTAACTTCTTCACCCCCCTCTTCTTTTCAGCTTCCTCCTAAAGCATTCAGTAAACAAAGCAAGCAGAAAAGTATAAACAAAACTTTTCAAGTGGATACCAAACCAGCAATGCCAACAGAGCATTTCAGCTATTTCCATGCTCGCGCTGCTTATGTATGCAATCTTCTCCTTCCCTTTGTTAAGCTTGTTTATTTAGGCACCCTTTCTGCAAAGTTTATTATTTTTGCATGATGAGTAATCCCGTTTTCGATGCGAGGAGATGAGTGTACGTGAACTAAATTGCTACATTTGCTAACTTAAATGATCTAAATTACAGTCTGGAGGAACCTCACTTTCTCTCCATTGATTATGTGTGCGTTCTGAGAAAACTAGCCACTTGTTTTAGGCCCCTAGCCTACCTGCCTACCTAAAACTAAGGCATAATTTTCACATAACCTAGGTTTAAATGACTGTCTTTGAATAAGAGTGCTTGTATTTCCTAAGCTAGTTAATGCGTCTTTCTGGGATCAGAACTTAGACTGGCAGCCCTGTGGGGTAGGGGCTATTTACTTTGGCAAAGTGTTAAATACAATCGAGCCCTGAACTCATCTGAGATTTTTCTATACTGGAAATGAGAGAAATAACAAATAACTGACTTCAAATAGAAACTCTGAGGTGTTAATTTTCTGGACATAATTGCTATTAGGAGATTGAATAAATCAGATTCTAACACTTCTCATTGGCTTTGCCCTTTTAAAGACATTTTTTGCTTTGAGATTAATGTGACAATCAAATTCCACCGTGAGAATTCTTTTTCCTTTTTGACTTTAATGTCTTCCATAAGCTAAACATATTTCTAAATAAAACTGAATTTTTGCAAGGCCAGAGGAAGCCTTGCGCATCAACACCCAGCAAGTTGGAGTGGCGTGAAGCAATATAAAATCATAAAGGCTGTAGTAAAAACAGTACCCTTGAGAGGTGACTACCCATGGAGAGAAGAACTGCTCTTAAACTAAGAGAATGCTCAAGGCTTGAGAATTAATACCAGGCAGCTGTCCAGTTCAACTGAGCACATACAAATCAACTCTAGCAATGAATATTATTATTTCTCTGCAGTTTTATTAAACACAAGGCAAAGTTACTAAAGCCTAACAATCATACAGTAATATCTTGTCAGTTATAAAGTATCCAGATGGTTTATTTGAATGAAGTCCAGCAGTATGCAATTTGAATGTGTACAAACTAGTAAGCCTTCCTAGAGCTGAAATAACTATTTTAGAATACTTTTTTAAAATTAAAGTTTCAATATTTTTTGCTCCTTTTAGACTGGTGTGCAAAATCCTCTGTTTTCTTAACACCATCCACTCTAGAAATATTGGTGTACTAGTCCTATATCAAAATCAGCGTGTTTGCTTGGCAAAATGTTGAGCAAAGGTTCTGTTATATTTGTTTGTTTTTGTTTTTATCATCACCACATATGCCCCATCGGAGTGCAATGTGACAGAGCTCTTTTCTGACACAGGAGAGGAGAGGAAAGCCCCAGTCGTTCCAGACAGGGCCAGTCAGCTGCGTTCTGGAAGTTACTTATTGCCAGCTGGCATAGATGTGGCTCCTGGCTCCCAGGGATCCTATAGAGAAAATGATGGGTGACACAATTGACTAGGAGGAGGCAATGCTAAAAAATAATGACAGCTTTTGAAGGGAAGCAGTAGGAATGAATTCAAAATAATAATTTTGTTTCTAGAAGACTGGAAAGCTCTATAGTGATGTTTGTGTTTTGTCCTGGTCTACTGCAGCCACAGGTGAGGCAGGGCAGCAAAAAAAAAGGAATTCCATAGGTACTACAATTTTTTAGCCTAAATAAGTTTTTCTACGCACTTGATACAGGTATGTCCAACGCGAGTAGATGTTACGAGAAAATGCTGGTTTTTAGTGCAGAACTTGGATCTTCACTGAAATAAATGCGAGGGATAAATGTGGACAGAGACTTACGAGGGTCAGAGGTAACTGTGGGCCCAAAACGAAGGATGAAAAAAGTAACTGAAAGGCACATTTATAATGCACCCCGGTCATAATGAAACAAAACATCATTTTTTTGGGAATTCCAGGCTGACTGGAGTCCCAGTGACAATGATATTCTCCTAGTCCTTAAGAAAAAAATTACTCAGGGCCCATCAAAAGCTCTTAACTTAGCCTAGTGATCTTTGAGTTTATATAATGAGCATGCAAGCCAGTAATTCTGCTAATTCTGAGTAAAGGCTTAAAAGGGAAGAAAAAGCTTTATCATTTTTTGCTAGTTTAATGTTTAATGCCTTGGTTTACTTGGGAAAGAATAACCATGATTAGATTAACAAATGTAGGCCACTGACGTGAGAAAAAGAAGAGACTGAAATTAGTATGTCATTCTTATTGCCCACATTTTTCTAGACGCACTAGTTCTTGACACTCGTATTCAATTTATTTCTGACATTTCAGTAGAGTTTTTTTTGGAATTGTGGATTAAAACTTCCCACCTAAACATCAAGGATTTTAAATAAAACTGATTAATCTAAATGTCTATGTATCAATAGAAAAATGATCCTTTCTCTTATGTAATTAAATGTATTGTATTAATGTGTGCATAATGCAGAATCAATAAATAATGAATTACCACTGATTGTAATTGAATGTTTTCATAATTTTATTGTCAGCCATGATAAATAATCAGTACATTTATACTGCATTAAATTAATTAGTGTGTCATTTCTATTACATACATCAGCAGTGAAGTAATGCAGTGACATCTGTTTCTAATGTTTTAAAGATGTGGTATTCCTTATTAAGTAAAGGGAAGAGTTATTAGAGGTATTTCCTGTGATTGGCAGTTATACTGGTACAGTCAAAGAGATCAAATAAAAGAACTTGTGCTCTTGGCAAATGCAGCTTTTCTGCCCCTGATGCTAGTGAGTAGCAGCGCTGGGAGTGAATTTTGCTTGTTCAGGCTTTCAGAAAATCCTGGCCACCTTTCCCGAGAAAGTAAGAGTGGATCTGCGCTCCCTGATACAGTCAGGGAAGAGTAGAACATGCAAAATAATTATCACTCTACAGAAGAACTGAGCATCCACAACCATTTCTAGATCCATTTTTCTACCTCAGTCCTCTGCATGTACAAAGGAATTCCCCTGCTTGGGGCTCGTTAAACAGTCGCAGATTAAGCCTTTTTTGGCTGTGATGTTCTTACGTGGCAGTATCTCACTATTGGGTCTGAAATCTTTGCTTGGAAATCATACTAATTTGACATGTATCAGCACTTTGACACTACTCGTACCGATGCATGGTACTTGCAAACAAAATAGGAAATGGAGTAGGTGTTGCAAACATGGGGACTGAAAAGTGAAAGAGCAGAATAGGAGGAATAGAATAAATGGAAGGGAACATACAGCAAACAAACACAAATCCAACTGTGCCAGGAAGAAGGTTACTTTTTAATTGACTCTAGATATTATAAATTGGGTGATGACCTGTCAAATACTCAGAGCAACAACTATGGACTGCAATAGAAGTCTGGTGTTCTTGACTAGTGCTGTCTTTTCCAAGGCATTTAGGGATGTTGTTAACTTTGCTGTACCATTTACTGTCTTTAAAAAGAACAATTGGGAAGTCTAAGGTTAGGACTTGCCTTTCTGGAGTTCTTAATAAAACAGGTTTTCATTTTAATCTGAAATTTTTCAAACGGTCAGTGTACATGATAGCACTTAAGCAAAACGAAAGCAATTCAGAATTATTTTATTCTTTTCAGTACAAGTCTCACAAATTACTTTCAGCTGCTCACTGGCAACCTTTGCACAAATGTGGGAGAGCAGTCTCTGGAGCAGCCGTGTGCGGACAGCAACTTGTCCACATAGCCACGCCAGACTCGCTGTGGCCCACCTGTCTGGGCCTGACTGACAGCTTCACGTTTAGGACTCTGACCATCCTAACACCATGTTCCAGCCCCTGTAGGCTTCCTCCCTGTGCAACACTTGCGTCCTCAGCAGACACAGTCTTTGAGAGAAGCTCTCCACAGAATCAGCACTGAACTCCACGGTTGAAACTTTACTGGAGGCATGAAGGATTTGACCATTTACTATGGCAACCTGAGAAAATTAAGCACAGAACCACTCTCTCAGACGAGATCCCATCTACTTTTCCTATTGATTACAATTTCCCTTGACCGTTAGAACTGGAGAGATGTGTCCTTCGATGCTTAGACACTGACACTTTTTATCTAAGTGATGTCTAAATACCTTTCTCCTTAAACCGAGGAGTACATTTTTTTGTATAAAAATGTGAGTAGTACTTTTAAGATCATTCTAACGAAATACATGAACACAAGGTGCAGTTTTTTGCTAATGATTTGCTATTTTAATCTGGATTTTGGTTTTCCTTGAGGATAGAGGGCAGTAAAATTGCAAAGCCAGGACCTGCATTACATGGGATACAATCATCATTAAGGTTCAATATTGTTTGCACTTTTTCTTCCTCAGGAAGAAAACTTTATACTCTTGGATGTGTATTGAAGTTAAAACACAGTTTATAGCAAGCCACGGTGAACACAGTACTATGTACTGAAATATATTCACTAAGTCATTACACCTGAACGCTTGTTAATATCCCCAGAGCAACAAGATTAACCTCTTCTCTCACTCTCTATATTTACAGGTCAGCTGAACAAAGTAAAAGTTTTCCTGCACTGTCTGTTTGAGCATCTCAGCCCTAATCTGAAGGCACCACCATCTAGTGGGATAAGAAGGTATTTAATTTTTCTTTACATGTTTGGTATTTTTAAAGATGGCCATTATATTTTGCTTCAATCACAAATTAAAAAGTAATGCTTTTTTTCTTTATTTAAACATACAAGGCTCATGTGGACCTTTCATTAATTCTCGTATCTTCCGTTTAACTGCAAAGCATTTTCTAATAAAAATCTGAAGAGTCATTTCGATGAAAATAGGTTTTCATAAACATTTTATCAATGAGAAAACAATTTATAGCTATACAGGCTCAGTCAGAAGTGTAATGGATTTATTGAAGAAATATTTTTAGTATTTTATTGAATCTACTTTGCGGAAATCCAATTGGCAGAATGATTAATATTGTGAAAGTAATGATCTTGCGCTCATCCTGAAAGCCAATATGTATTTTAGACCGTACAGACACGTGGCTGCAGTTTTCCGTAGAACCATTAATTACCCAGCACTGGGTTGTAAGTACACGCCGACCACTGAGTCCCATCAACCCCAAATTTCAAACCTGAATGCAAAGCATTCATTTTACCTTGGCTCTAGGCATGACCATTCCTTGTACTTTGCCCCTACTGATACATGGGCTGCTACCTGTTCGTATTTGTTTTTCTTTTTAGGCACTTAACAACTGGACAGGATAATGGCAGGGATTTTCTAGGGGGGAGGGAGAAGCCTAAGGGTGAGCCGCGTGTATCCAGTTGTTTGTTTTTTTTCCCGGGAATGCATGTGTCTGCAGCTGTTAGCCTAAGATGCCTCCTTGTGTTCAGGTCCCATTGATCTAGTTACATACAGCATTCCACACATACGGGGATAATTGATTTACATCATTCAGGAGGACCTGTCTTTTTATAAGCGTGGGAGTAAATATTAAGAAATTACCGTATTTTAAAATTCCATAGATACTTTGATATTTTTATATCTAAAACAGTAATGAAATAATAAAGACGTAAATACTTCATGACACATAATATTTTAGTATTCAGAACTTGGGCCTGCTTCTGTTTCCATGGAAGTGACTGATATTTTTGCCTCAGATTAACTACTAGACATTTCAATGTTTTCCTGTCTTCAAATTATAGAAATCTTATTGACAGCTGTTGGCATCAGTGGGTATTCTGCATTGTACATCAATTTTATGATGCTCTCTTTTAAAATACTACATTTCTTCTGGAAGCCATGCAGTAATAGCAATCTGTGCTGCCATTTCTTACTGAAATCAATCTGGGCTTTTGTGTAAAAATCAATGCAACTGGTCCAAACTGGTTGAGGTAGTACATGACCTTTTGACCCCTTGATCCCTAAACCACGAGCCTGAGAAGGTTAAAGACATTTCATTTAGAATGCAAATTAACAAATTTGTAAATAGTTCCATTTGGAATGCTGTTTGCAGTTGATGAAGTCCAGGATGTTCTGCCTCCCACTCCTGTAGAAGAACAAAACTCCTAAGCAGCTCTTTAGAAGACAGTCCAGGATGTAGAGGGAAGTTAAGGCCATAAACTTCACAACTGCCAACTCCTGGTTTTGTAAAAGCCTTTCCCTCGGAATTCTCGTCTATTTTTCAGCTCCTGAAGGAGTGAGCCTGCCACTGCAGCCTTCCTGCCACTGTCTGCCACATCTTGGTCAGACCTTTTCACAACTCCGAAGGAGGCTGAAAGAAAACACAGTGAACCCAGGGCTTTTTTGAATAAAAGGAACTATTTCTTGAAACTAGCTCGGGTATGTTCTGTAGCTCTTTGCAGGAGGTGGAGGGAAAGGTCTCGCCAGGGACTCAGTCGGCTCTTTCACCATTGTTTAGGAAGCGTGGTCTGCAGAGCCTGAATCCACTGCAGAATCGAGTCTCTCTGAATCTCAGTCAAAGGAATACAAAGTGGGAGCAGAATCAAATATTTAAGAGTAGGTTTAAGTTTTCACCTGACCGATCTTCTATGTCTCAAAATCATTCTTGATTTGTTCTGTGGGGTTTTGGATAAAGTGAAAAACAGTCACAGGAGAACATTATTGACTTTATATGCTTTTTTTCCTCTTTCTTCCTTCCACATCAAGGTTGATGTGACATGCATTGATAACCTACAAAGAAATATGTGATCTTAAATAAAACTGGCTTTATATACTTTAACTTCATTGACTTTCTGATGGAATTACCCGTGACTTGTGAAGGCATAAGGATGATCAGGCCACGAGGTAAAAGTTCAGGCTGAAACACCCGTGAGCATTATTATTTAGTGCACAACCCTCCTGTAGTTTTGAGATTTTAAACATTATCCTTACCCATATTTATAATGCTGAAATCTTTCAGTGCCCCATGAGACCACTCCTGATATTATCTTTCATTACTATTATGATGCCCTGAATTTTATGGTACTTTGCACTGAGGAAGACTGTAAAGCAAATAAGTGTCTTCAGAATTTTTTCTAGAAGAATGTGCTACTATTTGATTAAATTATACCCGTCATTACTTTAAATCCACTGTGATATGATCTTCCATATTTTTTCACCAAGTCTGTGAATGTAGAATAGAGCATAGTTGAATATAGACCTTTGAACTTAAATAGTTTTTTTTCCTAAAATGTAAATGTAGGATATAGTTTTAATAGTAATAATAATATACAAAATAATATTTTTGGGCTGTGAGTTCTTTTATATTTTAGATCTTGTTTAATATCCAAGTAAAGGTATGAGCAAAAGAATGAAAGAGAACAGTTGAGAATCAAAAAGTGTTTTTACTTAGAAGTGATAGAGCAAGAATGAGCGTCAGACACCAATATTCTTTGCTATTTTAATGATTAATGCTGATCGAACGTATTGTTGTCACTTCAGTGCATGAAGTTGTCCAGAAATTCTGTATTTGCTAGATATGTTCCATCAAGATAAACTTACTTGAATCCAGAATCTTGTAGTGAAATCTTTTCACATGCAAAGTACATGCTAAAAATGCAAATTCCTGGAGATAGTGAGGAAACGAAAGGCTCTCAAAACTTCCAAGTGTGTCTTTTGGCCAGAGGGGCTGTGTACCTGTGCTGCAACTCATAGATTGTCAGTCTTTCTAATAGCAGGCAGTTCAGGGGAATCCTTACAACAGGTTCTGTCTCACTCAGTCCATATCTTGGACAGCAGCAACTATTCTGTGATTATTTACGGCTCAGAGCATGTTTTTTAAAAGTTGCTAGAGTCTTTCTGCGTAATGGCATGAACATGCTTCTGTTCATCCCAAGGAAATAAGAAGGCAGGCACCATCATTTCATTTAACCAAGACAAATAAGGCTTCCGCTAGAATATATCTTCCCTATTCCTATTTAGGGAATTCCTTGTCATGCAGGAAACCATCTGAAAACAGACTATCAGGAAACTCTGCCATCTGCAAGACTGCAGGGAGCAATTGTTTTCACGAGTCACAGTAACCTTGGTCAGAAACACGATCTTAAACACTTGGCTTCCTAGTCCTTATGGAAGAGACTACCCAGGCTGGCCATTATTTAATAGGAGATTGATAAACATTGCTTTGGAGCTTGGTTTTGCTGACTTCAATCTTTCTTCTTCTTCCACACAACACCACTCTCGACATTATGTGCTCTTTAGCGTTATTTAATATTGCATTCCATTTCATTCTTTACTTACAGCCCGGGAAAGATCTTCACAGTGCATAAACAACTGTGTAAGAGGCTTAAATTCCTGACAATAAAGATGTATCCACCACTCTACACTTCGTGCCTTGTACCAGACACCGTAAAGTAAAATGCTGGCTGCCTGGCCTGCACTTTACACCGAGCTGACAACTACAGCCATGTGAGAGAACGGAGAATCACACTGCTGATCTCCTGTGTGCTAGGCAGATAAGGTCTGGTTCAGAATTTTATTCTATTTATGGTAATAGTTTCCATTCAAAGTTTAAAGAGTGAAGGAACCAAATAAAATTAAGTTGTGGGAAAACAAAAGCCTTTTTTTCAAAGATGCCAGGTATCAAGAATTGTATGAACACCAGCGATGGTGATCGCGCTGTTTCAAAATACACCCTTTTTATAGTCATGGCAAAATTATCAGGGAAATAGGAATTACAAAACCTGTATTTCTTTTGCTGTGCAGAGAGTAAGGCCTTTGTAGTCTTGATTGCCCATCTCTCTTTTGATTGATATAAACTCAGTAAAAAAGAGACTGCTTTCACCAGCAGGTTTTGTTGTGGAGCTGAACTCTTCTTCATTGTCAATACTGACAAACTCACAGAATATAGATTTCCACGTGGAACGCACACTTTTTACTGTAGCCCCAATAACATGGAACACAGAAGGAATAGCGGCTGTATCAATATGCACGGTACTGGAATAGAAAAAATCATTAGTGACTTTGAAAATCTTCAGGAGCACAATGTCTACGTGCAGTTCCAGTTTATTAGCAGACTTTGTGAATGATCTCCTCACTGAATGCACTACTACTGAAATTCACCTGCTAATTGGTTTGTAACTCTCACCGTTTACCATCCCGTGTCTGGTCAAACCATCCAGACTCGGGTAGAACATCACTATTTAGAATCTCTTTCTTAAGAACATTTTGAAGTGGCTTCGCACAGTGTCTACGTATCAGTTGTTCCATACAATTTGATTAGATTTTATTGAAAAAAAACATCAAATGCACGTATGTAATACTTCTGGATTTAACTTCTTTTGAAACAGTTTTCCACCTTTAAAAAATATTACAATAGCTCCAGTGAAAAGTTCAGACTGAAAAAAGCAAATGAAAAACCCCCAGCATTAAAGCACAAAACAGAACTGACATGTGAAATGTGTTAGAATTCTTCTTTGAATCAGTCATTTAGACATACAAAGATAATGATGATGATTATGATGACAATAATTATAATCAACTAAAATTTAAATTCATCCATTTTCTTCTATGCAAATACCAATTATATTTCTTTTCTTAAAAATGAATGTGACCATTTTAAGTAGTTATTCTTGCAAATCTTCCTAATAATCTGCCTCAACATTTACAACAGCAGAGCATTCTTCTGGAGTGGGGGAAAAAATGCAGTCTCTTCTGCCCGCACCGAAGGGTCGATAGAAGGGTCTGTATAAGCCAAATAGAATTAATATTCATATAGCACCCTTGGAGTGTGAGGAGCTATGGCCTGTTCTTTCCTTTTATTTACCTCATCAGACAGAGGAGGCTGGGCCACTCTTCAGGTGCCAAGTAGATACAAAAAAGGGGAGTGAACGTTGTGTTTGCATTTGTTCTGGTCTAGAGTTCCTGAGTTGTTTCAGACACACAGCAGAAGTGAAGTGTAATGACTCAAGAGTCTTCCTCCCTTCCCTAACAGAGCCTGTGATGCAAAATTGTTCTGAGAGAGGTGGTTACAGTTCTAGGAACAGTCAGATGCTGGGGAACAAGGAGCAGTTTTGCTACAGGAGAAATGACTTTATCAAAGATTGTAGGTATTGTGTGGATCTGTGACGTAAACATCTGCTAAGCCTGACAACCACCAAGCCCAGATCCTACGCAAAAAACCATGATGCTAAGACTAAAACAAACAATCAAATAGGTCTTCTAGTTAGTACTATGCATTACGATTTGTTACATGCAAACCTAAAATTCTCACTAACATCCGGCTGGCTTAATGTTATACATTATAACTCTGAGAATGCGTAACGTGGAGAACACGCGAGTACCAAAGCAATAGCAGTAAAATTCACATTTCAGATATTCTGGAAGGCTCAATTGCATCATCTCCCGCAAGCAGATTACAATGCAAACACCTTATAAAAAGCATTAAATACTTTAATACAGCTGACCCACATCACGTTTACAGTAGGAACATTCTTTTCCTAGACATACATGGTTGGATTAAAGTTTCATAAGTACAATGTGGATGTCTTATTTTCAGCACAAGAAAAGCTAGCATTTAAATGGAGCGTACCATGTTTGGATTGATGAAAAATAGATGTTAAATCATACATGTCCTTTCTGATTTCTCAAAAACATCACTACATGTAGTCTGGCACCAGTGTCCAACTTTGGCAAGTTGTGTTCTGGGAGGCAAGCTGAGAATAATTGCATTTCAAGTTTCTTAAAAATTTCAGTGGATCACTATTACTGCTCCCTGGCTTTAAAATCCTAAACAGAATATGTAAAATACCGAACTTTTTTTAATGTTGTGAGGGAAATGCTTAATAAGGAGGACTTTGCTGTGCATGGCTTTGGTAAATTTACCTACTGAATTACCTACTTACGAACAGGACCGATGGAGAAGCTGATGGTTTTCTTTCTAGTCACAGCCCTTTTACGACTAAAATTTTGCCCTAAATCGCCCTCCTACAAGCGGCAGATATTTTCATATATGCCCTTTCAGAGAGAAATAGAGGAAGAGAGTCTGGCAGCTCCTCCAGTGGCTGTTTGTACCCTCAGATAACGTAAGTTTTCACCGCTGCAAGTGTAAAGCCTGAACTAAATCTCTCTCTTAATGCAGCGCTCTAAGGGGAGCACTGACAGACCCACAACACTGGAACTGAAGCAAATTCAACCTCAAACGCAGGCTTTCTCAAAGTGAGAATAATGTTTGCATTTTTATTCATCTGCTTACATAGCTTCAAATGTAGTTGTTAGACTTAGTTCCATTTTTTTAACTTACTATTTTCACTGACATAAAAATTGGTCCCTCACTGTTATTCACTCCTAACTTTTAGCTGCCTCTTGGATACAGTTTCATGTTTGAGTCCTTGGTGATAAGTGTGTCTTCACAAGAATCTGAGCTTGCAAGAACTCATTTCACCCGAGGCCTTTACAGCCTTTTGTTTATGGTTTCTCTGGTGAAGTCTAGGTAAAAATACTGCATATGAGACACATCAATTCACTTAGCTTTATGGACTACTTTAAACTCTTTTAACTATATTATAATATTTATGGTGAGTTTTCTAAGGGAGCTTTATCACTTTCAGAACTTTAAGTCTTGGGTTACCCTCTCTTTTCTCTCCTGCCATTTGTCATTTATGATTTTCAGAACTGGAGAATACTACTGTTTTAAAAAATACACTGGAATCTTGCACTTGTCATTCTCGAATAAGGAACTACAGCCTTCCACTCTGTGGCTGGTTAGGGATTTTTCCTTCATATGCCAAATTATACATCTCCCAGACCAAGTGCTGTTTTTTTCAGTATTTGTATGGGCACATTTTCATACACTTATGTACAGTGAAATTAGATAATTACTCCTATCTCATGTTTAAAGCAATATATGTTTCACCTTTAACCGTAATTATTCTTGGTTAATCAATCAGAGAAGGCCATGAGGTAGAAGCTGAACATGTGCTGACTGTCATGAAGTAGGAGATTGCCCTAATGGCTAAAGAATCCATATTCATAGATTGGCCACAAGTCAAAGAGCTGAATAAAAGAACTGCAATATGTAAAAGAACAGGACTATTTCCAGAGAAAAGAGATTCATTTCTTACATCAGCTACAGTCTCCAGATGTCTTGGAAAAGGGACGTTTTTCCTAAACCTTGAGAACACAAGTGTGAAAACATCTTACTATGCAGTAAAAACTGCTTCAAGTAATACTGCAAATGAAAGAAGGCGGTAACTGAATGCTGTTAGACCTGCTCGGCCGTATTTACTCATCTTGATTTATTGCACAGCTTCAGACAGCAGTCCTGTATATCCAGTCAGTTTACTTTGCTTGGTGCTTACTCTCAATTTCTGAAATATCATAATTGACCAAGGCTTTTAGATGCCAGAATGCACAAATAATGGAACTGCTAGGACGCAAAGCATTCAACTCTGCTTTGGTTTATAATGGCATTATTTCAGTAATTCTTCCCAATTTATATTGATGTTATTGATACCAAGTTTTGTTCTAATAATGCCATTTCCAGCAGAGGGGAAGAAACAGAAGACACTGGTTATTAAAAGAGGATCTTAAAGATGCAAGGTTATCACTTAGAACATATAATTGAGCTATACAAACATCCTTTGATATATATACTCCACATTTCAAAATTATCTTGACATCAGCACCGGAAAGCATTTTCTCAGGTAACCGACTTTGCCACCTTATTAACCAGTCTTGAATTTGGGAGTTTGAATACTTTGAAGAACCATTTCAATTTTCATTTCCAGGGTGATGACACAATGGTGATAAGTTGTGTGTTCTTTTATTCATTTGAAGAGGAGGAACTCGTAATCTATATACAGTGCAAAGCCTGAAAGAAAAGTGTTAAAAAGGAATATGCAACCTTCTGCCAGAAATACCACTGTGTATTTTCAAAGACCTCTTCAATACGGTGAAGAACACATGCCAGTCTACTTGGGAAGTGAAGAAAACCTCTGAAAAGGAACACATTCCTTTAAAAATTCACAGTATAAACGACAAAAAACATAGTCACAAACTCCTGATTTTTTTTTTCTGTACATGTACAAAGGAAGTTTTAAGTTTTTGCTTAAGTATATTGACATTATTTCAGTTTCAAAACTAATTTACACCATTCTTTATCTCAGAAGTCCTAAAAAGTACACTTTGTTACCAACAAAAACAAGATGCAGAATGAAAATGAGGAAAGTAAAAGGCTGATTGACAAACATACCTCAATGCTTAAAAGAACCCCACCCTACTATAAAAGAAGACACAGCAAGAATAATTCATGTGCTAAACTGAATTATTTCAGGCACTGTTCAGACCGCTGAGAGAAGTAATCTAACCAAACACAGAACTGAACCGACACCGTATATTGCATATAATGCGCTAATAACATGGGGTTAGGTCTAGGTAAATTGCAATGCAGTCTGATTCTACTACCACTAGTTCTCCAGGTCTCCCATTCCTGAAGTTTTCCTCCACACGTCTCTAAGAGACAAGCAATAAAAACTGCAGCGTGTTAGTCATCATCCTAGGGTCATCAGCTATTTTGAGCCTTAATGATCAGCTTGTAGCATAAAAAATAACTGAACTTTTGGGCTACTGCAAAGACTGTCGCCTTCACCCTGCCCATCTCTAGTTCCAGGAAGACTACAACTTCGCAGGCGATCCGTAACAAGGCTGCAGTGGAGCCTCCTTTCCACGCTCTGCCAGTTATGCTGGGCAGAGCAGCCTGGTCAAAGCTATGAGCCTGGTTTTTGTTCCTTGTGCTCACTCAGCACAAGAAGGTTTTGACTGCAATGAGAAACCTCCAGAATTTTTGCAGAATGTTATTAATTGAAGATTGGACAAACAGACTTCTTGCCTTGCACACTTACAGAAGGAGAGTGAAATGTAATTCTCTTTCCTCATCTCTACCCAGTCTCTAATTTACTCACATCTTAGTAATCACCAGGGTAATTTCAAAATGCGTTTCAGTGCTCCTTAGGTAGAGAATGTGGATTTAATTACTCGGGGGTTTTAAAAAATATGTTTCGTTCACTGATGCACCGAGGCCAAGATTACCGCGTCAAAGGCGTGTTCAGACCATCCCTGGAAACTCAGTGTCTAGGCACGATTGAGAATTTGCACTTTGGGGTCTAATGCCCCTGATAAAACACAAGCGATGTGTTTTAGGGGTGTGATGGGCACTGAGCCCTGTAAGCCGTGACAAGGAGGAAAGAAAAATTCAGATAGTGGTAACAAGGAAGAAGTTAGAACAAAGGTGTATCAGAGATTGGAAAAAAATTGAAAACAAATGATTTTTTTGCAAAAATGCTTGAATGTAGAGTGGCTGTTTCTGTAGTTAATGAACAATCTAGTTTGTGCATGCTTGAGTGACTGACAGTTGCATAACAGCAAACTCTATATGACAACCATGCATAACTTCAGCAACACACAAACATTTTCTTGCTGCTTGAACTAATGAGCCATTTAGTTGGGATAAATCAGGTTATTCAGTAGATGTTTCAAGCAGCTAATAGGCCCGATCCTGCTGCTGATCCTTATTCAAACTGGTACTCAAGTAGAATTAAATTCTGTATCCACTGAGCGAATAATAGAATGAATAATGAGATTTCACACAAAGTGTGAAGTCACTGCAGGATAAAGAGACTACATAACTTAAAATAAAGTTCATCATAGTGAATACAAAGTATTTGCTGTTTGTTTTTGGAGGAAGAAATATTTGATCAAGTGATCTGAGACTAGATGGTGAGATTACTGGAAACCCCATCATTCTAATGCTCATTTCTCTTCCTGATTTTTTTTCTTGGGCTTCAGCGTTTCTACTTGGGAAAATAAAAACACTGACATAGTTTGTGGGGTTTTGCTAAGATTACTATATTTCTGAAAAGTATCTTGACAAAGTTAGATATTAACTACACAGACTTTAAAGTAACACAGGTAGTTTTATGAATATGTGAAAATCCCAAATAAAAGTTACAAAGCAAAACCCCATGTTTTTATGGGGAGGGTTCTGCTAGAAATCAAATTATAAGAAGTTTCTTGCAGGGAAAGTATTTAGGACAGCCAAAGATGGCCTTTTACAATAGATCTTTCCATGTGTCTTTCTGAACATGGCCAAAAATGCTGCATAAATCCTCTGCAATATACAGGGTTGTGAATTATGTCATAAACCATAGGAAAGCAAATGTCTGTAATAATAATGGTTTTATAAATTACACTTAGTCTTGTCAGGATGCATTTCTGAATGTGTTTTGGCAATTCTAATTGATGAGACCTAGTTTAACAAAATACGGGGAAATTCTGTAATCAGGCCACAGGATGTGCAGTTTAATTACGTTGGTGTGCATTTCTATTTGTTTCTAATGTAGAGGATCTATTGGTAAAATGAATGCCCATTTTGTGGTCTGTTATGCAGAAAATGTTTAATCCAGTGTTTGATTTACTCTGTTAAATCTTCTTTATTGAATGTGCTTATTCATCCATGCAGAATTGGGTATGCTGCTTTCTGTTACTATGACATTGCAATTAAATAGCTAAAGAGAAAAACATGGTAAGACATTTTCTCAAGGTCCATGAAATTCTCATAAAAATTATTCATACTTACATAGTTTATTTCCACATTTGCTGGTATTGAAGCTGTACAGAGAAATCTTTTTGTGTTGTCTGGGGCTGAGAAACCTCGCAGTTAAAAAGATCCTGAATAATCATTTTTGTCAAATAAATAGTACTAAGAAGAATTTCTGGTCCAGTGGATAATGACTGTCATCACGAAATAGGATTGCGCTGATTGCATCTTATGAATGAAGCTAACAGGAGCTCGCAGAACCAAACAACAGCATGTTGTGGTGGGATAAATACTAAAGCACTTGAGAAACAGTAAGACATTGACAGGGCAAGAGCTCTGTTCTGGTGCAGCCCTGGGAGTACACTAAACAACAACAAAAGGGTCTCACAATGAAATTATATTTCCATGAGCATGCCCTCCCTCAGGAAGAAAAGGATGCGCAAGGAGAATGTGTCTTATCTGGTCTGACCAGTATAGCGAGGCTTTGTTCCGCACCTCAAGACATTTAGGTCTGGGTGTTCCAGCATGGTGAGAATTCTGGGGCTGAAGTTCTGTTGTCCCAGGTTAAAAAGTACAAATGACAGCTTCATTAACGGAATTGCACTGTGGAAGCTGCAGAACGGAGTGAGTTTTAAATCGTCTGGGCCGGTTGAAAGCATAAATAGAAGGAACATAAGATTTAACCTTACAACATTTACACCTGAATCCGTAACGGCTGCTTTTCCCTGTTACACATTTCTGAGCACGGTAATCAAATACCGACGTTTATATCTGTGTATTTGTGGTTCTTGCGCTCCTCCATGCTTCCTGCTAGGCAGTTTTCTGCGCCGGCCTCTGTTCTAGCACGTCGGGCAGTACCGCAGGGGCGAGGGGGTCTCTGGTTTCCATTAGTCGCTTCGTACTGTTTGCACTGTTCTTTTGCTATGTGCACAGGGAGCTTGTAATAAGGTGTTAACAGGCTGCTAGCTGGTTTATTGTTATTATTGATTGCAGGTGTTAAGACTTTAATATAATAATGCGTAATGAATAACATTAAGAGATTAGTTTAGAGCCGAATAAGCCATTAAATGCAAAATAAGAAGCGAAACTTTCTGGACATTTCCAGTGCGTTCCGGCACGGGTAATTTCTGTGCTGGGTTATTTCACCTACATCGCTGTATCTGGCTTTTCCAGATCCCTCTTTTTATTCTTGCTGTTCTTTCTCGCAGCGTTGTGATACAGGAGGGGCTACTCCGGAAGAGTAGATTCTGTTCACTTCTCTGTAAGGTGAAGAGGAGGCAGAGCAGGACTGAAGCGTGACTTAAGGCTTCAGAGGGAAAGCAAGAGCTAATATTAATTGATTGTTGAGAAAAACAGAAAGGTTTTGGAATGCAGAGAATGAAGTACAATCCAAAGTATGATAAGGCTGTTAATTAATAAGGAAGGACACAAGATCAATGCCTAGAAATAGATGAACTAACACACTTGAAAAAAAAAATCTGACTTCCATACGGTGCTGTTTCCCGCGATGCCCCCGCCTCCAGGCGAGCGCTCACGCCCGGGATCGGCGGAAGGGCGGCGGGGAACGCGGCGAGCCGGGCCGCCACGGGGGTCGGTGCTCCCGCTTAACACCTCCGCTCGCAGCGGGAGAGCGCAGGGAGAGCTCGCTGAGG
>VZZY01017471.1:416465-522534 GCA_013400335.1 Eurystomus gularis
GGCTGCTGGGAGCACCTGCGTGGACAGCGCAGCGCCCCGGTCCCGCGGTCTCGCAGGCCGCTCTAGGGTTGTTGCTAAGAGTTACAGAGAAGATTTGCTGAGTAGAGGTGGCTCGGAGCTACAACTGGCAGGGAGATCAGCGCGAACCCCTCCCTGTGAGCCGGGAGCCGGTCAGGGTCACCTCCTGCCCCTGCACACCTCACATGGAGTGCTCTTTGGGACTTCATAAAGCCTCGCCTGGCCCTGCCACCCCTCCTTGGCAGCCCTTTGTCCTGACACCTTCTTGCTGGTCGAGTTTACTTTTATGCGCTGAGAATAGCACTGAAAAACTAAACTCTCATGTTGTTGCGGTATATGTGGTACAAAGTGATGCTGTCTTTTTAACTTTGTTTTTTAGAATGCAAAGACTTTTATCTCTTAAAAGTTTTGGATTTTTTTTAATTTCTATGCCTGCTTACAAATAACCCCAAACTTTGGGTTTTTTGAGTCGTTTTCATTAAAGGGTGTATCTCAGTATATGACCAAATATAAAGTTGAACAATGGCCTGTATCAGAGACTTAACTGTGGGCTTTCCGTTACTGCCTGGACTTTCTAGGTCCTGTAGAGTTCATCCAGTTTCCTGTTTAGGTGAATAATGATGGAGAACATGAATGTTTCACTGAAACATACCACAGCACTGTAACTACAAGACTAATTCTAAACTATTCCTTCAGAAGTAAGATACTTCCTGCTTGTGTAGCATAATAATCTTTAAGTACTGAAATCGATTTTTTGTTTTGTAGAATACAATGGCAGTGTACTGCTTGAACTGGTCTTGATAAGCTCTCCGGCCTAAATTCAGCATGCAGCTCTGGTCTTAAAATGTTCAAAATACAGAACTGTTTCGAAGTCCCAAATGTACGCTCATATTTTGTTAGAAGTTACGAAGAGCTGCCGCAGTCAGCTCGGCGTGTTGGTTGGAGCACAAAAGTGAAGACACTTCCAAGTGTTACTGATTTCCCTGTGAAAGCAGGAACTGGTTTTGGAGTTCTCTAATCTGTCAAATTGTGTCCTTCAGATTTACGAGTACTTCTCTAGCAATTTGGAATAGAGTGAGTCTGTTTCATAATGTAACTGCGATTTTTGCTATTTATCAGAAAAAAGTAACCCCCTTATTCTATACATGTAATTGCTCAAAGGATTTCTGGTTTAGTTCTGAAGTTTGTGAGAGATTATAAAAACATATTAGTCCCCATTGTTGACCATAACTCTACTAAAAGTGCAGGAATTAAGGTTCTTGGGCAAATTAGGAGATCCCTTCTGTGTTTTTAAAGCTGTTGTGTGGAGTGGAAGCCCTACTAATGAATCTGACGTTTTAATGCGAGTTCAGATTTTTGAATATTTTGAGCATATAAGATGAGTAGTAAATAATGAAAGGCTGAAATACGAAACTGAAAGGGTGAAATAGTAAAAATTGTGTGAATTCTGTGATTTTTGAGGATAATTCATTTTTACTGCTGTGACAAGAAAAGTATTTTATCGTTTATGTGGTGATGTAGACAATTAAAGGATATTCAGAGGTTTATGAAATTTAAAGTTAGGCTATTTAGCTATTCTAGCTACTAAGGAAATCAGAAGATGAAAATGTGGTAGTAGGAGTAGCTACTGTAGCTACTAAGGAAGCTGGTGAAGGTGTCACCCCCTTCAAAGAGCTGATTGTAACCTGCACAAGTAACACTTCATCTCTTCATGATTCCAATGGAGGAGTGAAAACCTGCCACTTGATGTTTCCTCTGAAGCTTTTGCAATTTTTGACGAAGGTAGAACGTAATCCAGTGTGCTCTGGCAGCTCTGTGGTGCTGGGGGGGTCTCACAGACCGAGGGAATCGCTCTGGCCGTGGCAGCCAACTCCCGTGTGCCGTCATTCACAGCCCGTGATATGTCGTGCTTGCTGAGTGTGCGTGTTGAGTAAGACCAGGCTGCTCACTGCGGAGTGGTGGTGGGATGTCACAGCAGAAGATGTGCACGCCTGGGCACATGTGAGAAGACACCTGAAGCTGGTAGTTCACCAACAAAGGCACCTCTGGCTGACCTGTCCATGCCAGTGAAGTTGGTCAGGCAACACCCATCAAACACAATCTTCCACGCTCTGGAGTGATCGTGTAATATTAGAGCTTTGAAGGAAATTATTTGAGCTAAATTGTTCCTCTGAACTGTTGCTGCATTTGGTGGTGGTGATGGTGTGGATTTGTATTCAGGAAGATGGTTTTGCCCATGTGTAGAGAGCATTGCTATAACTAATGTCAAGATTTTCAGAATTCTGCTTTTTAGGATTTATTTTGTCTTTTCTTTGCATTCCTTTTACTAAGAACCTACATAAATAACGACTAACATTACTGACTGCTTTTAAAAGTCTGGATGAAATTACTCAGTATGGAAGGTTATTCAGAGTAAAACTTTCATCTGTCTTCTCTCCTGGGAAATGGCTCCAGAGGGAATATCTTAGCCATGTCTTTAACTCTCTGGTTTCTAGTGCTATAGGCAGTGCTGAGTGTACCTACGGATATTTAATTGTCATATTGTAATAACTAGAACGTTTGTGTTAATGATCTTTTTAACTGCACGGTAGTAATTGCATTCTTTTCTGCATGTGTGGCTTTTTTCTGGTTTTATAATTTGTGCATCTGTTAATTTTAGTAATTAGATTGAGTGGTAACATTAGATTTGAATTTGTTTTTGTTTCAGGCTCATTTAATGGTTTCCCTGTAGTAAGCTTAATGAGAATGGAACGTCACACTAAATTTTAGTCCTCGGTGCTCCATTTAATGCTGAAGTTCAATTACTTCATCAATATTTCTATGGGAAAAGTAAATTCACGTATTGAAAAAACTATTTTCCTTAACCCAGCAGAAACATTTTTTTGTGTGGCCAATTTTAGAGCAAGATGGATGCGCGGTACAAAAATCCTGGTCCCGGTGGGCTCAGCCGTGAAAGTTTCACTACTATAATGGAATTTATATCCATAGTGCTAAAGAAAACCACGTTATGGTATGATGTAGAACTGGTGGGCGTATCTGGAGGTTTTCAATGGCAACACAATATAGAATTGGAGCTGTTATGATCTTGTTCTTTCATTCTACTTCCTTTTTTGTTGCAGTGTTGAAGCTCTTTCCTTCCCTCCCAAGTCTCTCACATCCCTGCTTTCCTCTATAGTACTATGGTCAATTTACCAACAGGAGTGGATTCATTGGGTCATTCGCTGCCAAAGCAGATATTCTGCAGTATCATCAATCCTCAGACCTGCTCTGGGGCTTTGGAAGGTCTGTTCTTTGGGAAGTGATAGTGATTTTTAGTTGTCTAAAAGCCTGTAGGATCTAGGTTTGGAGGGCTCATGTAAGTACTTGCTTGGGGAATTCAAGGTGGGCGTTAGTCGTGTTCGTTTGAATGACTTCACTATTGATAAGCTTTTGTGGGGTCAACTTTTATATTAGTGCAGACATGAAAATGGTAGAACGTGCGTAGTGAGAGGGAACATTGTGAGTTCTTTGATAAGTATTTGTCTTGAAAACCAGGCATCTGTTTGAGCTGGGAGTAAGTGGCAGAGCTTTTGTCTTTAGGCGGTTGTCAAATAGGAAAATTAACAGGCAAAACATTCAGCACTGTTGAATTGATGGCAGACACCCCTGTTAGCGCAAAGATCCCCGCCACGGCTGTGCGTATTTGTAAGTGGTGTGGATAAGGATGCAGGGTCATCCTTACCAATCAGCTCAATCAGCTGAAGAAATTCAGAGGATTGCATTCAGTCTTAAACTTGTCTCTGATGGTCCAGGAGGCCTGGATTAACTGCTGGTGAAGTTGTGAAATGAAGGCTATGGCTCTTTAAAAGGTGGTTGTATTCACAAGTTTGTCTGCCAGTAATTCTAATTTTTTTCTGAAAAGGAGGTATTCTTTATAAAAGCAGTCACAGTAAATTTTCTAGTTCTATGCAATTTTCTTTCCATTCTGGTTTTCAGTGGTTATAAATAACACATGAAATGACTTTCAAGGTAGAAAGCAGGAATCCATTTTGAAATATTCTATAAAATAAAGAGTGATTTATGGTTTCATATGATTTTGGCTGAAAGCACTCGGGCTTTGCCAGGTCATCAAAGTCCTGTCAGGAGAATCTATTATTTATTGTTCGATATGCTGGGAGTGGTGTAAGTACTTTATGTTTATCTTATGTAAGTATAGTGTTAGGAAAAATCACTTCCAGATACTAATACAATTTTTAAAATACGCCATGAAAAACGAATGTAAATATTATAGATGTGAATTTTGAAGTTAACGTTAAAGATGGATTTTTAGGAAATACTGAAAAATGAGTCCAAAATGTTTTTATTGTTGCAGGATATTTTTAGGATGTGCTTAAAATGTTTTTTAATACATCTTCTGTGCTGATATTTTGGTTGCATTATCTTATGTAAGTACAGAGTCTTCAGTTTACATCAGCAGTTATTTAGAGGTTTACAAAAAAAACGAGATGGAAAACCAGCTGAAAATGGATGTTTCTGGATGTCAGTGGTCATTGTGGACTAACAGTGGCACTGCCTTGCAATCACAAATGTTGATGTCTGGAAGGAGGAAATAGGCCCATATTTTTATTATTATTTGTAAATAAATCATGACCTGTCCATGTAAATGTCAAACAAAATGAATGCTGCCTCACAGTTTTATCCCCACCCCCAGCGTAAACATGGCCTTTATATTTCTTTTTTAACCTGACTAAAATGGAGAGGTTCTTTTCTGACATGCCCTCTATTCTGAATTTTTCTGTGGAGCAGAGGTGCTGTGATAGGGCTCCCACTGGTATCTCAGGATTCTTTCCCAGATATTGTGACGTTTCCCTCGCTGCTTTTGTGAGAAAACTCCTGATTTTGTGAGTCTTTTGTTGTCCTTCTCGGCCTATTAGTGTTCCTCAGGTTTTTCAGATTATATTGCTGATCTTACAAGAGACTGTAGTACTCCTGTGAGCCTGCTGTGAAAAATATGGAAAAGGTCATCTGCACGTCAAGGTGAAAAACTCCTTTAGAAAAAGCCTTAGCAAGGTACTTTGAAATTCCAGTCTGAATCAGGAGTGATTGCAAGACACGTGTGTCTGTCACCAGTGGAAGATGTCATCCCCCTCTTTGGAGAATGGTTGTAAAGCTGGTAGTTCAGCCCTTGCACGGGAACTCATCTCTTTGTAAATCACTCGTGCTCTGAGGTTGCTCTAGAGCCAACCAAAGCCTTTTGCAGAGCCTCGGTTGGAACGCAGAGAACTAAATGGAATTACTGATGTGGGAGAAGAAACTTTTTACCTCTGAAATCTCCTTTTATGAAATGTTAATAAATGTGTAAGGAGCAAGGCGAGCAAACTGTTCTCCCCCAGGGAGGCAGAAAAGGAAGTGAGAGTATTAGAAGACTTGGGTAAAAATAAAACTTGATATATGTCTTGCTGTATGGGTCTTAGATGTGCTTTGCTTTTTCTCTGCCTGCTGCTGTTGGTTGTAAAGCAAACCTTAGGCTCCTAGCCGTAGAATGTGCAAGAGAAGTCTACTTACAAACCTTCTTATCAATGCAATTTTATTTTTTTCTTTAAGACACAAAGAATCCTCTGGATTTTATCTGTCTTCTTCCTTAATAGATGTGATTTAAGGGGATATACTTATTTGATATTTTACATATTTGATATTTCTTTGAAAATTACCTTTCTACTGGAAGGTAGCCCTCTAATTGTGAAAAATGAAGCTGCTCTTCCTTCCAGTGAACAGAATTCCTTACCTGGAAGTCACCTCCTTTCACCTGTAGGAAGGGATCTCCCAAATTGGGTGCTAGTTTCCCAGTCGGTTACCTTGATCCAGAGTCTTAGACATTCCATGGGCATTGGGATACAGCAGAACTTTGCCACACAAAGACAACCTGACTCACTCAGTGATACAATTTTTGTATCAGTGTTTAATAAGCTAAAATTGCACTATATTCATGCTGTTGTCTGGATCTCATGTATAGTCATTTTTCTGATATTTTTGATGTTCATTTTCCGGGGCTGTTATGACTTGGCGCCTAATTGAGAAAGTGTAAGAAGTTTACTTGCACCAGATGCAAGATTTGGTGTGTTTCATTGCCATGTTCCTCTGATAGTACACAGATAACTATACGGAATTACTTGTGGGAGAGGAAACTTTTACTTGTGGCTCCTTCCTTGACCAGTTATGATTTCTTAATTGTCTTAGTGGGTTGTCATTTCTATGCCACTACCGTATTCTGTAATGCAGAAGTATTTTCTGATATTATTATGCAATAGAAGCATATAATAAGGAAATCAACCTATTATCAATTCTAATTAGCTAGCTTTAACTTAAAATGTTATATACAATAAGAATTCCAACTTCATTCATGAAATGCCTTTTAAGTTCTGCATATGCCAAAAACTTACCGTGAAGGTTGTGCAGTGAGCTTCTCCAGAGCCAGCTGCTCTTCTCTTCTTAGGATTTCAGATGGAAACAAAACTTATTGCATTTGGTCAACTGTCCGACTCCAGAATATTGTTTGGAAATTGTCTGTGTTCCAGCATTTTTAATATATTTCCCTTCAACATTTTATATTCTGGAAAAGCCACTTGTCATTTATTTAGTAGATACAGTCAAGCAAATGAAACATTTAAACCTTTTCAAGACGAATCCTGTGTTACTCAGTAAAAGCTTATCAGCTCGGTGACTGGGAAATAGTTCACAGTGAACAGCTTGGGGACCAAGACGCTTCCTTGCATCTGAAGCTGTTTAGCTCACGAATCGCTTGGGGCAGTGACTGTATCCAACTGAAGTCACTTGGAGAGGCAGCGCGTCGCGGTAGCGTTCTGTACAGGCGCTCCTCAGGAGAGACTCAGCGTGTAAGCGTGAGCTCGCTTTCGATGGCACAGAGGTGAATTGCAACTTGTTGTTACTTTGTAAAGCTTTGAAGATTGATTGGCTTTTAAAGCTGAAGCAGCGAGTTTTCTATCTGAGCCGTTATCTGATTTTAATTTTGCTCTGTTGAAACTAAAAATAGAGTTGGTATCTTGATAACTGTGTATAATGTATAGTGATTGCCTCCATTTGATGCTTTTTTACTTGTAAAACACATTGTTCTTGAAAAGGAAAGTATGGCTGATTTTGCTTCATAAGCGAGGTCCAAAAATTAGTGTAATGGAGATGATCTTGGTCAGAGGTTGCTGGGAACAACCAAACGTAGACTTCAAGGTCAGCTTGCAGCAGCCACATCTGTAAGATTTATTGAGATTAATCTGCCTCTTATGTATCGGAGAAGGCTGTAATAGAGACAGTGCTTAGACACCAGGCAGTGAAATCTAGTGCTAGCAGAAGTGAGCTGTGTTCTTCATCGTGAGATTGTCATGAAGCTCATGTTAATACTGGCTGCTCGCTGGGTTACTTCAGCCTGCAGCTCTCTCTGAGGTAGTCCTGGGATCTCTTGCAGCAGTTTCCAATTTTTGTGGGATGAACTTCACTTTGTCCATGCTGAAGTGAGCTGTGCCAACAGTGTCTTTTGAAATGGGTTCAAGAAGTCGAAACACAGAAGGGCGAGTATGTAGTCTGCACTCTTCCTGGACCAATGCTAGAAAGACTTGGAAGTTGGTTCGCTTTGACTTTGCACTTACATTGCAATGAGGCAGCGTCTCGGACTCACGTGAACGCGTCGCTTTCTGGATAGGTGTCAAAAAGTACCTGTGAAATTCTACCTGTTAGAGCATGTTAGTGACCCAGAGAGAACTAATGAGTAAAATCTCCAGTTTTACACTTACTTCTATATCTGCCTGCAGATGTAATGTCCAGTTTCATTGACATTTTAAATCCCTGTTTCCTTGAGAAGGTCAGAGAGGCTAATATATCTAACATTGCATCTCATCAAGTGGAGAAAGAAGGCAATGGCTTTGAGGAATGATGATACAGACTTCAACTGGTACTGGTCAGTCCTCCTTCATGGAGGAAAACTCTTTATCTTCCTCTTTTCCTGGTGAGAGAAATGAGGGGCAGGACAATTTAACATAATGCAAATGTTCCCTGTGTACGCGTTCTAAAGGAGGGACTGAAAGGGCCAGGAGGCACAGAAAGTGTTTACATGTCTTGATAACAAGCACTGCTGTTTCTGAATGGATCCTGCCTCCAATACTGAACTTCTGAGTCAGCATATTAAATTACTACAAGAATTGCGTGGACTCTATTCCTCTGCATAAATCCTTTTATACTGCCAGATGTGTATAACGTACTGAAGTCTGGATCTGTTGCTGCTTTCTTGTGGCTGGATCATGTCATCCCTGTTCAGACTTCTGATTTCCTGCTAATACCATTGCAAATCTAAAAATTACCTGGATTTGGAACCTTACTTGAGATACAATAAAATGTGTGCTGTGTTTCATGGTAACTAATATACCTAATAGCTTAGTAGGAAAATATTGGTTACTATTAATTATATGAGAGGGCAGATCTCTTGATGATTCAGTTATTTGATTACTGATTTCAATAGCAGTACAATCTTAGATTTTTTTTAATGTATATAATCTAAAAGAAAATGTACACTCTCATTGTGAGCTTGCTGTTCTTTGATCCGAGTTATTGGATCCAAATCATTGCTCAGGTGCCTGTTCAAACACGTTAAACATCATGAGTGACACAAGTTACAGTGCTGCATCCTTCATCCCTTCAGCTGGCAACACCAGAGGCTGACTGTTCCCCAAGAGGGATGAGCGGCAGGAAGCATTAGAATAATCCTTGGGGAGAAAAACAGCTTTGAGATACCCAGCTTAATTTACTCATTAGGTGTAAGTGCAACTTCGGGATCAATATCGAGGATACAGCCTTTCCCATGCAGTCACTTGAATTCTGTAATAAATCTTTATCTTCAACCTGCGAGTGAGAAGTTTTGGAGTCTGCTCTGTCCTGTAGCTAGGGTCGGAACACATCTCAAAACTCAGATATAATCCTTAGAGTTTTTGACAAATCCAAGTTCAGAATAGGAAACTGTTTTCAAATAGGAACAACTTATAAAGAGAATATATTTCTCTGCTACTGAATAATCTGAAGGGGACTTACTTTGTACAACTGTGTGAGCGTCCTGTAGGAGGTAGTTCAACTTCACATGCTATGGTTAAATAAATCTCTAATGTTTCTCTTAGGAGGCTTTTGTAAAGTAACCATCATGCAGCCCAGGTCACGTGTAGGAGTAACTTGCGTTTGACGAAGCTGCCTTTTTTCCTTGTGCTTTGTTTTGTGTTGGTGAAGAGAATTCAGAAACTGATTCCAAGCACAGACTTATTTCTTTGGTGTACCGAGGTTTTGTCACGTAAGAATAAATGGTGTCTTGCTCTGTAGCATTGTTCCAAGAGCCTCCCCAAAAGCCGAAATGCGTGGATGGGCCTTGCCTCTCCCACGCTGCCTCGTTCCATTGCTGGTGGGTACTTGGGGGGCTACAGTATCTTACAAGCAAAGGGTTGGTGAAGAAAATTGATGCCAGCTTTCAAAAGCGAGGAAGCTAATTCAGGGAACAATTTCATCCAAGGTTAATGGAAGAATAGACCTCCAACACAGTATCAATTGGATCAAGCTTAAAGCAATCAGTTATGCCCTAGTAGCTATAACTCCAGCGCTGGTCAGCCAGGCAGCGCTGGGGATGTTTTACAACTCTTTCCCAGTGGCTTTTATCAACAAGGAAGGAGAAACAAGTTTCTCAATTCCATTTCTAGAGTAATACTCTCTGTGCCCAAATGAGGGAGAGAGAACCTTTTTCGGGAGCTACAAACAAAACAGTAGTTGTAGATTCTATTCCAGGTAGTTTATAGAGGGAGAGGAATGAACCATCTGTCTGAACGCTTCGGAGGGACGCTGAACGTGGGGCTGCTTTCACATAATAGGGTGTCTGCAGCCAGCAGCTTGGGGCGGTCCTGGAGTGTGTGCTGCAGTTACATATCTCCTCTTGTCTCCTTTCAGAATGATTGTTTTGAGTTGTTACTGCAAATAATTCAACTCTAAAGATGATTGGCCTTTCTAGGCTGTGAAACAAATATCCCAAGAACTGATAGAATAATTCATTCCTCCTCCTACCTTCAGAGGTTCCATGATAAGCCTTCACTTGCTGTGGAAGGTCCACAATGCAAAACTAGTGTAACTTTTTCTGTTTTATCAATTGAGAATGGGATTTCCTTTTTTTAATCCATCGAAATAGTGTTAAAAACAGAGAATTTGCAGGGAAGTTGTAGCTAGTTTCCTGGAAAATTCGTCATGCCTGTCTTAAACCTCCTTCCTTGCGTTAATACTAACAGTTGTACTTTTGGATTGTCAACACCACCGTGGAACTGGCCTTCCAAAAATAACCGTCTGCTTCGTGTGGAAGGAGGTCAGGAATGGCCAAACACAAGGATAGAGAGGTTGAACCTTTGTATTTTGATGGTTGTGTTCACCTTCGCTGGCTTAAAGAATTCATGGAACTGTGGTCTTGTGCATCTAAGTCCTGCTAGATGTTTTCTAGACTGCATTTTAAGTTCTAGAATTAATACAGACTAGTGCAGCCATTTAAAATGATTTGTTCCTGTTTCTGAGAGTGCAAAATTGTACTTAATCTCCCATGAATGTCTGTCAGCTCCTTATTCTAGGGAAGTAAAACCCGGTAACTTACATGTAGTAAATAGTTGTCCAGTAACCTTTCACGTTATGTATTTAAAATGACTCATCAGATCGGGAACGTGCTGGTGTTTCATTCATTTGGAAGACAGTGTTCTCTCTGAAGGAAGAGACGACCGCAGGCCTGAAATTCTCCTGAAGATGGTGTGGTGTGAAGGTAGCCAAAGCCATTTGTGCACTACCACAAATGCCTTTTCCACTTGCAGTTCGTTCTCTCTTCAGCTGTACCAGTACAGCTGCTTCTGGCACTGCGCCGTAAATCAGATCAGCGAAACGCTCCTCTCGCTTTGTTTAATCTCTTCCCTTAATTGAAGACGTAGCCTAAGTGTCTCCTAATACCAGTCCCTTAGAATTTTAATCGCTTTCACTGAATTACCTGCTTAAACAGCCAGTAGGTCATTTAAAAAGAGATTTTGGCCAAGCTGGTGGCATACAGCTTTTTAGGTAGCGAGCTATACTTCTTTTCTGGATCTAGTCAGAAGTCCAGGTCACCTAACTGTGCATGGAAAAATCTGGTGAGTGGGAGTAGAAGTTAGAGAATAGCCTCATTTATCTATTGAACTCTCAATTGCCATTATGTGCCATTCCAGGCAGGTATTGCTGGCGGAGAAATATCACTAGCCTTTTGCTTTTCTTTACTACCTATCTTTTCCAAATACAGTGAAATCAGACTGATTTGACCGAGTGTAACTGAATGACGTGGGGGATTTCAGCAGGGATATCACTGTCAGAACAACATCTCACGTTCGTTCTGTCCCTAACGCTACCCTGAAATGCGAGGTGAAAGTAACCTGTGCCATTAAAACGTGGGTATTGTTGTGCTGGCAAGTGCTCAATCTGCTTTTGGTAACGAGGTGTCTAGAGAAGATACGGGTGACAAGCTTTAACTTGGAGGTCTGCAAGTGATGTGCTGTACAATTATTAAAAAAATAAAAATGCTGCATGCAAGACGCTCATAGAAAAATATTAATGAACACCAAATAGTGTTTATTATTTCAGTAGAATGAGAGTACTGAAAATTTCACTGAGGTACATTGTAAACTTTCTGTTCTTTGAATTGCCTGTGTCTGACCAAGTTCTAACTTTATTTCATTGTTTAATATATCTTGGCATACTGAGTTCTAAAAATCGCATATGTCCTTTCAGGTTTGCCTGAATCTATCGTTGCAGCGGCGTGTGCCAGGGTTGGCCAGAGAGTCCTTCATGTCGATTCGTAAGTTACTCCAACAATTTTCCTTTTGAAGAGTTGCACTGTCTAGAAGTGTATCTATGGCAGCGTGCCCTTCAGGACTCGTGTTATGTGTTCATCTAGCACCAAGTAATCTTATGCTTCTGTCTCTACCTTATTTTGGGGGTGTTATTTCAGGCAGTTTTTGATGCAAGCTTATTAATTTGGAATGTAAGGGACATGGTCAAGGATGCTGTTGGTGGCTCCTCCCTTTGTACAGCCAGGAATGGCTACAGGTTTAGTGCCCTTGGTGACCACTCCTGTCAGTCGTGATCCAGTTCTGGTTTTGTGAGAGTTTTTACCTGAGCTGTCACCATTTAATGACAAAATATTTTACTAGTATCTTATATGTATCGGTTCTCGATGCCCGGAGAAGTTGATACACGTATTTTTGCATTTTAATTGTTATCAGAGCGCAGAGAAATGAAATCTGGCTGATAAGGCAGGAGAGGGACACAGCACTCTCTTTGTTCGCTGTCTTCTCTCCACCCCAGTTTGTGGGAGGAGCACGGAAAACCACTGAAATCGGTTCATTCCCTAAGTGCTTCTGTTGCTCTTTGAAACAGAAGGATTTGCTGAAGCACTTGGAGTAGCATATTTCATGACATCCTTTCAGGGGATTAACCTTTCATTTTACTTCTCCTTACCAATTAGCCAGAGTTGTTTGTTTGTTTAATAAACTATGTAACTAGTGCACTAAGAAGCATGCTGGTTTTTAGATAAAATTAGGATCTTTGAACCTTAACTTATTTGTACACCTCCTCAGCAAAATTCAGTAGCCTGACTCAAGCCTAGAGCTCTAGTTTCTGAAGCAATCTTGAGATCGAATGCTGGAGCCTCAGCTGACCATGAAAAACTCTTAAAATACTCCTCTCTCCTAGCACTTCAAAACTCAGATTTTCCCCTGACTCTTTTGAGGTGATCGGTCATTACTAAGCAGCTTTCGAGGCTGCCTTACTCTCTGTGTTTTTCTAGAAAATAAGAAATACAATATATTTGGTGAGATTTCTTTGCTAGACACCTGTGCTGAGCCTGCTGTAGTTCATTATGTGAGATGAAATTATGATTATACAGGGGGTTTTGACTCTATTTTGGCCAGCACTGCCACTGCTCTTGATTGTAGCTGGCTCCTGTCCCCGGGCTACTTTTTCAGTCCCATTGTTAGTGTGATTATGCAATTTGCTGGGCTGATAGGGTTTTGGGAGAGGGTCGGAAGCAGGAAGGAAGGACTACCTAAGCAGCATTGCTGCTGCTAAATGTTGTCAAAGCCTAAAATGCATGCTGATTTTCTAAGGTTAAACAAATTTCTGCCTTTCAGGCGTGGTAAATATTTGTGCTTACAACCAAAGTGGGTAATTTGGTCAAATTTGTTCTGAAGCAGAGAGGGAGGGAAATATCTTACATGTTTAACTGTAAAATCATACCTGTTAATAACCAGTGTTTATGTGGATGCTAGTTTCAGACAACCTGTTACCTCCTCTGTAACCAATACCTGCTGGATTTGGGCAGAGGAGTGACAGGTGGTGGCAGCAGCAAGAGCACTGTGAGTTTAGATGCTCTGATTGTTAGTAGTTGTTCACCAGAAATTACAAGGTTGGCACGGTGTTTTATTTCGGAGCTCTTGCCTCTATGTGAACATTCATGTGATGCTCACCCACGTGTCCAGCACGGAGGTTCGAGGACTTCTCCCTGTACACATCTTTGGTTTTTCTTGTGTCTTGCACCAAGAGCTTAAGAAAGGTACACTTTCTGCTGCTCGTTTCCTCTGAACGTCATCGGTTCAAGGTTGAACTTCCCTAATATTTTTTGCCTACAGCCCTTCAGAGAACCCAGTCACTTTTCATACACTTATTTCTAATTTGGAATCATACACAATTTCAAAACTTGCAAGAGCAGCTCACTAACGTGAAACAGCTGAAACAAAGACAACTCTTAAGCTTGTAATAATTTCAAAGAAACACACAACTCCATAGCGGCAATGCTGAGTTCCTATAAAGACCACGTAGATAATACGTAGGGGTATTTCAGACGTTTTGGTAGAGTCATTCTTAAATTAGCTATTGGATTGCTGACCAAAATATTTAAAACCTTATTTTAGAATGAGCAGATACAGAATGAATAAAAGAGTTCTGTTTGGGTTTTAAGCTTAGTACCTGTATTAACTTAGATTTTGTTAAATGAACCACTTCTGTTACTTCATTTGGTTTTGTATTCAGTGGCTATCAAAGTCTGTAATAATGATTAGCCACTGGAACTTTGATTTCTTTTATCCATGCCTGGTTTTGGCTATGATGAAGAGCCTTTCAGAAAACTCACAGAAGCAGGCAATTAGAACTGTGGAATGTGGATTTTGTTTATTAGTGTTTTCACTTAAATATGTGTCTTTATATTCACACATGCTTTTATTTTTCTGTCGAAAATGAAGGCTTCCACTTTTGATTCCCATCTCCTCTGGCTCTGGCGTAGGCTGAAGTCAGGGGAAGGTGTTCTTAACCAAGGTGCTCTTCACTCATACTAATAGTTGCCATTTTAATTGGTGTGTGCTCACTGAATCACGGTCTAGAATCCATGTCTTGGCAAAAAGAAAAATAAAAGTGTTTGTACCGTACAATCCCCTTTCTCGTAATAGGAGAGCATTTAAAGCCATCTGCTCTTTGGGTTTAAGTCAGTGATCTTGCAAAAAAAGCCTACCAGAATCAAGAGAGAACCCTCACTCTGATGCTGTTTGAATTTGAAGTGAAAAGTTAAGTGTTAGAAAGCTTGCCATATTCATCTGAATCAAATAATTTTACTTATATCTCCTATAATTCTAGTTTAATATACTCATTTTTAGATGAATTTTCATTTTACTGAGGTAACAGTATAACTGAAAATTCATTTCAAAAAATCTGTATTCAGAATGTCACTTTTAACAGTATGTGGTTATTTCTTCTTGAAGGATGACGAATTTTTCAGAGTATAGGAAAATATTTGGGATTAATGAAATACCTGTTTGTGTTAAGTGTGCTCCTTTGGTTACTCTTCTGTTCTCTGCAAGTTCTGAGTTAAGTTAGGTATAGAAAACGTATGTGGATGAAGTTTTTGTTTATAGCTTACCTGCACTCATTACTTTGTGTGCATCATTTTATTACTTTTAATCCCCAGCCATGTTTGCATTTATCATAATATACTGCAGAGGTGATTATGGAAGATAGTTTTGAAGTGGCCTGTTATAAAATACTAAGTTCTAAGTTTGATTTATAAACACTGTCCAAGCATCGCCATCAACAGTAGCTAATCTTATTCAAAATAGTCACTTCACTGCAGCGTTGCCATAAATTCCTGCAGCCTGATTTTAAACTAAAGTTAGCTTCTGCCAAATAGTAATTGAAGGAGCTCTATTTCTCTGTGCCAGCTATCTGTCTCAATAAACGTAAAATCTGTGGTTCTTTTCAGAGAGCTACATTTACTGTAGATATTAATGAGCTGTTGACATGTGGAATTTCAAGGATATTTGTTAAGTGATTTAGAAAAGTAATTTGCGATTTAAAATGTGGAGGTTGGCACTTAGTTTAAACTGGAAGTTGCTGCAGAAAGGTAGATGAAGACTAAAAGTTGATTACTCGAATATGACTCCCATGCTAATTGCTGATATGCATAGGACTTTCTGCTCTGGCTTGTGACGTTCTCTACTGTTAGTCCTTTGGTCTTCCTCCTTATAATTGTATAGCTTTATAGTTAGGTACCAGTTTGGTTACTGAGGATGAGGCAGTTAGAGGTGAGGTAAATTTAGCTACGTTTTGTATTTGGTTTTCTGCATCTAGAATGTAACATTTATAAGCCATAGCTTTATTGTCTACAGCCTTCCTCTCTGACTTACCTTTCCATGTAGAGTTTAATTCAAAGGCAAGTGGCAAGACACAGGATTTTAACTCCTATTTTGTGCCCAGTTTGCTCCACTTCTCATGTTTTGCTTCTTGACATTTGTTACCTTTCTTATTTTTTGACCTTGCTTTGCCTGTAGAGTACTTGAGTGTTCCTCGTGTCCCAGATTCCATTTTATCTGAGTGTCCAAAAGCACACTGGGCACCTCCCTGTGCCTCCTCCCAGTTACCTGCTTTCATAGTTTGTTCCACTTGCTGCTAGACAATCTGTCTCACTTCTTTCAGAACTTGTAAAATATGTAATGTAATACAACCTGTGTCTTCACATAGCCTTATTTTCCATCTTTAACCTCTGTGAAGTAAAGCCGCTGTCTAAGTACAGTAACCAGAGAGCAAAAAGGTTGCTTCTCAAAGTGGGTCAGTTCTTTCAAGAAAAAAAGTAATTATTTAACTTGCAGTAAGGAAACCTAGGCAAAAATTCTTAATTCTGGTATCTTTTAACCTTTTATGAAAAAGTTTTTATTTTAATTTTGCTTTAGGATATGATCTCATCGCAAAGGTACTAGAGAGTAAAACATGGTCTCATCTGGTCCATAATTACCTCTGCTCACGTTCATATCCCAGGATATAATGTATTGTAGCACTGGTGACTGCCACCATCACCCTTTTATGGAGCCGAAGGATCTCCAGAGCTGTTTGGGTGACAAAGGAAGCATGGTCCACTTCTCTGCATCCTCAGCACGACTGCTGTGCCAGGATGGGAATTTTTAATACATGTGACTGTGTACTTAATAGGTAGCACATGAAACTTTATGGGTTTGAAACATGAGTCACTTTGTGTTCAAATCCTTAAAATCGATGTGGCAGTAACTCCCTCTGCAAGAGACAGCTACTCTGATGGTTCCAGACTTCCTTCTCAAAGAATGCAGGACAGACACATCCAGGCAGCGCTGGGGAGCAATCATGAGGCATCAGCAGCTTTTCCTCAGACTGTTACACCACGGCTGTTAGGACATGGCGCTGAGAAGGCCGATCTTCTTAACAGGCATAGTCCACAAAATACTTTCTCTGTACTTACTTATGTTTCACTTGAGTATCTCGTGCTTTCAAAAGTGTTCAATTTCTCAAATTGCGGTCTGTCTTCAAAAGAACGTTAGATATTCGCTTGGTTCTGTTTCCAAGAATGTTAATTAGTTGGAAACAATTTGCAGTTTCAGTGTTCTGCACTGGGATTTGCTAATTCTTTCAAGCATTTGAACAAAAAATAGTGTTAGTAACTGTGGAAAAAAAAAAATCAGATTCTAATGGAAGAGAAGAGGGAGTTAAGCTTTTTGCAGAGGTAAAACTGCGCTTGGGGTACATTTCCAGAACTTTGCAAAAATGGCTTCAGCAGTTGTGCCGTTAGCTCCAAACTGCAGATTCCAGATTTGAAAAATGGGAACTAGAAGCAGCAGAACTTCAATTCATACAAAAATCCTGATAATACAGAAGTTTTGAGCAAGTAACAGTTAGGAAATAGTGTATGCTAGGGAAAGCAAGCATCTGTGCTATAACTTGGTAGAAGAATTAATTTCTGATGCTGCTGTTGCACCTTCAAAATATTTCATGTTCTTACTTAGAGGATGATTATAACCCTAACAAAGGGAGACAACATCCATCGTTGTGGTTTGCTAATATAGCAAGAGAAGAGAGGAGCTTAGTCCTTGGGACAGTGTTTTAGCTTTAATTAGGCTGTGATCTTGACCGTTACTTTAAGGAATTCCTTGGTTCATCTTCAGGGCAATTAGAATGAAAATATTTGGTTACAAAGGACTCCTAATTGTAAAATCATTAGTCAGCTCTTTTCAGAATTCCTCTTCAAGGTTTTGACTAAAAACTTTGCTCATTATATCAGTAATCATGTTTGGCATACCTTCCTTCTGTTGTGTTTTCAGCTAAAAAAATTAAGCAATCCTAATTCAGCATGTTATGCAGGGTAAAGCAATTAAAATTCCAGGAAGAAAAATCTGGAAGTTGGTGTGTCCAGAGAAGATGAATACTTGAGGTGATGTGCTTAACTTGGGAGATGTGCTCAGATGCCAGAGGAAAGGAAGGACAGCTGCGATTCGTTCTCCCTTTGAGAAAGGCCGCTTGGTCTTCTCAGAACTGATTGTGCTTCAGAACAGCATTATAGAGTGCTTTGTGGAAAAGATTGATCCCCATCAATGGTGGTTAAAAAGAAATTTCAAAGGAAAATGCACCTGAAGAACAGAGGAATGTTCACATCCGAGATGTCTGACAGCTCCCAAATAAACTTCTCTAACTTCAGTGCAAAGAACATACTGATTTACTGAAAGTTTTAATTTCAAATATTCTAAATATGCATGAATTTATATCGGTGCAGATTCATAAAAGCCAATCCTAATTTTAGGCAGGTGTTTCCTGCAGTTCCTGTGATCGATGGCCTTGCTGGCCCTGACAGGCAGATTGTATTCCATATTCAAGGAAACTTGCATCTAAAGCAGCAGATTCCCTTTAAAATAAATCTTTATGGCTGTGGTTTTTGGAAATCCCAGAAGTGGCAGATGATGTATGGGTAGTGACTTTTTTATTCAGTGGAATCTTAAGGAGAAGCAAGAAATTAACCTGCCCCATTGACAACTAAAACAAAGCTGGAGATTATCATGGCAGGCAGCTAGCAGTCACTGGTTTACAAACTGAAATCTGCCAGAGCCAGGCATTGAATATATTTAATCCTCATGGCTTTGTCTTGTATGCGATCCCAACCAGCAGTGCTTTGTAAGCCTCACCCATGGCATTCTCATAATGAAGTACCAACTCCTTTGTGTGGATGTCTGGAGTTGCTGGTTGTAACAGATCTGCGGATGGAGTTCTGCTTGGAGACACCACGCTGCAGCGTAGACTGTGTACGCTCTCATTAAGTATAGACCCAGTCCTCCCAGCGTGGCCTTACCCACCATGTTCTGTTGTTGAAGCCACCTTTGTTCAGAGAATACTGGATTTTGTTGTCTTTGCAAAAGATGTCCTATTTCTGTTCTTCACTGTTGCCCTCCAGTAGCGGAAAGACTTTTTTAGGTCAGTTTGTAGTCAGGAGCAATTAGGCCGTGTTGAGCAGACATCTGTCCTTCATATGCTAAGTAAGCACCATGGTCTAGAGCATCACCCTCTGGTGCTGTGAAGGGGCTGACACTCGTAATGAAATCTTTGTCAGTGCAGATAAGCCTTGTCAAAAAAATCCCATCTTCCCCAGGAGACTCAAACCTGAATTTAATTTTTCACACTTATCTCTACAATTTAAAAGAGGAGTAGGTTATGATCAAATTATAAGTTCATTTAACACTCTCGGCGTTATTCTGCAAAATGCAAACCCCATCTTCCTCCCTAAATGGTCTTGGTGGGGTTTTTTGTATGCAGTAGTGTTAGGTATCCATTCAGGAAGGTATTTTGGGTATCTTTTACACTTCTGAAGTGTCAGCAAAGAGTGCCAGAAAATCCTGAAATGACTTTTCTGTTTTGCAAGAACTAGTGATTTTCTTAAAATGTAATGGCTGTTATTTTGCCTGTGAGCATTGGTGAGTATTTAAGATGTGGTATGCATGATAACAAAAGCTAATTAATCCAACTGATGTTTAGAGAAATACTGATAGAAAAAATGGAGAGCAGAGACTTTCTTTGATTAACAGCAGAACTATTAATTTTCTGTGATGTAAAAGACATAAACTAATATTTTTCCAGAAAGGTGGTGGTAAATAAAAGCGGAAAAGTCCTCGGGAGGTACGATCATTTTGTCCAAATCAGCTCCTTTGGCTCCACCTACAGTATATGCAGCTTAATAAGAATTTTGCCAGAGCATCTTAAGTCTCTAACCGGCAGAATCTGTTCTGTAAGCAGCAGATAAATAATAGAGTGAACTTGCCCTTGACAGAATGGATAGGAGAGATGCGGTTTCTACTGTCTGGTCCCAGTTTCCTGAAGCCTCCTTTGCTATGAAGCACTGTGAGTTTAGATGTGATTCTGTTAACTTCCAAATCAGCTGTGCTCGTGTGACAAAGCTCTTGGGTCCTGCCAGAACCTGGACCTGCGAAGCGTGGGTCGGATGCAAAAAACCCTGAACTGCCTTTTCTGAGAGCTCAGTGGAACCCGGCAGCGTTGTTGGCTTGGCTCCGCTCTGAGGTGTCCGTAGCAATGGACACGGTCGAGTCAGCCTCAGCCAGGAAGCACTATTAGCTGCGTTTTCCTTTCACTCACAGCATCCAGTGTGCTTTTCTCAGCATTATCCGTTTTCCCCTCCAGATAGTGTGATTTTGGACTGTGGTCTGTTTGGTCAGAGATGCGTACAAATGAGTGGAAATGGAAATGGCGCGTCTCATGAGGAGTTGTGAAATATTACACCTGTTTTTATATTCTGCATCTTTAAAGCCCATCATAGGAAATACTTTGAATGTCTCAAGCTTGGTTGGTTTTCCTTTAAACCTGGAAAAGTTATGTCCTATCTGTCCATCAAGTTTCACTGTTGGTTTTTTTTTTTCTTTACAGGAGAAATTACTATGGTGGAAACTGGGCCAGCTTTAGTTTTTCAGGATTATTATCTTGGATTAAAGAAAACCAGGTAAAAATTTCCTAGATGACTACTTTTAACATTCCTTAACATGAAACTTTGCTTGTTTGCATAATTTATTACAAGAGAAATCACCACAATGCTCTTTCTCTGGTAATTTGGCAGATCAGAGAGGTTTCTACTTTCCAGCTTTACTGGTTCTGTTACATGATTTAGAGATTCCTCTGTGGGCACATTAATATAATACTCAAATCACTGTATTTTTTCATACAGTCTCTATTCAAAGAGTTCTGTCATAAAATTTGGAAGGAACCTAGCCGTGGCAAACCTGTCTTTTAGTAGATTGTATTCAAAGCTATATTCAACTCTCTATGAAAACTTGCACTTCATTTAACACAGAATTTTCAGATTACTAGAGCTAGTAATTGTAGTACAGATGTCGACATGTTGTAATAAAGTAACCACCTCTAACTGGTTTAACTAAAAAATCTGAATAGAAAAAACCATCAAGGCAGTTAAGATGATTCTTTCTTTTTTTAAAATATGAGATGGTACAACACATTATTTGTTACTATAGAGATTTATAGTTCAAGAGCAGCTAGCACAGTACAAAATGTAATTTTATAATTCTTCTTTGTAAGCAAAAGACAGATGCCAGTGATGAATCTGAAGAGTGGAGAAAACTGATCCTTGAGAATGAGGAAGCTATTTCCCTTAGCAAGAAGGATAGAACTATTCAACACGTAGAAGATTTCTGTTTCGGCGAGTAAGTATAAACTTAGAAATAGACAAATAATTTTATATGCCTGGAGGTAAATAATCATGTTGTGCTTTTGGCTTCCAGCATTTCAAAGTGCTGCCGTGTTGCCTGCTGTCTCAGAAAGTAACCATGACCCGTAAAATGTTAATGTCCTTCTGCTTTTCTTGAAATCACTTTACTTCACTGAAGTTAACTGATCCTTCTTAAAGGATCTGAAACCTTACCAGATGCAGCAGAATTTGTTGGCCAGCCTTGTGAGTTAGTAATTTACTGAGTAGAATACAGAAGTGTTGTGTTTGTGGGTGTTATTAGTAGTAGGTAGTTATGCACTGCCATCTATTAATTTTCCATTAATTTGGCCAAAAGCCGTTTTTCTCATACTAAAAAATTAAATTCAGAAGTGCATTTTAAATTAAATAAGTACACAAGAACAGGAACACAAATGGACAGTAGTACTGTAACTAAAAATCACTGACTTGTGCTAAAATGATAAAGTAATATTTACCCTTTGTAATGTTTTATTCACTGGATTTCTCTTATAATTAAGCAGTGCTTACCCAATGTACTTTAGAAGGAATTACGTGGTCAGGGGCTCCTGGTAACGTAACAGTTGGCCTTTTTGGGCTGTCCCCTTCTTTCTGTTCTGAAGTAGGGTCACTCAGCTCTTACTTCTCATACAACATGTGAAAAATACGTGCTTACTTTGAAACACACACTTGTACTTTTGTGGATATTTGTTGCATAAAGACAGGAAGAATAATGCTACTGTCTTAGAACTGATACGTGCTAAATACCTTTTAGTTAGGTGTTTGTAGAGGTATGTCTGCTTTAGCAGAAGTTAAGAATACAAATTTTATTTTTTGTTCAAGTTTTTAAACGGAAGTGGGATACCGTGTCGTATATAAGTCATGTGGGAGGTGAGCTTTTCCCAATGTCACGTTATTGGAAACAGGGAACGCTTAAAAGTAACCTCGTGAAGCAGTAATGCTGAATAGCACACAGGCACATTAACAACAAATAGAAATTGTACAGGCCTCAAGTGAAAACTGAACTATTTCCTTGTATTTATCATTTTTATCTTTTGGATTTTGCGCTGAACTGAACACTTCTCTAAATTCCTGAACGGTTCTTTGGCATAGTTATGTGTGTTTGACCTTGGATCCCTTAGATAATAGCTAAATGAAACATTGATAGATCTTCGTATAGAAACACTTGTTTCTTTCTGTAAACATCATAAGTAGATTTAAAAAAAACACGAGTTACATGAATGCAATCAGAAGGTCAGAATATTCCAGAGTTCTGTATGGCACAGTACTGGCTGCTTGACTGAATTGCAGATAAAATGTGACGCTTGTTTTGAAGCAGTACCACTTGAATATTGTCATTGTCATCCCAGTGCTATCACAAATATTGTTCAGAACCAGTATTAAATTGGATTAATGGTTTCAAAGTCTCCTCGCTTTGTGTAGGGTTTTCTTGGAATTACGTTGTATTGCCTGATGGCTGGCTCAAAAATGAGTCCCTCAGCAGTGAGATTTCACACTTTGTAGAAGTGAGCATTATACCTGAGTGAGGAGAAAATGGAAGAGTCTACTTCCAACCATTGAACTCAGCAAGGCAGTGTAAGGCTGTTTCCCTTTATTCCCCCAAAACCTCCCCCAAACCCCCAAGGAAGAATGGTAAGATGAATAAACCTAGCAAAGAAAAAGTCTTCCAAAAATAACTTCAAACTTTCTGAGAGAGTCAGTGATTGTGTTTGTGACGATTTACGCGTTCAGCCTAGATTCTGTTGGTTTTACTTAACTTTTATAACTCCTATGAAGTAACCATGAAACATTTATTTTGAAAGAATAAACAGCTGGGTAGCAGTATAATATACACAGTGCAAATCTGAAATGAATGGCCTTAGAACAAAGTGCATCCATCAAAGGGAAAGAATACTGTGTCTACAACAAGCTGGATTGAAAAAAGGCAAATGGCTGAAAAATAAATAGTGAACACCTGTGCTGAATAAATTAACCAGCTGGCTGGCAATTTTTCATTTGACCTATCTGAAGGGGTTGCTGTTACAAGGCATTAATAAGACACATTCATTTTAAGATATTCCTTTGTTAGTACCATTAATTGATGAATGGTGGAAGATAATATTCTAAATTTACACAATAATTTGTCTGCAGATGTATTTTTTTTTTTTTTTTTGGAATTAGGCAAAGAATTGTCTGTGCAGAAGTTCAATTTGAGTCATTTTTATAGCCAGTTCTTACGTTCTTCAGGGATATTTGTTCCTATAGGAAGGATGTCATGCGTTTTGATTATATACCCTTTTTAGGCTTTCATTCCAAAATGTGTAGAGCTGCAAATCATGCAGATTTACGTATTCATTAATGGGAATTGAATAGAGATTTAAAATATGTAAATATAGAATCCCTGTTACACTGCTTTTCAGAGGAATATAGAAAATACATCTGTGTAGAAGATACGTACTGTGAATCCAAATTTTATTTTCATTTAAAAAGCAATAATCAAGTAGGGTTAAAATGAGATGGAACGGTACATGGAGCTTGGGAGAAGGTGTAAAGAAAACTTGCCTCTGAATTTTTGTGTTCTAAAAAGCTTTAGGGTGGGTTAAATAAAAGCTTCCTTCTTAGTTATTGCAGTAACGGCAGCAGCTTCTGCAGTTCTCACAAACACCATGTTCCTAAAAAAAAAAAAAAGCAACAGAACCAACCCCCAAATCTAAACAGAACCCCCAAATTTAATTGACTTTTATTTGTATTTTCAGTAGAGATTACTTGTTAAAAACATTTGACAAAGTCCTTCTCTTCCTTTGATATTTTATAGTTATTTAATGCTTGCAATATGAAGCAAAACCCCATAATTAATGTACAGAAACAGACTTGTTTTATTAGTGCTTCCTTATAGCAGTTCCTGTATTTCCCAGGGCAATATTTTACCCCATTCATGAATAAATGTTTCCTGGTGGCTGCACACAAGCTGAGAGACTGATTCCAAACCCTGACTTTTCATGGGAGCTCCTTGAGTTCAGAAGTGAGGAGCAACTTTTAAAGACTACAGGGGTTTTGTTCCCTCCTTTAACAGAAATCCTGCTGCATCTCTGAGGCTACAAACGTGAGGGAGCATTTTTATACGTCCACTGGGTAATTCCTTGCTGTTGACTGAATTTTAACCGTCCTGTTAGTTATTGAAATTTTGTACTGTACCTTTGCAGGTCACCTTTAAAATCATAGTTCATTAGTTTTCAGCCGTGATTAAATTGTTTATTCAGTGCCTTAATGACTTGTGGTATAAAGATAAAAAGATACTGTGAAATTATTGCTGAACTCCTTTCACTTAAAGAGACATTCATTTGATTCATCTCAGCTGGTAGTAGAAACTATAATTCTAAGCTCAAAAGTATAGGTTCTAAGGTAGATGTCATTGAAGTTTAAGATAAAAAGAGTAGATGAGATTAAAAGTGGAAGTCTGCTTTAGGAGAGGAATTTTAAAGAATTATGTCGTGAAAAGGAAATGGACTATACAGAATAAATGTTGTGTGGTAATGTCCCTCCTTTTGACTGGCTGCCTTCATCTGCGGTGCGCAGATTTGTACCACGTGTGGAGAAATAACGTTGCTACATGAGGAAACTTTATTCTGTATGACTGTTAACTTGAAGAGCTCGTTAGAATGCAAGGTCAGACTTGACAGAGTAATCTGAAAGTTGTACGTAAAGTTCAGGTCAAATTTGCCTGCGTCTCACAGGCTTGCTCTGATAACGGCTGCAAAGTAGCCTCAGTCCTATAAAAGCACTCCTGTTTTCCTCGGTGAGTTTGCTTTTCAAAACATCTGAGCTTAATGACTTCAATGCATTTTTGCATTTCAATTTCAAAGGGGTTTTTTAATCCGTAGGAAAAACCTACCCCAATTGCCTTACTGTTTCTTTCCCCAAATATTATATTTCTTTGTTTATGTAGCTGTGTGTTGTGTTTCGCCGTGAGGGTTTTAATTTTCATTTTAAGTTCATTCCATCTTTGAGACGGTGTAAAGTAAGAACCCATTTTTAAATTATTTTTCTCCTCAATAAAAATACTCCCCTTGAATTACTGCTTTACAGTTGAAGAACCAGAATTCTTTAGTGGGTGGTACACCTGATTGGACCGGGATAAAGACATTCGAACGCTTCTCATAGAAACGCTTGAGGTTTCCATTCTGGCACTGACTCAAATCTTTAAACAAATTTTTAAGACTTTAAAAACACCTCCCCCCTTCTCTTTCCCTTGTGTGTTTAATCAGTCAGGATTCAGCTGAAGATGTTGAAGAAGCTGGTGCGCTGCCAAAGCTGCCTGTCTTTGGAGCCTCTGGTGCTGAGGGGGTTGCTCAGGAATCGGAGAAAGAGTGTCCACCAGTGGAGAGCGTCTTACTGGAGGTGGAGAGCCAGGAACCAGGAACGGCTGCGGGCACCGAGCCAGCAAGCGCAGTGGAAGGGAATGACGCCGAAACAACCTCCGAGAAGGAAAGCTCTCAGAGTACAGCTTTTGGAGAGTCCACTCTGGAATCGGGAAAAACTGAAGCTGCACCCTCAGAAATTTCTGCCCAGGAACCTAAGAAAATTACCTATTCCCAAATTGTTAGGGAAGGCAGAAGGTTTAATATCGATTTAGTTTCCAAGGTAGGAACTGAATTACTCTCTTCATGTAAGTATGTTTACTTTGCTTAAAATGCTGCAATTTAAAAAAAGAAATCTTTACCATTGAGGAGGACTGACCCAATTCCTTTGAGAGAAGAAAGACACTCTTGAGACTTAAGTGAGAACTAGTACGCTTAAAACAAAAGAGCTATTTCATTTGTGCTCTTTAGTGCTTGTTTATAACCAAAGAGGCCATAAAGCAGAGCTCAGAAATGTCCCTGAAAGTAAATTTCCTGACATTTAGCACTTAGGTAGTACCTGCAAAATTGCTCTTTTTAAATAGTACCATTAAAAAAATAATAATAAAACAAGGAAAATCAATTTACATGCAGATCTTTGATGATTGTCAAACGAAAATTAATTTTCCTGTTGGAGTGCTTCCTGGGCTTTAGATTGCCCTGTGAAACTCTCATTGCATCTCTGTACTCAGGTATATGGATATGGCCCTGCAAATTCAAGTTAAATGGAAATTTCTCTTAACTTCTGTGCTTTAGACTATATCTGTCCTCTGCAATGGGAAGTTTTTTCAAAGCTGAATGCTTAATTTTTCATATTGTGCATGAAAAGGTTTTTTCAAATCTCCAGAAACTGGAAAGAAAACTTTAAACTCTTTGTGGAGACACTCCAAAATGCATTATTTCAGATTTCATCTCTGTGTTCCAAATGTAGATTCCTCTTTCATGCATCATTGGAATGACATGAAAACAATAGTCGGTGTATAGTGGTTAAGCAGATAATACTGGTTTGTATCCTTTTTATACTTTTTCTGTGCCACTCTTTTACATGGTGTGAATTGCAGTGAATTCCAGAAATTCTGACAGAAGAGTAGCCATCCGGGCAAGACTTGTAGTTTGCCTTGGTTTCTCTCTGGCACTGGGACACATTCTTGGTGTTCCAGTAAACATTTATCTCGAAAATTCCCGTGTGATCGTGCAAATTCTGTTACTCAGGCCCGCCAGGACTTGGAGCATGTTTAAGCTCATTTCCAGTGCTTTGCAATTCAGATGTATTTCTCCAGTTAATGGTTACCTTCCTCTCCCTTCAGTATTTCACAAGGTATTTGCAGCTTCTAGAAAAAGGAGTCAGTTTATAAATTAATATAACAGAATATGACTAAACTGTAACTGGGAGTTTAAGGAATTCACGTTTAGAACATGTGACATCGTTTCAGGTAATTTAAGAAACAACTACGGTTGTTTAGTACGTCAGATACTTGACTGATACTGGGGAATGAAGCTTGTGAAATACGGTGTTGGAGGATACATGACATACAATGCAAAGAGATTAGCGAAGCTGACCCTGCAAAAAAGCCGTGACTCCCAGACTAATGAAACGAAAGGAGCGGCAGGGTGACACCTTCTCCCTTCAGCTCCTGTGAGCTGCTTTGTCTCCTCCACTTGTACGGTTGCTTCCGTTAATTGAATATTACTTTGCACATACTACAACTGGATATTCTTTTATTCAGAATTTACTTCACCCTGTACTTGTAAATAGTTACAGAATACACCTTACAAATGAGCGCTGTTGGTATCACTGTTTTCCTTTGGTTTAAGCACTGTTCTCTTCACTCACGTTTGGTTTTTTTCCTTCACGGTGCAGTTGCTTTACTCCCGAGGTCTGCTCATTGACCTGCTGATCAAGTCGAACGTTAGCAGATATGCAGAGTTTAAAAACGCGACGCGAATTCTTGCCTTTCGAGAAGGAAACGTAGAGCAGGTATTGTAAAATAACGTCTGGCATGTTTTTCATGTCGTCTTGTTCAGTCAAGAACCTTGACACTGGTTTCTTGAGAGGTTTGTAACAATAAGCTAGTATTTTTCCTTCAGATCCTGACTTTTAGTTCATTTCTGGAATGAAAAGGTGTCTGTATGTGTTACGGGGTTTTTTTAGGAAAAGAATAAAATGTACGGTGTAGTAAATTATTTACATGAATCTTTGCCTAATGTCAAGCACTTAGAGCATGTCCAGCTTAGCAGTTAATTCTTAAAGATTCAAGGTTTCAATTTTTCAGATTTGTAGCACGGGTTTGAGTTGCCTCTGCTGCTTACAAGAGAAGTCAGTGGTGCATAATGGCACGGTTAATTGATACAAACTCTTTTGATTAACCCTGCAGTCAGAGACGAAAGTGAAATTGAAGGGAAATAAAAAGGAGAAGAGGCTGAAAAAAAGATTTTAAAATACTTGTATTGTGGAAAATGGGTAACTTCTATTATAGTTCTAATAGAAAAGAATGGAAAGAAATGTCTAAGAAAAGAACGGTGGTAGAAAATAGTAGTTCACAATGCTTGTTAGGTCATGAGACTGTGGTGTTGCTTGTTGCTTTTCACATCCAGAGTTATTAAAAATATTTTCCAGGTACCTTGTTCTAGAGCAGATGTCTTCAACAGCAAACAGCTCACTATGGTGGAGAAGAGAATGCTAATGAAATTTTTGACATTTTGTTTGGACTATGAAGAGCACCCTGATGAATACCAAGGTAGTGTTTCGTTGAGCACTGTACACTCCCTTCTTCGGAGCTCGTTCGGTTACGCACAGTTTTGATAGCTCTCCTGTGTTTTCACACAATTTATTTTTATGAATTCATTTTCAAAGTATGCTTTGACCTTTTCATGACCTTTTCACGTCAACGTTAAACTCTTCGACTTAAGCACTTGCTCTTCTGGTTCCCACATCATTTATTATTTACATTTTTCTTTAACAGCAAAATTATGTATTACAGCAAGGTTGCAAAGTGTTTTTAATGTGTTTTAGCTGTTTCCTCCCCCCTTCCAGGACTTTAATACAGTGTGAAGTAGCTGTTTTTTCTTCCCTGCTTTTTGGGGTAATATGTAAATCTTCACAATATGTTGCCAGAAAATCAGAAATAGAGAAAATGGAATGTTTAAACTTTGAAGGTAAATGTAATTTAATGCCTTTTAGTTGTAGAGGGCAAGTTCAAAGTGCCACTGTCAACTGTTGGCTTATTTAGACGAGAGAATATCTGAATAGATTTGAGCTATAACGTGCAAAGAATAATGAGCATTAGGTCAAGGAGGAAAATCGGCTAAAAAAAAAGAAGGTGCTTTGGGTTTATGCATCTCAGGGTACAAAGAATGAAGTGATGTTCTCAGTTCTTGCAGTCCAAAAGTAAACAGGCAAAAAAAGAAAAATCTGTCAAAAAGAAATAGGGAGGAAAAAGTTTAAACTATTGACAGAACTTTGAGGCTGAAGCATGTCAGTAGCTTGACGGGAGCTTGGCCAGGCAGTATTTTAGAAAGCGTCTAGTGTTAAAAAGAAACAATTGTTAAGATACTGGTTTGATTATTTGAACAAGACCCTTAGATTAAGTACAAACATTAGAGAAAATGATTTTAAATATATGCAAAGGAGACTTGGTCACTCCTGAGAATGATTTGGTAAGATCAGGAGAAATAGAGTCTGTGATGAACTCCAGAAAATCCTGAAGGGGGAAAAGCTCATTAGACTGAAGTGGTTTATAGATTACAGGTAATTTCAGGTTTGCTGCTGCTGGAAGAAATGGAGGTGCTCAGAGTGAGCATATAGGTGGTATTTAGAAAATTTATTAAGTAAAAAAAGGAGACGCCACATCAATTTTAAATGAATCCATTGATTCATGTACCTAAATGACATTAGATTTATTTTACTTCCAGAGATAGTTAAATAGGTTTTGTTCCTGCATTTTAAAATAGCCTGGGAAGTAATTGGGAATATTTTGAATCAGATTAGTCTAATGTAAAGACTTCAGAAGTTTGAAATTGCTCTTGGTGAGGTGATGACACTCGTGGGAAGGCAGACTTTTAATAGGAAGAGTTCATGATAGTGAAGAATTTTTTTAAAGCTTTTTTCCTGTAAAATTTGGAGTTATATAAGAAGTCTGACGTGAGGAAAAACTGGAGAATTTTTTTTTTAGAATGATAAAACAAAAAACCCCTGTCCTTTTACAACTTGCTACATGGCTGTACAAAGGGTAGTAAGATGAATTTGTAATAAAACAGTGGTTGAATCTTGAGCAGAATATATAGCTTGATAATACTACTTTCAGCATTGATGGAAGTGTTTCTGAAGTACCTGTGAATTTATCCATGACTGAAATACGCCTAAGAGCAGATTTCCAAACAGTATGAAAGTATGCTATTGCTTAAATACAGTCTTTTCCTGGGAATAAAAATGATTTAGTTCCTAAGATAACTCAAGTTTTTTAGAGGGGCATCAGTGACACGCAGCCCTTGTGTCAAACATCTCCTGGAAGACTTGTTTTTCTTGGAATTTAAAACTGTGGCAGCAATGGTATTAATAAAGGGGGCTCACTTTTTCTCACGTGATTGAGAAATGGGTTTAGATGAAGCCTGACATAATGAATAGATGAAGCCATATTTAGAGGTTGCTGTTGGAGACCCACACAATGGGTTTGCATTATTGTTAAAGATTTTAAGGGAGTGCTATTTCTGTCTCCTGAGAAAACTCACTTTCTGGGAGTAAAATTTTTAACCCTTACTGACTTGAAGTATCAATTTTCAGCAGGCTGTTTGTTGAACAACTCAATGGCTTTTGTTTATTTAAATACAAAAGTACTTGTGTAAGTTGAAGCGTGTGAGAAAATACAGATGTTATTCTCTATGCTTTACCTGAATCTGCTTTTCCTCAGACTACGAGCACGGTACGTTCGCCCAGTTCTTAAGCACACGGAAGCTGACGCCCAGCTTGCAGCACTTCATTCTGCACTCTATTGCAATGGTTTCGGAGACTGAGAGCAGCACTCTTGAAGGTCTTCAGGCAACAAAAAAATTTCTTCAGTGCCTTGGCCGCTATGGCAATACACCTTTTTTGTTTCCTCTGTATGGTCAAGGAGAGATCCCGCAGTGCTTCTGCAGGTAAGCTTCACTCCCTAATATGTACCTTCCAGAAAGGAAATCCTTGGGCAGCTAATGCTAATAGATATAATTCAATAGGAATAATCCTGGTTACAATTTCATGTTGTTTTTATTTGCTTGATGTTGTCATTGGCTATGAAATTCCTCCTCCCTCAAAAAAGGGAAAAAAGAAAAAGGAATTTTGAAATGATGCTACTCTAATACTTTGAAACGATTTTCATTGTATTAGGAAAGCAGCTTGTAATAGCTGGCTGTTGTGGTGGCTGCCTGTGGTAGTAAGTACTAGGAAATGAGAAAAAATTTAGCTCCTACGTAGCTACACCTTTTGAAAACTGACAGAGGAGGAGCGATGCCTGTCCAAAAGGATGGCTGTGCACTGTGGTAGGTTGAAAAATATGTGCTTTAGTCTTCCTGAAGTTGCTGGAAGATACATGTTTTCCATTTGTGTTACTAATCAATGCTGAGAGTGCCTCTACCATTCATAGGTGGATATTTAAGAATGAACTGGATTTTTTTAGAAAGAAACAAAATTGTGCCACATGTCCAGTTGATTATTAAATTAAAAAAAATAAAGTAATTCCTGCACCTCTGTTACATCACTGACTTGTCCAAACAGGGCAACTGTTGTGAAATCATATCCTTATTCTCTTGGCATCCTTTTGGAAATCGTGTAGACCACAGACTTCCACCTGCGACTTGAACAGCCGAGAAGATACCGTGAAGCCCACTGACATTACACCGAGCCACATACAGGCTGCAGGTTTACATTCCAGCATCTTAAACAGCAGCCATGTGTTCTCTACTACTCGAGCCCTAGAAAGTAGTTAAAACAAAAAACCTCTGTTGATTCCAGGATAAAACAGCCTCCACTTCAACCACTTCACACAGAACATGGGCAATGATAGTCTTTAGTGTGACTCCTGAGGTGTGCTAGGGATCATAGTTCTAGCAGGGAAGGTGTTGGTGGATGCTTTTGGGGACCATCAAGAGTATACGTGCAAAGGGTGGGTGGTTTGAATTTTCAGTTGTTTCCAGCAATTCAGCTGGCTTTTAAAAGGCTGGTGGTTTTTTTTTTAAATCTTTTCTTTTGCTGGCAAGCAGCCTTTCCATCTGCTCTATGTTGGTTTTTAATGTAGTAACCTGTAGGTCTGAAGTAAACATGAGCTCTATGGAAAAAAAAGCAGCGTTGTGTGGTGAGGCCATTTTGTTGTCTCAGGGATAAATTTGTGCATCATTCATTTAAGTATCAGTGCAAAGTCTTCCCTGCTTTGTTCTTTGTTGGTGAACAAGTTCTGCTTTTTACACGTGTGCTACTGTTAATAATAATTTACAGCAGGCTATTGGACATTATCTTCACATCCTGTCCGTGTGATAGATGCTGGTTTTCTTCTTTATAGCAGTACTTAAATTACTGCTCAAAGAACGGCCGTAGCAGCTTGAGCCTCTTTGCAGTGTATAGGATGGATGCAATTATATCTTGGTAGAAACATCCTGGAATAATTATCATCGTTCTTGGAAGGTATCTGTAAAGTAGCTCAGTGGCATCAGCAGCTGGCTGTGTTGGGAAAAGCTTTACTTGGCCTTAGCAACTAATGAAGGCCACGTGGAATTGTCTTGTATGGTGTATCTACGTAGGTTACTTAATGTTTCCATTAGTTCATTAGACAAAGATGCTGAGGAGCCTGGAGCATCTCTGTGCTGAGGAAAGGCTGAGAGCCCTGGGGCTGCTGAGCTGGAGAAGCCTCAAAGGGGATCTGATCAATGCTGAGCAAGAGCTAAGGGCAAGAGGATGGGGCCAGACTCTTGTCAGTGGTGCCCAGCGACAGGACAAGGGGCAGCAGGCACCGACTGGAACCTAGGAGGTTCCACCTAAATATAAGGAGAAACTTATTTGCTGTGAGGGTGTCCGAGCCCGGCCCAGGCTGCCCAGAGAGGTTGTGGAGTCTCCTTCTCTGGAGAGATTCCAAACGTGCTGCCTGGATGCGATCCTGGGCACCCTGCTCTGGGGGGTTGACGAGATGGTCTCCAGAGGTCCCTGCCAACCCCCACCAGGCTGGCATTCTGGGAAGCAAATTACTCTGTCAAACCAAGAAGTAATTATACTTTTAAGGTGTTTATATTACAAATATTCTAAATAAAGTCTAAAAGTCTTTGTTTTTAACTGAACAATTTGAGACAATCATACTTTTTTGAGATTAATCTCAGTTTTTATATGTGGTCTGCCTTGGGTATTATGTCTTGTTAGAACTGAGCAGTATCTGAAGAAAACTGTTCAGACTGTAGAGTAAAGTGGCAACGCCACAACCTATACATCATACCCTACAGTTTTTATCACCAGGTTATCAGAGTAAGGTGTCACCTGTTCCGTGATTTCTAACCACCGTTCTATATTCTGTTTTAATGTAAACCTCTTAAGCGTTTCTCGCAGCCAGTTACACTGTGTGTTCTCATCAAGGCTACTGTTATAAATGGCATGCATGCATATTTATGTGAATGAGTCAAAGACATTTGTAAGTCACATCCTTGCATTCTAAATGAATTCTGCATAAACAGTACAACGTTTTATAACTGCTGACGACACTCGAGTGAGTAAAAGCGGTGTTAGTTCTTTATTGGTTTAAACAGGTATGGTTTAGGAGAGAAAATTAAACTTTTATATCACTGTAATGTACCTCCCAATATGTCGAGGTACAGATGTGAGATTTCCATCTCCATAAATTGGATTCGTGGTACAAGGAAGGTCATTGGAAGCCGAGCTGACAAGCAGCAAAACTTTACTGGCCTGTAACAGCTTCCTTTGGTTCAAACTTCTGGGTATAAAACTGTCACGTCTCTTCCTTTCTAATGAAGTCATAAGAGCATTCTGCTTAGTAAAAGTAAATCTAGTAATACCTCATTCTTGAGGAAAATCAAGGCAAGCCTTTACATTTGATAGGGGAAATGTAAGATGGCAAAACTTGCCTGTGTGGGGCAGCTAGGGAAGGGGACGTGTTGTGCAGTTTGCTGTGAACGTGTTTGTTGCTCCGTGATAGAGCTGAAAAGATGCCACTGAAAGAAAACTGCAATTGGGCATCGTTGTAAAGTGTAAAGTCTCGGTGATACAGCATTTAGAATATTTAGTGTGATTTTGATGGGTTTTTCTGGTTTTAGGAAATACCCCGAGTATTTTTCTGATATAGGAGGTTAATGTTAAAATGGTCAGCATCCAAATTTTCCTTTGTAACTGAAGGAAAACAAAGTGCTTGACTTAAACTGAAGTAGTTGTCAGATACGAGGACATACTTGCTTTTGCATGGTGCACAACATTCCTCTTTCCTAACTTCAATCTCCTTTTTTTTCTTCCGGTTTTTCAGAAGCAAAAACTTGTTGAGGTTTTTATGGTTTCGAGGAGTGTTTGGAGGTGCTATTTTACAAATACTATTTCATGTAGTTTACTTCTACAGTTCACCTCCGAAATATGCAGCTTACTGTCAGCTCTCCTTTGAGAGGAGGTCTTTCTGGAGGCTTTCAGTTGGGACTCCCTTCAGCCATGACCAGTGCTGTTTAATGAATGAGAGGTGAGACATCAGCTTCAGGTTGTGGCCACACTTAGGTGCTTTTTCCCAGTGCTTACTTGGTGAACACGCTGAATTTTGGGGGAGACTGTGCATAGATTCTCTCCAGTTTGGTTTCAGATTCTTTTTTCTGGACTCCTGCAAATATGAACATCCAAATGGAAACAAGACTCTTTGAGAAGTCATAATGTAGTTTTTTCCCCATTTGAGGTTTTAGAGAGGATTGGAGACTCTGACATCTCATAAAGGTTCTAGGGGATGACACATCATGTCTTTTTTGTTAAAGATTCATCCATAAATTGGCAGATGTGGTTGTCGTTATAGGTGTTGAGGTGGTAGAATGTCTTCGGCTGCTTTGCTGTAGGAATTAGTGAATCGCTGACTTTTACGGGTAGTCAGTTAATGGCTTACATTTCCTATAAATAGGTTGTGAACTTCACATTGTGTGTGTATTTGGTGGGCAGCGTAACCTTTTTTTTAGTGGTTGTTACAAATTCTAGCTGGAATTAGTCATGTCTGTGTCAGTGCCAATGACAGTAGTAATTTTGTAATGGAGGAAAGATCTGATTAAGATGGTTCATCTCTTTCAGCGCCGATATTTACAGGAAGATTAAGAGTCCAGGCTGGATATGATGGATTCCGTGATTGATTTGGAAGGTCCATGTATAAATTTCAAAAATGAATAATCCGTTTTTACCCTTACGTTTGAGCTATTATCTGCTACAAGTGTCAAAGCTTCTGAGGTAGTGTCAGGCACCTTAACACGGCCAATTATGTCCCTGAGACAATCTCTGGGATGGTTTTAGTGTTCTGAAAGCAAGACTGGACTTCAGGAAACCTGCCTGTAATAAGCACTTATTAAAAATGTAGTGCAACATTTTGTTTGTTTTGAATCTTTACACGAGTATCACCTCTCTACGTGTGAGCAATATGCATCACTTCTCTGCATGTTAATTGTATAATCTGGCATGATAACGAGAAATCTGAACAATATTAATTCCTTGTGGCAATCAGATATAACAGAATTGAGCCTTAGCACAGGTGCAAGTGCAAAAGAATCACAGGTGGTTTAAAAAGCATAGGCTGTATCTGCAAGGTGAGTTCAGCTCTACGTTCCAAAATACATAATTTTCATATTTATATGTCTCTTATCACTTACAATTTCTTTGGACCTGAAAATTTATTTTGAAATTACTGCCAGCTTGTCAGTACTACCTCTTTTTTACTGAAATACTGAGCAGTAAGAGTAGCTGCAGCTTTCTTCTTAATTGTTCTCACCTGCATGTCAGTGAACTAATAAAACTTTTGATGTAGTTTGCCTTTTCAAAACAAACTTGATAGATTTTTCTTTTCACTTTGTTGGCAGATGGATGCGAAATGGGCAAGCGTAGTTAGCATGATTGTTTGTAGGATCGGTTGTTTGTTTTTCCCTCTGAGGAGAAACTCTTTCTTGGGATAAACATCAGGGAGGTGAGATAATCCATCATTCTGAGACCTGTTCACTAGTGATGGATGGATAGATTGGGAAAGTAACTCAATAATCTTCATTTTTTTCAGGTTATTCACAGATCAGTGAGCATCGTCGTTAATAAAGCTATGGAATGCTTTTGTGTCCTTGCCCACGTTATTTCTCAGAATTTGACAGGAAAAGACTTTTAATTTGGAAATAACCTTTGTTGTGAAATGCATTCTAAGTGTATGAAACTTTGAAAATACCTTCCCATTTTAGATTTTACCTTTCTTCTGAGCGAGGTGTTTGTCCAGTCTTTAAGACATTATTTACAAATATGAGAACCTTTCTGCTCCTTATTTCACTGATGAGAAACAGTGTTCTTCAGAAGTTGAGACCTGGTGAAGGCCTGCCGCCATTAGAATGTATCACTTGGGGTGCTCAGAATGGTAGGAATGTTGTCAAAAGTATGTTGATTTCAGATCCTTGCAAAAGCTTTCAGTCAAGACATTGCATTATAGGGGTTAGAATATACCCTGTAGTATAGGAAAAATAAATGTAACATATTAAGAAAGGCTGAAAAGAACTCACATTGTCCTACTGTAATTCTTGATCATTCTCGCTTCATTTTAAAAATAGATTTGGAATGTAAAAGCACAAAATACAAATGTTATGGGATGATAGTTCAGTAATTATTTGCTTTAATAATTAAGATGATGCTAATGTGAAGGAATGATATCCAATACATAATTTGCTATTACCTCTAAATGAATAAATCACTCTTTGCTGACGTGGGGATGGGCAGATTCTGCTTTATATGTTCTTCCTGAGAATTAGTACTCAGAAGTATGAATGTGTTACAGCGTTATCAGATCATCTGTGGAAGCGACGTGAGTGTTTACTACTGGAGTGAATCCAGGATGTAAATGCAAATGCGGTTTAGCAGAGTTCTTTTTCATGACCCTAGAAGACAGAAAGTTTGCTTCCAAAACATTACTGAATTAGTAAAATAGTCCTTGAATTTCACTGAGGGTTAAGATAACTTGAATGTTGATGTCTTTTCTGGAGGCGGAGAGCACATAAGTGGATTTTATAGATGATCTAATGCTTGGTGACTGGTTTCTAGTTACTTGGATTTGTGTCTCTGCCCTACAGACCTGGTCTCCCAGGCTTCTCTCTGGGGCCAGAACTGTTGTATAATTGCAGCTGAAGGACCTTGTGGGAGGAACAGCTTCTTCTCTTACAAGGTCAATGGAACTTAGAGCCAGGCGGGTCTCATACTTGTACGTTCCGTAGAGATTAGTCTTCAGAGTGCATTTGTAGTAACTACCATTGCAGTACTACAGAAAAATCTTATTTATTTTTTTTGTCATGCTGCGGTGTAGTAATTACAATTTCCACAATGCTTTAGCTATAATTTCTAGGAGACTTACTAGTTAAATAGTTGAGTACATTGCTTTGATGGATCCTCACCTTACTTTCCTGTAAGTAATCAGTTTCTTGAATTTAGCATCCCAGAGAATGATTCTTAACCTAGATTCACAAAACAATAGTGTTAATTGCAATATCCGTGAAAAATATTTCTAGAATTCTTCCATTTAATAAGCCAGCCAGCAACTCTTCTTTCAAATGCCAGTAAAGCTGTCTTAAGCAACGGTGCTTGTACAGCCACAGTACAGTTAAAATGTGGTGTGTGTCCTCTAGTTTTTCAGATCTTTGCCCATAACTAAGTCATATTGGTGCAACTTCAGTATTTCTTTTGTCCTGTGGTTACTTCACATGTGGAAGATGGGAAGTTACTGTCCTAGTTGAACAGTTGTAGAAGAGGCTACCTCAAACGCGTGTGTAGTTACAGAAAATTTCTGTGGTGTTAATGGCTTTCATGTGTGTTATTAGATAAACCGGTCTCTCTGTTTTTATTTAGGCATTTATTAATGAATACAACTAATCGACTTTTTCCACCGCTCTCAGACTCTCTAAACAACTCTTCTACAGTCGTTAGTAGCATAGCTCTCATATTAGTAATTATCTTCCTAATAGTGCATTTGCATATGCTCTGTTTATTGAGTTAAAACAGAGCTTAAACGTGGTCTTATTTCTGTCAACAGAACTTTCTCAGACTTGAGGAACAGCTTAGTAAATCTGCACTTGCATGAAGCAAGACTGGAAGTCTAGGAACATAAAAATGGATGATGAACTAAGATTTTTATTGCTCTATTTTCTAGTGCTTGGGTTTCAGAAAACACAATTGGAATCCTGAGCCCGTAAGTGCTCATTGACTTGCCAACACCCTAAACTTGCATATCACGTAACAGGAATTCGGTTGTTAAAACTCTGGAAACAGTTGCGCTTCCCTGCAGGTTTGACTGTTTAAATACCGGGAACATTAGATATTCATCCTTGCCAGACTCTGATAAAATAGACCTAAATTATCCCCGTTTTGTAATTATGGAAAAAAAGTGCACAGAGGATCTAATGCATCTTGGCGGGAGTGATAAATAGGTATATTACTCAGATTCTTGAGTTTTATGCTCTAAACGAAATCAAGTAGAAGGGTTTTTATCTTGTTACTTCTTTTACTGTCAAATACTATGCACTCTGCTGCAGCTATTATTTCCATACACAGCAGTCGATATCCCATACAACAGAAAGGAGCAATTTCTTGGTTTTAAAATTAAATTTTCTTTTTTTAAGGTCCTAGGAAAAACCAAAAAGAAACTTGCCATAAAATGACATTTGACTGGGCTGATTGTTTTTTCCCAGTGGCTCTCTCAGCTGTGGCATTTCCTGGCTGAGCTGCCCCCGTTCCTGCCTCCTGAAAACTGTTCGCTCAAACTGAAACAAGAAGTCCCCGTTCTCTCTTTCCTTCCTCCTCTCAGTGTTTGACTGGGAGCTTTGCTATTAGAGCAACTCTTGCTACAGCATTTCCAGTCAGTGCTAGAAATTCCTTCTGGTTTACCATGCTGGGACAGAAGCAAAGATCTGGAGAAAGAAATGACCTTGCTATATGAGTACAACATCAAAATGGTGGTTTCTGCAAAGTACTCTTTGCAGATGATTACTATACAGGAACTTCCTGACAGGTTTAAAACTGTCATTTTGCTGATGGGATTTATAAACTAGGACCTTTTTTGTTTGTTTGTTTTTTTAATTTTACTTGGCTGCTGAACACAGTCTCCTGGAAGAAGTAAAAATATTTGACTCTTCATTTGCTTGCTTCAGCATTTATTGTCACATATTGGCCTTTCCAGCAGCTCTCCAAATGCCAGGACAGTTCTTGTTGACATTATTATCTTCATTATTTCTTTGGTGCTGTTTTTTTCTCTTCTTTCTTTCTCTTCATCCAGCTGGGTGCATATACTGAGATTTGACTTTCCTAACATGGAGTTCCCATTAAAAAAATCAACTACCTGTTGCCTTAACTGTAGCCTTTTTATTTGACTTGTATGCATTCTCCTTTTTAATGCTTTTAGAACATACAGCAATATTGCAGGAAATGCTGAAGTTCTAGGGACCTTCCAGGAAACACTGAATTCAACATAAGAACCAGGTCACAGCTTTTTCTGTGTGTGAAAATAAATTGAAAGAGGACAATTCATTAATTCAGCACTTGGCATGTTTTCCTTTGATCTTTTTCCGAAGCTTGCTGTGCTCTGCGTGCAGTATTCATCTTTAAAGAGGAAAGCAAATAGGTTTTGCTACAGAGGACTGTACAGTTAGGGAGAAAAATATTTGATTTTTTTAATTAATGGCTCCGTGCATTATAGTAAGTAGAAGACAAACTATATTCTAGAAATAAAAAGTACCTTTTTTGGGTGTGAAACTATGTGATAAGGTTTTCCAATTCTTTTATGTAGTTTCAGAAAGAACTACGAGCAAGTTTGTAATTTCAAGGTGTTTATGGTATCTCTGTGTTGGAAATCAAGATGTCAGATGGAGAGATGTTCTATTTTTGTTCAATTAATATCGGAGAGCATTACATCAAAGCAGTAAACTCCTCTTGTAGCAACAGATGCAGCAACCCTGAAGCCTATTTTCTCTCTTGTTACATTAGTGTTTAATTAAAGAAAACAACTAGTTGGAGGCAGTTACTTTCTCTGAAATGTAATGAAGATTTATTTTGTAAGTGACCTTCACTGTATTAGCTGAATTAGTAATCAGTAAAATTAATAGAATAATCAAATTATATACAAACTCATAAATCATCATGAATATGCTGTCAAAAATGCAGCTTTTAATACGTCCTATTGTTTCACAGCTGTATTAATAATTACAGCTGCTGATTCCTGCCTTGGTGGGAACTGAAATGACATTTAAAGGCTGCGTATGATGGAGGGCTACCAGGCCAAAAATTTTCACAACTCTTAATTTAGCTGTAATATGGTTTGATGTCACCAGGGCAAAGTTGAAGCTGGGTACAGTGTTGTTGCTATCTTTCAGCAAAACTTGAATTATTGGTGTAGGCAGTCGCCAGTTAATTAGAGTAATATCAGTTTAAATGTCTGTCATTTAGGGTTAATGGTATCAAAGAGTTGCCTTGTACTTGAGGAACAGGCAAATCATCCTGAATAGCCCATTGTATGAAAGTAATGTTAGCACAGTGATTTTACTTTGTCATAAATTATTGGGATGCCCGTTAGTTTAATATTTCAATTTTTTTATTTAAATAATTTTGGCAAGTTCTTCCTGATCGTGTCATTTTTCATGCTAGGCTGTTTTAATAGATATTTTGGCTCTTTGTAATTGTTTAACACAACACAATCAAAATTCCTTTCCATTTTCATTTAAAAAGAGAAGTTTTCTGCTGGCCTGCTATGAAAAGAGGTCATGCCCTCCTCCACTGGATAGCAGGCTACTCTGGAAAACAAGTAATTCGCATATTTGCGCAGCCAAGCAGCAAAGTTCTTTCAAAGCATGCTAGAAAATAAAGCGCATATATCAAAAAGCCCTTGACTGTGGTTGAATTCAAAGGAAAAATATAATTTATAGCTTTCAACAAAGGAATCTTAGTTCTAGTTAAGGTAATAGCGCTGCTCTTACGTACAACAAGTGAAATAAATTCATCTGAGTTGATGTGAAAGATCCTAAGACGTGCTTTGTCAGGCAAGAAGCCATTGCCTGCAGCCCTGGAGATAATAAGCCTGTAGCTCAAGGTTCTGTAGGAATTCTTCAGTGGATGTTTAACCTTTGTGTCATCTTCAGCGACCTCCAGACAACCAAGGGTGGGATTCAACACGGTGTATGTTCTCCCTGCTTTTGCACGGGTAGAAGAGGTATCTCTAGGGAACTGGATCTTGTCGTTCGGCCAGTAGTAAGTGGTACTGCTGACATTCCTCACGCTGCTGCCTCTCGGAGTACAGCTCGGAAGAGGTGTGGGTTGGTAACACGCTTCAGCCCTTTGCCGTGCTCCGTCGTTCCTGCAGTTTAAAAGGTACGAACTGTGACCTGTCTAAGCTGACTTTTGAATGCCAGTATGGATTCCATTTCAGGAAGTCAGGTTTGCGAAATGAAAGTTTTCTTTTTGAGTTCATCATGCATAAACGGATACTTAAGCTCTTCAACTTCAAAATAAAATAATAATTAAAAAACAACTTAAAAAAACAAACCCAAACCAAGAAACCTGTTAGTAAACCAGGAGAATCCTACTATCACCCCAGCAACGTTGGAGAACTCTTTTCCACCAAACCAGCCTGTCTTTCTCACACTTACTGTTTGCTTTGGCCAGTCTGATGCCTGGCTAATGCTAGGCAGGTATGAGAAATGTAATCACACTAATCTGTTAAATTACAGTGTAAGCTCTACCAGAAGATAAATAGAATTACACATTCTTATTTAAAAACAGTATCTGTTAATGAAGCAGCAGGTGTAGTTTCTAACTTTTATGCCCTACCAGTTAAAGCTCTGTCCTTCTGTCTGTGAGCTGAACATCAAATGGCTGGGTCACACCAAAGCGCAGCTGAAAGCAGGAACTCAGAAAGCTCAGTTTCCTTCTCTGGCATGGTAAAATGGAACAGCGTGTTGCTGGATTGAACGGGCTGCACTCTGGTTTATGATGTACTCATAAGAGGCTCTTTGCTTTTGAATAACAGGGATCACAGGAAGAGCACAGGTGTGTTTAACTTCCAGGACAAAGGAAGAATTGTCAAATGTCGCTTGATAGCGTGTGAGAGTTGTCTCTGCTAGAGCAGCTCTCTGAGGAGTTTCTGTTGGTATACAAATTACTTTTTCATTTGTTCTCTTCAGCATACATGAGAAGAGAGGTCAGTGATAGCTGGTTGGTCTGAAAGAACCACTGGAGATTCTTAAAGAAGTACATAAATAACAAAATACAATAAAGATTCCCACTGCAAACGGTCCAGACTTGAAATCGTATTCTGGGGGATCAGACACATCTCCCCCATCTTTTTTCTTTTCTTTTTTCCACTAAGAATTTCCATGCTGACTGGAAACTTTAGAGAGAAAGTTTATTTCTTTTGTAACATAATTTGAAAAACATTTTTTCTAAATGTTCGTACTCGTCACATCCAGGTCTAAAGAATTTAATCCTCTGCATTTTGTATTATTTATGTAAGAATGCCCCTGAAATAATGCACTGTAAACAGAAAACTGACTGGAGTTTGCCTTAATTCACAGCTAATCATGAAGCGTTGTACTTGAGAATCTCTAACATAATTCTATTTCTGTAAAATCCTTGATTTCTCTGCATTATAGCGCTCTCACAAAACGTTTAGAGTCCTCTTAAAATACATAACAGAAAGAATATTGGTCATTTATACCTGCTTGACAGCATTTTGAAGAAAGTGGACTTATATTAAAGTCTTTCAGTGTGAACATCAGTGATATCACCATTGTTTGATGTTACCGTGGGTCCAGCAAAACTTTGAGGCATCACTTTGCAGGAAGTAAACATTCAGTTTTTGTGAATTCATTTGCCTTGTGTTGCGCCGCATCAACAGGAGAGTAATCTCCAAAGATTAAGCCTGGCTTGGGCAGGTCTAGGAAGTTAGGATGCAGGGATTAACCCAGGATCATGTTTATCACCAGACCAACTGAACTTTTCCTGTCCAGCTTTACGGGAGCGCGGTTTCAGATTTCATGCATGGGACAGATTCATCTGGCGGGGAGTTTGAGTCAGAGGTATCTACAAGGCGGTGGTGAAGGAGCCTGGCGAGTGATGGAACTTTGCAGTGGGCTGACTTCACACGGAGTCCCTCATGTTTAAGTATCATCTATTTTTCTTTAAATTCTGAGTCTCCTTAGAGTTTAAAACAGATGAGCTGCAGTACAGGGTTCATACTTGTGTAGCATAATTTTCTTCTTGAGGTACTGGGGTTGTTTTGCAAATGGAAGACTGCTAAATAGCTTTGTGTACTTCAGCTTTTCAAAAACTGACCTGTGAAGCTGGTTCCTTTATTCGTTTAGTAAATTTTTAAATTACCAGTCCACGCACAGAATATCTTAAGCACCTGCATCATAACACAGGCGGAACCTGGAGGAATCACTACTTGTAAGAGATCGTTTTTAATTTGTAAGAAGTCTTCATTCTGTCGGGGCACTTCTCAATATCCACAAAATTTTAGCTCCTTGTAGTCAATGAAGTTCCCATAGTAATACAAAAAAAGTTAGCAATTTATCCTTTATTTGCAGTGTTTTCTGCTCGATTCAGAGATGAAGATGTCATTAAAAACATACCATAACATGTACAGTCCTTTGCCTTGCTGATGACACACACTGATTACAATTAGTCGTGCCAGGAGTAACCTGTATTTTTATCCAATATGTTTTTAGGCTGTGTGCTGTGTTTGGAGGAATCTATTGTCTTCGCCATTCTGTGCAGTGCCTTGTAGTGGACAAAGAATCTGGACGGTAAGGGTAGTAAAAGTAACCTTCTGTTTATATACAAAATACAGATGAAAAATGTGTTAAGTCAATTTAAAAAAAAATGATGCTTGAAAGATCCTCCTTGGTATTAATAACACATCAACCTTGATTAAAAGTAATTTGTGTATAGGTCCTCCAGAACAAGGAAAGTGGGTCTAGAATATAGAAACTAAATTAATTTTCCTGTGATATTACTACAGCTCCTGATCACCCAAGCTTGGAAGACAAATCATTTCAGCTGCCGGGGGGCTGGTGATGAGTGATGTTAGTTTTCCTTGTGGCCTTACCTACTCTAATTGATTTTCATCAGATGACAACAAAGCCCTCTGTTATTGCATTTTTAAAAATGGAGCTCACCTAAAGACTCATCAGATTAATCTTTGCTGATAATGCATGTCACTCCAAGAGAAAAGACTTTAATGAGTTTTTAGGTAGATTGTTGTCATAAACTACGCTGCCCTCTTATCCTAGGATAAATTCTTCTACAACAATATCAGGCCTGTGGGCGGGTTTAAAGTTGAGCTAAGAAAAATCAAGCCGTAGTTTTTTCTATAGTGGCATTTTTTCACACCTCTATAAATTGTCTTGGTTTCTCTTCTACCCATTCTATCGGTTATTAGTCTAACTACAGACTTTGCCTCTCTGAAGAGTCTGTTTTCAGCTTAGTTTCTGTAATTGAAAGTTCAAAACGTGCTTCTACTGTAGGCAGCTTTATTTTCCAGTAATGTTTAGCTAACTTTGTCTTTTGCTCAGTTGCAAAGCTCACAGTTGTTAGCAACTTCCAAACACCGCTCTGGAGATCTGAACTGGTCACTGATGCTGCTTGCTCCAGTTTCCAGCTTCTTTTCTTTTCTTTTTTTTTTTTTTTAAATTAATATTTTCTGTGTTTTTGTATTCCAAAAAAGATGGAGTGCTGATTTTCACAGAATCACAGAATTTTTGAGGCTGGAATAGACCTCCAAGATCATCCTTTAACCTGCATTTATGTTTTAAATGTAGTAAGTCCCTCAGGGTTCCAAATAAGTTTCAAGTGTCTTTTTTGAAGCTATGAGGCTGCTCTAGTGATTCATGTGTGCCATTTCCACTTAAAACTGAAGGATAGATTTTTGAGGTGCAGAATTATGGAAATATTTTTTTATAGACTTTTATTATTCCAAAACCATTGGTCTTTTCATAATGCCATTCCCTGATGCTGAATGTGGAGAAATACGACACATCCAGCTTTCCAAGTCTAGTGAGCTGCCTTTTCCTTGGAGCCACCTACCCACTTCTGTTGTCTCTTTTCCATAGTTTCAAAGCAGGTATTTTACCAAGTAGCATTTCTACATCAAAATAGAAGTAAACAAACAAATATGTATAGAAAAGATGTGTCGAACTTCTCTGAGATGATGAAAATAATGCACCCAAGGTCAAAATATGCTTATTTTTAAAATGTTTTCAGCAATGAAAGGAGGATCGTGTAACATTCTCATTTAAAATTATTAGTGAAGAAAAGTCTCAAACGTTGTCTTCATCGTAGCAGAAATGTCACTCAAAAAGCTGTTCTTCTTTGACCCGGGTCTATGTTTTTATTTGGAAAAGAAGGGAAAGGAAGTGGTGATGTTTGCAATGAACCACATAGCTTACAAAGTAACACGAAGGAAAGACTTAGCAAGTAAAAGCAGAATTGTATTAGGCCAGAAAAGAAAATCAAGAAAAAAGAATGGACTTTTCTTTCTTCACGTTATCTCTTTCCTTACTGCGTATTCCCACCCTTCACCAGCTCTAATTTCCTCCTGACTTTGGGCTTCAGTGTTTTGCCTAATGGAAATCAGCTATCAAATCGTTAATGAGGGTATTTATGAGTTACTGAGCTTTTGAGTCAACAGGCCATTAATAGTAATTGGTAATAGACAAATGCGGATCTCCTCGGCAGTACAGCTGTGTCTGGAGCTTGGGAGCAGCGTTCCCGGGTTACGGATAGCTTCAGCTCACAGCAGTGGGAATTCCGTCCGAGGGTGCCGTCGTCATTACTATTTCACAGGCACCTTCCAGAGGCTTCCAGGCTTCATCAGTATCTTAGTGCTGTTATTTTTTTTCCACTATTTTTAATATTCTTGCTTTAGTACCTGTAAGGAAAGTTTGTTCTTAGAGCTACGGCCTTGATTTTCTTCTCAAACTTTTGTTGATAGAGTTAATTTCAGGTCCCTAAATACCACCAGAGTTTATTCTAGCTCCTTTTTAGACATGGCTAACGATCACTCCAGCACAAGAAAAATGAAAACCCATTCGCTATCAAGTTGCTTTTTCACTTTTTTACTACCCATAACCATACATACAGAGAACAGTAGATTTCATCCCCACCGATACAATTACTTTTATCATTTTACTATAATCTTGTTTATAGTTTATGAAAAGAAGGTTCAGGGAAGACAGTGTGAAAGTATAGAAACTTTGAGACATTTAGGTTTTGGTAATCCATTGAAAATGTCTATTTTTTTACCTATTGTGAAAATTTTTCGGTTTTTTTATTTTATCAGGTTAAGTTTGCTGTTTTAATACATATGCAGATCATCCAGCATTCTTGATAGAACTCTGACGCTCTGTTAGAAAATATAAACTACATCATATTCTTTAGGTTGAGGATAAAAGCACACTGAATGTATGCACAATAATTATTTTTGTTTATTTTCTCCATGTTTATTGTAGGTCACTTTTTTGCGTACATATGATAAAGTGTAAAATATTTCAAATTACAAGGATCACATTAATAATAACAGCAGGCACTTGGTCTTGATCACACTTTGCATATGTTTCCAATTACATAATTCTGTCTCAAAAATGGAAAAGGCATGATAAATGGAAATTTATACATCTGTAATAAAAAGCTATAGCAAACACATAGTAATTTACATATCTTTCCTGAAATATTGCATACTGGCTTTGTCAGTGCTGGTAAGTCCATTTCAAGGATGTCGCCCTTAGTCCATTAGTTTGGATAATGAGCCCTATAAAGTACATTTATAACTCGTGGCACTGCAAGGAGATGGATTCTAATTTTCATCCTTTTATCTAGACACATTGAAAGAAGGTCAATGGAGGGTTCTGTATGATTCATTGTCCCAACACATATCAGATGACAGAGACCTGATAATGTCAGTGCATAAGTGTTTTCCGTATTTGGAAGCAGTACTTGAAAGAAATTTTCTCCACATCATCCTTTGAAGTGAAGTGGAGACTGGAATTAAAAGCACTATCTCTTTTTCTGTTTAAAATCTTATCAAACGTGTGACCTGAGAGCTAGTCCTGAACAAAGGAGAGGAAACAACACTTAGCAGGAAAATAAAAAGTGTGTAGTTGCTTTTGCTGGCTTTGAGCGATGCAACATGACATTTAATCAACCTTTCCCCTTCCATAATGTTTGGGGGGGTGGCAGGGGAAATGGTTTCATAAACAATAAGAAAGGTTATAATTAGAAATGAGCTGTAGCTGCTTGACTTCCTTGTTTATTTGCTGTATTCAAATGAGTGCTTGAGAAGGAGATCAGGTTCACGTTAAGAAACAACTTTACGTAAAGTTGCAAGTGAAACAGGTGGACTAGAATGTGCTTGAAGCTGTATGAAGAACACTGCAGGCTTGAAGTTAAATGATGCTTGTGCCATCAGAGTTCTTTTAATTACTGTTTTCAAGTTATCTATTGAATTTCCCTATAGATACATATTCACAGATTGATAGAATGCCGGGTTGGAAGGGACCTCAAGGGTCGTCTAGTCCGAGCTATACGTAGTATCCTCTATATATATAGTATCCAGATTCCTGTGAAATCAGCATTAGAAGTTAGTGTTCTAAAAACTGCTTAATTGCCATAAACCCTGTAAATAAGGATTGTGTGCACCCTTTTTCCGTTCTCCCTTCAGGCTACAGAAGCAACTGGTTTACTAAAGCTAGTGGTTTGGTTCTCATCTTTTCTAGTTCTGTAGATCATTTTGACCACAGAAGCTAATGAATCACTTGAAGTTACAGAAATGCTGTTTATTCACAAGGCATAACTTACGTGTCTGATATTTATTGATATAGCAACAATGTTGCACAATGATAAAACAAATTTAAATCTGTAAGGGGTAATTATAAACTATCAAAGTGACCTTTTTTTTTTTAACAGATGCAAAGCTATTGTGGATCATTTTGGACAAAGAATAAGTGCAAACTATTTCATTGTGGAAGATAGTTACCTTTCAGAGAGCACATGCACAAATGTCTGTTACAGGTACATGGTAAAACAGTAAAGATCATAAATTCCTGTAAATAATAGTGTATAAAATACTCTGCAAATCAAACTGCAGAGACTGTTGTCGCTTGCTTTATCTTTGCGGTACAGCTTAGTTCTGTGCATTGGTTTTCTCTTCTATCAACTTGAGGCCATACTGCATACTTTCTTCTTTACGTTTTCTTTAATTCTCTCCTAACTCATATTCCTCTTTTCCTTATTAAAAACATCCATTGGCTGTAAGTGTCTTAGAGATTTCGTATTTGTTAAGAAGTGTTAGGAACGTGAAGGTGCCTACTGCTGTTCTCGTTTTAAATTTGTTCGGGTTTAGAAAAGTATTAAAAGTCATTGTTTTCGCTAATTTTTGTTGTTCTTGACAAAAGCATTGAACATATACTGCCTTTGTTAAAATATTGCACGTAAGATATTAGCAAAACCATAGTGCAGAAATAATAATAGGTAAGGAGGGATTAGAAAATTCAATTCATGAACTCCACCTTAGTGCATTTCCCCTTAATCCAAACTGTCCTGCACTGCTGGGAACATAAAAAGTCTTCTAATGTGCTGCTACTAATCTTGATCAAATAAAAGATTTTTTTAAAAAGCCAGAAGGATATTCAAGCCATTTTGTATAACACTACTGGCCCATTTATTCATCATCTATTTCGGTCCTTGAAAATACTACATTCACGTTCCAGACACATTCCTATTTCAGCAACAGGCAAAATATCCCCCTCACAATCAAATTAATAAGATTATATGGTTAAATAGCCTTCCCACAGCATTATGTTGAGATTGGTATTGGCAAAGCTATCAATCCTAATTGCTGTTTTTCACCATTTTGTGAAATGCCATAATTGTTTTCTGTAATTGTAGGCAGATCTCCAGAGCAGTGCTCATTACAGATCAGTCGGTACTAAACACAGATTCAGAGCAGCAGGTAGGTATCAATTTTGTATCACTTATCTCTTTAACAATTGGATGTGTTAATATTTAGTTGTTGGTAGGAAGTAATTCACGCTTTTGTTTCCGCTTGAATCCAGCTTTTTAGTCAGCTCTCTCTGCTGATAATTGTTTAATTCGTTAGTCTCTGTAAAACTACTGGGCATTTTAGTTCAGTTCAGTGACTTGGGTTTCCCTGCTGCTTCGCACCACATTAATTAACAGAGTTTCTAAGCTGCTGTCTTTAAGGCAGTTCATTTTGCTTGCTTTTTAATAAACTGTTTCCCTTAGTATTCCCTGTTAACTGCTAATTGTTTATCTTGTCTGAACTGTGTTCAAAGGCCTTTGGTTCTTTTCAACATTCACTTTTACTGTTTGAAGTTCTTACTGTGCTCTTTCAGAGCCTTCTTTAAATGCTTCTGTTTCATCAGTCTTTGCAGACCTTAAATTTAAAGGATATTAATTTGTGTTAAGTATTTCTTCTGTACACTTCCTTTTATTCTTACAGGTTAAATAGGATCTAGAAAATAAGAACAATTATGGCAGAGAAGTCCATCCTAAGCCTTGCTACTAGCAGTCCTCCATAAAAGTACTCCAGTCTCACCTAGCACTGCTCTGCCTAGTGTTCAAAACCAATTTTGCCTGCATGCCCGTGGTTCCTTTTCACCTTTACTCGGTGTTGTGTTGGTTGCCTCATCCTCCGTGTTACTCTGCTTTAATAGAAGTTGTTCTTCCTGCATGATAGGTTTCCATTTTGACAGTGCCTCCAGTGGATCCGGGAAAACCAGCAGTCTGCGTCATTGAGTTGTGTTCCTCAACCATGACATGCATGAAGGGCACTTGTAAGTACAGGTTATATGTAATCTTAACTGTATTTTTCCCTTTGACTCTAGCAACCCTGAAACAAAATTTAAAACACGTGCATGTCATTGCTGTGCTGCACAATGGCCAGGCTGGTACCTGAGAACACATACACACAGTTTTCGCAGGCCCATTGTCTTCATTCTGTAGCAGTTGTTTGCTGTTCCATGTGGCTTAGCAATCAAACTGCAAGAATCTTGTTTAATTGAACTTTATAAAAATCTACATGTGGCAATAAGTCTTACTGTGATTTTCATGGTAATGAAGTATATTGTTCTTTACTTCCAAATGGCTCTTCTTTGCATAGTTTAAGAAGAGTGAAATAAATGATGGAGTCATTCCAAGCTGCGTTTCCTATTTAAATAATAAAAAAATAAACCTATAATAAGAACTTATTGTTATAAAGCATATTGTTAATAGTTATCCTTTAAATAACTGATTTGCTTTAAGGCAAAATATATATAGCAGGAAGTGAAAGGATTGATGTTCAAGCAGATATGAATTACTGGTTTCATGAGAATTTTTGCGGTACTGAAAAATTAAGATTTCTTGGCTTACTTTTCTTGATAAATTCTTTTCATTTCAGAGAAGGTACTACATTCCTTAATGAAATTTGTCTTCGTGTATTGAAATAATATAGTTCTATTTTAGGTATAGCTGAGTTCTAGCTATGGGACATACTTCATAATTTTTTGAAAAACTTTTACATCATTATCTGTAGATGGGTTTGAACCTGACTGATTTCTCCTTCAAACAATTATTTAAGATAAGTATACAAATACATCTACTCTTTGATCACGCCGCATAAATGACAGGCACATAATCTGTATTGCCAGTTGAGTGGAACCAAACTCCTTCACTTGCCCTAAAAATTGAGACTGTAATGATGAAATCATGAACTGAACTCATCGTTCTTCTTGCTAGAAGAATTACTGGAAGACAAATGTTGGCAACCACTGTAACTAATGCAGTTATACCTGAGTAAATCAAATATAATCAAAATATATACTGATGACTGTGACTTGTAGCTATAACCTTAAAGCTAATAAAAAAGATTTTATAGAAGGTAAATGATGTGAACTTTAATGATTTATAGGTGTTTTTTTTGAGGAAAGACTAGATTATTACAATGTTTGAGATTGGAAACATTTAGTTAAGGTTACAGGGGGACTTTTTTATCACCACCTGTTTTGTTTTTTTTTTTTAGTATGTACTCCTTTTAGACAAGAAGATTTGGGTTTGGTTAGATAAAAAATGAATATTCATTTTGAATATAATCTCTGCGTGTGCAGTCTGAAAGAGGAGGAGCATGAAGGGTTAAATTTCTGGTCCTCCTGGAGTCAGTGTCAAACTTTCTATGGTGTAATTGCGACCAGGAAATTCAAGATATGTAGGATGTACTTGTAAATAATGACACAAATATAGGCAGACTTCAGAGTGAAAAGAGAAAGCTGTCATATGAATTTAAAGTGACACCATAATTCAACATTGCTGTTAAATTGATCAGAAACGTACAGCAGTGAAGAAAAAAATCAATCAGTTTCAACTTTCTACAAAGTTTATGTTAAACTTCTTCGTGATTCTCTGACAGGTAACTTCTCTGCTGATAAGTTTCCGGACAAACATCTTGTGGCAAATGAGTCAGTGGAGGTAGTTTTATAAAAAGCTGGTGTCAGTAGAAATCTCCTTATACGACATTCGCTGCTGATGTTAATGTGTACTTTCATCTTACCAACATATATGGAAGAGACAGATAATTGTGAGGTGTATGAAGTGGGTTTTATACACTGTATTTCCTAACACTGTGCTTCTCTGTGTGAAAGGAAGTGATATTAAAAGCCTGCTGTGCCTTTTAAAAACTGTAAATGATATTTAGATCTCTCGGTATTGGTGATTGTAATTAGCTTGTGTTCTCTTTTAACAGATTTAGTCCATTTAACCTGTCCATCAATGAAAACTGCTAGGGAAGATTTAGAGCCTGTTGTACAGAAGTTATTCAATCTAAATACAGAACAAGGTAAAAATAAATAAAGTATTAAGAGGTTATTTTGCAAGGATATAGCTGATCTTTGTAGCTAAAGTATCTGTTACTGAACATCTGATTCTGACATCAGAGTCACCAGAGGGTGAGCTGCTATTTAGATATTAGCATTTCAAAGTAAAGGAAACTATTTGGAGAGTGAGATTGATTAGACAGATGTCAGGCTTTTGTATTTCGTGATCTGATCTTCCAGGTCTTCTTCAGTTCTGCTTTAACTTCAGGATACAAAGTGTCTCAGATCTTTTTAATTTTTCACACTTTGTTTTTCATGGAAACGTACGTGCTTCGCAGCCTGTCTTCCAAAGGTGCAGGAGTGAAATAAAATATTTGTGAATCTGTTTTCTTGCACTATCATGGTTTTAGTAATTTTCATCACTTGGGTATCGCTAACAAAAGTTCTCAAACCCCCAAAACTTAGTGATCTGCTTTTCTTTTCCCACTGCCAGGTGTGCTCAATACTATAAGCTTCTTCGTTTTCTTTTGTCTTCTCTTATTCTAAGACTGTTGTTCATCCTTTTGTTGTCTTTGAGTGCTTCCTTGTTTGCTATTTTTAGTTGAAATTCTCTGGATTCTGCTTTAAGCAATGGAAGCATAAATTTGTTACACATTGCACTGTTACCAAGAAGATAGATTTCCAGTAATTTCCAATAATGAATTATTTGGCCTTAAATTCCAGGAAACCTTGCCAGCTACTTGCATGAACTTTGACCTCAAGACGGACAGTTTAACAGTTGCAGAGGAAAGTAGCTGTTGACAAAGCAATCGTTGCCTAAAAAGAAATTGTCCCTGAGATACTTTGAGCAAGTTCCACAGAAGTCTTTGAAATTTAATCTGGAGGTCTTGAATTTAATCATCTTTATGCTAGATGCTCATAGAATAGGTAGTGTGCACGTGGAAGATGTTCTAACCCTGGCAAAGCATTTTGAAATACACTCTGCTCATAAATACAGTAACTAGAAGTAGTTGTATGAAGGAGCACAACTGAGCTGTCACTGGAAGTGTTTGTATATACGCAACTTAGTAAGATGTATTTCATAATATTTATAATTGATTTACTTATAATATTTCCTGTTATGCTTTGGTCATGAAGCATAACGTGAGTTCAGGTAGGATTTTCTACTGTTAAAAGTAGTTGCAGTCTTATGTAGCCAGTCTTTCTTTTCACTCTCAGGGCTCGGTGATCAAGAACAGTTTTTTGTGAAGGGTTGAGTTCAGCTTTTCACAAGTTTGGGTTTTTGTGTTGTTCATTTTTACAGCTTTTTATCTCTGCCTTTTAATGGAAAAGCAAATACCTTATTTTCTTTGATAAGCAACGAAATGCTTTTAATAGGAAGAATTAAATAATACACAGAATTAAATAATACACATTTTCTTCCTTTTTTTTTGCTTACAGGAAAGACATCTTTGATGTTCCAAAGATGTAAATATTTCACTAGGTCTGTCGTACAATAGCCTTTACAAAACAGATACGTAGAACACAACTAGGGTTCGTAAATTAAAAACTGTATTAGATCAGAGAGCTGCAAACATTTTTCATGTTGGTATTTCTTAATTTAAAGCCTGCGATTTTCCAACTTAATTATTCCAACTTAAGATTGAACATACATCTTCAATTTTCAAGACAGTGCCGTGTGTTTCAAAGACTCAGTGGGTGAAGAAAAGATTAGCTTGCAGTTTAGTGTCTTCTAATCATTTGGGGGGTTAGCATTAATCTTAATGTTTAAAGTGATCCAGTTTCGAAATGATATATTGTTTAGAACCTGCCTGAAATTCTTCTGTAGAAACTCTGTGATCATAGGGGTCCTCAGGTGCACTGAGGCACTGAAAAGCTAGTTTTCACTGACACATAGGCCTTTTTATCATCAGGATGAGGTAGTGGTCGTATTTTAATTAAAATGTCAGAACAAATACTGTTGGAGTTATTGAAAATGAATCACCAGATAAAGTGAGCACTGGGCCATGGCAGGTCAAAGAGGCAAAGTCACCTGGAGAAGAGGACTCCATTCATTTTCCTGCCTAAATGAGGAAGAAGTAACTTTTATGAGCAATGTGAACTTTTAAATATATTAAAGAGCATCTTGCCCTGTATTAAGGCTCAGACTTTCACAGGCTGATGAATTTAATTTATATTTCAAACTGTTCAGTATGGTTAGCACCTACTTTTCAAAAAATATTTGACAGTTATAAAAAGATACTGAAGGAAGAGCATAGATTTATCTCTTTTTTTCTAATTCAACTGCTTTAAAATACTGTTTTGAATGCTGTTGTTATCTAGAAGTTTCTTCCTTGGAAAGAAGTAAATCTCACAAGGTCTTTTACAAGCTTCATTTATTTTAGAGGAGGTGAAATACCAAAAAGGGGACAGCAAATATGCCAAACAAATAGTATCTATTAAGCTAAGAATCTGTATTGTGTATTCCTCCATTGCATTCAGCACTGTTAAAAAGTGACCTTCATCTTCCCAGAGGCTTTTCTGCCTGTGTGCAGGGGGGTTGTATAAAAAAGTGCAAAGTAACTGCAAGAAGATACAGGTGATGAACAAGCAAGATGTAGTTTGCGATGGTTTTGTATTCATCATGAGTAACGAGGCACAATAGAAGTCCTCGGTAAGCGCTGACAAATGCAAATCATTTATTTTCATTTAGCAGTATTTCCACAGTTTCTAGAAAGCACACATCTGAAACAGTACTTCTGGGTTTTCGTGATTCTTTATCTGCAGTTAATTGTGGGGGGAGCATTCTTTGCGGATTATTCTTTAAAATGTCTTTTATTTAAACCATGAGCGTTAGTTCGTCTCCTTAAATTGGCTTGAAGATGCTCAGTCTTAAGAGCGCACAAAAGTCTGTTACGAGACAAGTTCGCATACCAAGACAAACTATTAAATGAGGAGGAAAAAAAGAAATAGATAAAACTATCTTTGTACATGGAATGCAGTAGCTTCAAGTTGGCACAGCCCGTGGAGGACTTGTTCAGGCCGACATATGCCCATGGAGTTTATCCAGAGTAAACTAGATCACATGAAGTGGAAAGATGTTAAATTTAGACCAAGCATCTTGGTAGTATGCTTTTAGGTGATAATTGGTTCTCGTGTGGCGTGTTGAGGAAGTAGAGCTTACCTACCTGTGGTTGTTAAGGAAAAGTATGATGAAAAGAAAAGAACAGAAACTAAAACTATTTGCCTTTTAAAATTAAAAAAACTGTATTACAATAATTCCATCTTCATAAATTGAATTACAGTATATGTATTTCCCTTATTACACATGAAGTTGATTACTAGAGACACTTTTTTTTTCTTTTCAGAGAATGAAACTGAAGAACTGGAAAAACCTAGAGTCCTCTGGGCAGTCTACTTCAACATGAGAGATTCTTCAGGAGTTGAGAAAAATTCCTACAATGGCTTACCCGCAAATGTTTATGTCTGTTCTGGACCAGACTCTGCTTTAGGAAATGACTGTGCTGTCAAACAGGTTGGGCAGATAATTTTTTTGGTTGGAGAACTTTTAATTTTAAAGATCTAAGGAAGAACAATACGGTCTGCTTCTGTTCTGGGTTGTTCTGCTTTATGCTAAGTAATTAATACTAATGCAGCTACAAAACTTCACAGCTAGACATACAAAAAATCTTACTGAATGAGTAAAGGGAGTGTTGGCAGGATTGAGAATGGAGGAAACTTGAGAAAAGGTCAGTTGATACAGTGACATTAAGAGTTAATCTGAACAGTTGAAGGGAACCTAGAAGGCAGCAGTGCCTGAAGATGATGGTCTTTATAAAATGGTTGCTTCTCTAATACTGTGGAAAGGAAAAACTGCCAAATAATTAAGAAACATAGATGCTAACTCCCCAAATACATCCTCTGTAGCCTGTAAGGTTAAAGAAGAGGTACGGTACTAAAGCAGTACAAACCAAAGGTCAGAAAAACCTATCTACAGTTCAAGTTGGAAGGATCACCGAAGTAGTTTAATACCTGCAGGACGCAGTCACAAACCTAAAACCTCTTGGGAAAAAAAACCAGCCTGGTTACTGATAAGGTGTCTGTTTACCTCATCTTTGCCTTAGTATCACTGTATTAAAAAATCACAGTGTAATTGTGTCTCTGCAAGAATCGAAGGGAATGTCATTCTATTTGTGACCTGAAGGCAGTATTTGGCACCAAATCACTCAACTCTGATTCTCAGTTCTCAGTATGTGGGTGTCTACGTATCTAGTTCCTGTGAGTGGGAATCCTGAACTGAGAACCCCTTGCAGCTTGCCTAGTAGTAGCCATACTATCACAGTACTCAATTTAAGACAAACCACTAGTGCTTTGAAATGGGAGGTGAAGAGCGAAAGCTCCCTACCTAGCTAGTTGGAGGGGTCATGAAATGACCGCCGCCTGTGTTGGCAGTAGGCAGGATGTGCAGGGACACCAGATCTTCCCATACCAGGGGGAGGTATGTAGAACTTCACAAAGAACTTTCTATCGTGCCTCTCATAGTGCCTTCCCTAGTATTGTTGAGCAGAAGACAATAAGGTCACGTGGATACGTAGATTCCGACTTGTTCAACAGGAGACAGCTACAGGAGTGCTTCTCCTTTGCTCCTCTGTTCAGAGATCCACCGTGATCCACAAATCCTCAGGCAGATCTATCACAGCAGCCACTGTGGTGTCAAGGTGCCTTCAGAGCTAACCTGAGAACACCTCTACTTCTTTGTAGGATTAACGGATACTAGTCATTTTTAAAGCTGCTTTTTTAATGGCAGAGAATATGCAGGAAAACTGACTAGTTGCAGGATTTTTTATGATCAAGTCATAAACCTCTTAAAAATAAGATTTTTAAGTGGAAGGGCAGACGTAGGGTGAACCGTAGGGTCAGAACAGTATCCTTAAGGGCTAACGGTACCCTTAATTCTGCTTTACAAGGCAATAATTTGCCTCCTAAGAGAATAAGGAGCTGTAAAGACAAAAAACAATGTAAGAGAATTACTATGGTAGCAGTTTTAAATTGTAGATGAGTTCTTTCCTAAATGAGATATTTTTTTAAAATGTTATTTAAAACAGTGCAAGTTAAAAGCTATTTAAATAACTTAAAAACCAGCCTATTTCTAATTCTGCTAGCCAGCTTTTCTTGCCTTCAGCTTTATCTTACCTTAAGAGCTTTTTTCTTACCAGTGGCTAATGGTATTATAGATCAAACTATGTTTAAATATTCTAGGTGCTATAGTTGGCCTTTGTCTTAGATCGGTTGACCGTCAGTGAGAGAGATGTTCAACGAGCAGATGTTGGAGGAGAAACCATCAAGAGCCTGCAACACTGCCTTTCACAAAGAGCCCAGAGAAGCTACCATTTTTTGGAACCACGTTTAAATTTTGGAACAAGTGGTCCCAGTTAGAGTGAAAAATATTTTAATGTAAACATGTTTAGAATGAAAAGTCTTAAGGGAAGATAAATGTGAGGAATGTATGTGAGATCAAAGTGAAAAACAGGCTGAAGATAAAGGAGAACTTGCAGTTAGGATACACCCTCCCCATCTCACATGCAGGTACCTTCTAGACAGGTGGAGGAGCGAAGTACACCTAAGCTGGTGTGCCTTCTACCCCAAAACCACTTCCATCTTCCTCGCAGTGGGATGGAAATCTCTAAACACAAAATATCTACAAACTCATGGATCAGAACACTTCAAAAAACAAACCAAAAAGCTGCTGTGTGTGTTAGTCTTGGTGATGGCTTGGAAAATTGAGTCTAATTTCTCTCATCAATTCCATGTTTACTGTTTTAGAGATACTTCCCATGATTCATGTGTTCATTCCCATTAGTGTTACTAACTTCCGTGTGCCATGCTGTTTGATTCCATTGGTGACACATTATTTAGAAGGCAAGACACCACAACTTTTGCAGACGATTATCCATCTACAGCTCAGTATCCAGATGACTTCATTCTTGGTTCATTTTAATTTAGAATTAAATTCCTAGTATAATATTAAATTTAGATGTCTGCGCTTACTTGCCCTGAGTAAAGGCTAAATAAAATGTAAAGTACCATTTATGATTCCTTCTAATGGTGTATGTATGGATCAAGTTAAGCACCTGGCTTCCAGTTTTCTGATTTGTTCACTGCTACAACCTGACATGAATTATTCTGGTCTAAAATAGTATGTTCCCTGAAGTATTTCAGATTTCTGAGGCATCTTCATCAGAGGAAGCAGTGAAATTTTTCATGCCAGTATTTGTCCTTTAACCCATTTACGCTTCTTTTCTTTATCTGGAAGGATTTCAGAGTTATTCGAGCGTGTTGTTTTTCAAGTTACTCTTTGGTGGCGTTCTCTGTGATTGTCCTCATGCCATCAAGGTGTGTAGCTGGGACATAGTAAAACAGTAACAAGACTGTTTTATTCAGCTTCAAACAGTTATTAGAGTATTTATGCAAGTGCTTTAATGCTTAATTCAAAAGCTAGTGCACTTAACTACTAAATATTGAAGGAACTATTTACTACCCTAATTAGTTACAGCGAGTATCAAAGTGTTATAAGAAGGAGCTGTTAAATTATTATTGGTTATTCTGCATGACTTAAAAAATTGGTAGACCTGAAAGCAGTCTGTACCATCAAATTGTGCAATTGTCATCAATGTCATGATGTCCTACGTGGTGTACTGAGAATTTCTTTCCATGTTCAACCTCAGTTATCTGGTCATTTTTGGAGTGGATATTTGCTGACTAATTAGAGACTGAGTAATTGTTGAGAACTGTATAGGAAATGTTTGTCTGCTCTAGTTTGTCATTTATTAAGTGCAAAATATTACGTTTATTCAATATTCAATTAAATATATTAATAGTTTAAGTATATTTTTGGAGTTTCAAGGGCAAGTGCAGACTTGAAATAAGTTTCTCTTACCTTCGAAAAGTTGGTTTTGTAAACTTTTTGTAGGATATTTCTACCCCTTTGCCCCCTAGATTTGCTAGGCAAGGTTTTCAAATTGCAAAACCATGTTTTTAAAGGACAGAGTAGAATTTTTGTGTATATTTTTTCATATACAAATAGTCTTAAACAGTTTTAAATGAGTATGTAAGAGTGAATTTTAGGAAGCAGAATGAAAAATTAACTTGCCCTGAGAGTAGACAGGGTCGTTTAAGCAGTTAGTAATGGAGTCCTGCATCCACATGCTGCTGATACAAATCCACTGCTGGTGGGCAGTGACGTTTATCACAGAAAGCTGTTTGGTACATGCTCAATGATGTATTAATCTGAAAACAATTCCCTCTTGTCCAGGAATGCGCATCATGTAATCAGCCTTTGCAGTTGGCATTAACTGACCCTACTGTCAACTTGTTCGCGGCGGTGTCTGGCAGCAGCGTGGATGTAAAGATTAAATGCGTTCTTGTCCTCTTTAGGGCATCGCTGACTGAACAGACAGACTCGAGATGCAGTATTCCTTTGCCTTTTTAGAAACCCAAAGCATAACAGTGATCTGCGTCAGTTGTCTCCGTTTGCCTGAGAAGCTTAAGGACTTGGGAAAGCAAACCTGTATGGGACTGTGAAGTGCATGTTGATTCACTGAATAACTTCCTGAGTGTCTCTAGGTTGTGGGGTTTTGGGTGTTTTGTTTTGTTTTCTTTAAGATAAGCTTAAAGGTTAGTTATTTTTACAAGAACATGTAGAACTATTTAACACCAGTGTCGAGGTTTAGGTTGTCTTCAAACCAGGACAATTAGTTAACAAAGCTGTTTGCATTCTTGTGGTTTCTAAAGGTTTTTTGGCCTCCTTTGTTTCTAGAAAATATCTCGTTCTCAAGCATTCTTAAGATCATATTATTTTGGTTCTTTTTCTCACGGATTTTGTAGTCTTATTCCATAAATTGTGTTAACTACCCTGGAGTAGGCTGCCCAGGGAGGTGGTGGAGTCACCATCCCTGGACATGTTTAAGGGTCGTTCAGATGTGGTCTCGGGGGATATGGTTTAGGGGAGAACTTGTAGGGTAGGGTTGATGGTTGGACTCGATGATCCCAAGGGTCTTTTCCAACCTGAATGATTCTGTGGTTCTATGTTAGCAAGAACGTGTTTCTTTTTAACATCTTTTATTGGTCAAAAAACTTGACTTTTTGTGCATACTTAATTTCTAAACCTCGCTGGCATGAAGAGTAAGAGACATTGTAAATGAAATCCTTGAGCTGTGTCTTATGAGTAGCTGTTGTCTCAGCTAAATAAAAGTTGCTAGCCTGGTTTGAGCTAGAACAGAACAGGTGGTTTTGCTTTTCAGCTCAGTCTGTTCATTCGTCTGGTGACCAGCCTTGACCCTTGACAGGAGCTTATACCATTCTTCCAGAAAGACACAGTTTGTGCGCAGAGGCGTACGCACCTAATTCATTGAAATGATAGCCATGTTGTCTGGATAAATTATAAATGTGTATCAATACGTCTATATTTTCAATGATAATATTCCATTGGGTGACAACGGTTCTCAGCTGAGCTGTGTACGAGCCATTCAGGAAAACAGAAATGGAAATTTCGGTGTAATTTTTAAATTTAAGAGAGAAACCTCTACAGATACTGAAACCAGGACAGATATGATGTAGATTGTCCATATTAACAATTTCCTGGGTTTGCTTGCTCTGTGAAATGGATCCTTCTCTCTGGAGAGAGGCAAGGTCTTTCCCATGTTTTGCATTTGACTGTGGCTGGGGATGTTTTTATAGTGGAAAAGATCATTTCCCTTGCAAGGAATCACCTTCATTGTTCTCAGTACAATGTAGAATGACCACCGGTTCTTAAAAAGCCCTGTGCTGTGACTCGCCGAGTAGAACAGTGTAAAACGATAGATGGCTTCTCTGTTCTGAGGACTGCAAGGAGGAATGGATTTCCCATGTGTTTACCATAATGTCAAAGTATTAAATCACTATTGATTTGAAAGAACAGAGGTTAATCCTAAGTATCTGTAAAATATTGATGCAAGGTATTATGTTTCAAGGTAAAGTTTATTTTATGCCTTTTTTTTTCTCTCTTTTTTTTTTCCTGAATAGGCTGAGACTATTTTCCGGGAAATGTTTCCTACAGAGGACTTCTGCCCAGCAGCACCAAATCCAGAAGATATTATTTATGATGAAGATGAGATTGAGCCAGAAGAGTCTGAATTAAGTAATTCAGCAGAGACAAAGCCCGAATCCTCAACTGAGGAAAGCAGTAGCGGAGGCAGTACTGTTGTTAAGAAGGAGGATAATGAAGAATGAGTTAGCGCTGTTCTCTTAGTAGAAGAGGAGGTTGACCCAATCTAAAATGTAAGGGAGGAAGGGTAAGAAAAAGAGGTTTAAAAACCCCATAGCTATTTATTTGCAATCACCTTACTTTCCTTAGTTTGAATAATCTTTCTTCATCAAATAGTTTTGTTGATAGCTGGGACATTTCTAAATAGTCGTAGTCCCACTAGATCCAGGAGTGTTTGTAGCTAAACAAAAAACATAGAACAAAGCATTTAAATTTAAAATGCTGGAATAGCATTCGCAATTGGTTGAAAGAATCTGGTTTTGGTTTACATCTTGGAAGGAATCCTCCATCTTTTAAACAGGCAGCAAGTCAAAACTAATCAGAAGAAAAAATGTGCAAATTTGCTTACTAGTCAGAAGCTGATCCTCTCATACAATGTATCAGAGTTCTACCAGAAATCGTTGGATCTGTGCTAATTAAACAGTTGACGGTGAGCTTCACAATCTGTCCTTCAAAGTGGCTGTGTGAGTGGAACAAAGGCAATAATACTGACTGGCTCTCAAATATGTAGTAGATGTCATGTTTAATTTGTGTAGTGAAAACTTTCTTGTGTGGTTTTGAAACTGACGCCATAGTTTAGAAACAAATACAATCCAGTAGATGTTCCTCACACAAAACCATTCAATATCTTTTAAGTAAGATCTAACAGGTCAGTTTTCACTAGTGACTTGATTGTAGTCAGGAAAATGGCACAATTTAAACATAATGCTAGATTTCCCAACAGAATTTAACATCCTAAGTGGAGCATACCTGTCGTTAGTCTCCCTGGATTTGTCGTAGTGTTTGGGCCTTTAATAAGCCAGTATTTAATTTTCTGAGGTTTGGTGTCTGAGAAGTTGAGATAATCATTAACTGAGGGTTTTTTTGTGGTGAGGAGAAGGTCCAACTGATAATTCCAAAGGTTTGTATTGATCCCAGTTAACAGGATTAAAATTAGTGCGCTAGCCGTAAATGATACGTTTTGTAATGATAAAGCATTTATATAGTAAAATTTATTGACGTATTTATAAGCCTAGTTTGTAGGAGAAATTCCAAAGTGAGAAAGCTGTTGTAAATGACCATGATAAACTTGCACTTCTTCTGAACAACACTTGAAATTACATAGTCAGATGATGAAAAATATTTAGCGTTTCCTTAAAGATTTACCTTAAAGTGCACACCCAATAGATCAGTAGTGTATGTAGAGATCAGTGAATTTTGAGGAGTTAAATTTCTACCTGAACTCAGCTATAGTTCTAGAAGTGCTTAAATACTGTACGTAAATTAAAAATGCCATTGAATAATAAATATTCAGCACTGCCTGAACCTGACGCGTCCAGGCTTTTGTACGGTTTCATGGTGCACGTGCCTGCCTTTTAAATGGCTTCATGCCATAAAGGTTAATTAATTTATTTTTTTACAGCATAACTGATACTGTTAACTTCACGTTGTCTTGCGTTGTAATACGTTGTCCAGTTTGCATTTCAAAAACCGGTTTCTTTGTGTTTATGGTCTTTGTTTATTTTATAGGTACCACTGTGCGTATAATCCCAAAGTCCTCGGAAAAATACGTGGTTGAAATGTTTCCAATGTTAAACGACAGTTATCTTTGGATGCTTGTGATTGAGCAGTTATTTATATCTAGTGATAAGCAGACTGCCTCTTCAGCTAGCTCTGGTTTTTCTGTGTACTGGAAAGCATGAGTATATGGTCATTGTATGTAACATCTCCAGATCTGTAAAGGCACCAAGTGGAGGACCTAGTCCCTGTTTGTCTCTCAGTAATAGGGATCATAGCAGAATTTTTCATCTCCTGTGTTTACAAGGAAATGGTTTGATGAAAATTAAACGTTTGCTCGCAAGTGTGTTTCTTCTGTGTTTTCTTTCAGTTACACGAGAAAAGCAGTTTTTGTTAGCCGAGATTTCCAGCTAGTTCTGTTATCTGCTTTCATCATGTTGGCACCTGTAGTGAGACTGAAGTTTACGTGTGCGACAGTGTTTCTGTGAGTTAGCAAGGTTGCACAAAGTAGTATCTTGGTGCTTCGTGTCCGTGTGAAGCAAAGTTTGGAAATATTGCAAATTTGACTTTAGGTAAGTTGGAATAATCTACAAGTTGTAGGCTATGACTTTATGTTGATTGCTTAAAACCTGGTTTCATGTCTCATTCATATGGTGAATGGAAACAGAACGTTTTTCCTGCGGTGCTTGAGTACCCGATAGCTTGCTTGTGATAACGGTAGATAAGACAAATCTTTGTGTTTTACAGAAATCCTGCACTGCGCTGCATTCGATTCTTGCTTTAAATGACTTAAGCATACAAAGTGGGGGTTAGGCTTGTTTGAAGTAGTTTTTAAGGCTTGTCATACAGGATGTATTCAAAAGATAACATGACTTTTTAAAAACTGGCAATTTATCTGTGGGATTATTAATAAATCAAGTTAAAGAAAGATAAGGTTAATTGAATTTTTAAACAAGTAGCTGTATTATCCTTCAAGCACCTTGGAGCTCATACAATATTCACACCTTTTTTTTTTTTCTTGCTAAGGAGTGCTTTGATATGTTTGAATTCCTTTTTTAATGAGTACTTTCTTTTTAAGTTGGTTAATTGGATTAACCCTTACTATTCAAACAGTCCATTTTATGCCATGTTCTCTCTGGTGTTGTATTGCCTTATCGGTATGACTGCAATTAGTTACTGCTCCTTTGGAAGCATTTTCAGCCATGAAGCTGCTACGTCTGCTTTTTCTGGTGATGATGATGCTTAGGGCCATTTGACAGGTAATCATTAGAACTTAGATCCTTGCAGACTATGGGGTCTTTTCTCCTATCATTGAGGGGGGATTTATGTAGGTAACTCCTATTAATGTTAATGGGACCTGCATGTGTAAATCCTCCTTGCATCAATGGGAAAATTGACCCCTGAAAGAAAATACCTTCCTGTGAGACTTGCTGATTCTGAAATGTCCAGACACCGTCAGCTCCTGCATGGAAATGTGATGGAGCGCGTGCTTCGTGCCTTTTCACTGGAATGCTCTGAAGAGGATTTGGGGGATTTTCAGGGGTTCTACCTTTTGTATTTCATACTTTACATACACTTGTCAGAGTTCCTCTAACTATTCTCTTTACGTAGCTGGTATCAGCTCCACTTCTGGCATGCAGGAGGTTGTGTGGCTCCTTTCACTTCAGATCTCATTGCATTTTAGGCCCCTCTCTCCCCTCCGGATCTTTTTATGTCAGCAACATGAATTGCAACAGCTTAATTTCAAGAACAATTTGCTAGTAATGTATTGATTAGTGACAGAGCAGACATATTAAAATACTGTTTGCACACAGGAGGAGACTAAGTCACTTACAATCCATAATCTCATCAGTTGAAAGGACAAAATTAATTTCCTCGACACTTTTCCAGGCTGGGAGCGGGAAAACATGTGAACTACCCACTCTGCTCAGGTGGTGGAGAGAAGAAAGGAGAGAGACAGACAAAAAATGGAAATAGCTAAAGCAGGATTGTAGGGTGAGGGGGGTATAAAATGTGGGGTGTTTGTCATGACCTTCATGCTCCAGGAACAACTGAGCCTTGCACTTTATTTCCCCTTTTGCTATGTGAGATTTCTGTGCAATTTCAAACAGTTTTTGAACTCTGGGGGAAAAATACATGTGTCCCTAAACTGCTTCAGAGATCTCCCAGCTTTTCTCCTATAATGAGTGTTCTGCAGTTAATGAGCTCTGCAGATTCTGGTGGGATGTCTTCTGTTGATGCCCTTTTAAAATTTTTCCTTAGGATTCTGTGACCGCGATTAATGCGGTTGTTAATTTTCCAATTAAGGGAGCAAGTTACTGAGATCGCATCATGAAACTTAATTGAATTGTGTCTATGCATACAGTTCTTAACAGAATTTTTTTTCCAATAGTCTTAGATAGCTTTGTGTATGTATATGTATCGCAGGACAAAATTATTAACTCAGAAACGTTTATCGTTTAAGCTTTTGCAGAAATAAAGCACTATAGAATGTCCAGAAGTTAGAATTACCCGCTGTTACCAAAACTGTCAAAAATATGTGGGAGAGTTGAGGTGGCAGGGCAGTTGCTTGCGTTCCTCAGGTAAGTAGTAGAGCAAAATATCTTCGATAAGATGTTGAAGTAGTTGTGACACTGGAAGTTTGAGACACTTAGATAAACTGTTTATTGTAACCAAATTTACTAATAAGATTGCTTCAATAATCTGGTGAAAATCTTAACTTAGGTGTGTATGACACAGAGAATATCCTTTCTTAATGTGATAAAAAGTCACCATAGAAGGATGCTTTTGACTGTAGAGGGAGGTGGTAGGAAATGGTCAGCCATGTGGAATTCATTTTGTCGGCCTCACGTCTAGCAAGCAAGTTACTTTTGGTGGAAAACGTGAGGGTCATAGAGCACTGGAAGGGGCTGCCCAGAGAGGTGGTGGAGGCCCCATCCCTGGAGTCAGTCAAGGTCAGGCTTGATGGGGCTCTGAGCAACCTGACCTAGGTAGATGTCCCTACTTGTGTAGGGAGGTTGGACTAGATGACCTCTGGAGGTCCCTTCCAGCCTGAAACATTCTGTGATTCTATGAAATAGAGCTTATTAGCAGTTCCACAATTTGTTTATTTACAGACTGCCAGTTCCTGTTTGTAAGAGTGAATGGTTCTTCAAAATGTGGATGGGGAGCCAGGGGGAATGTGGTAAATCTCAGTGACACTTGAGATTCAGAAAGTTGACAGTGAAGTACTGGGAAGATAGAGTTGTTGACTGCATGGGAGTTCTGATCAGAGGAGACTTTAACAGGAAATACTCTTCCTGTCACAATTCTAACAGACAATATATTTTGCACTACTTGCATACATTGACAAAAAAGATGGAAGGTATCGCCCTGAGTGTATATCAAGACCCAGATGTATTTGACTAAACAATAGTTGCGTAGACAGTGGTTGACTCCCAGTGTATATAATGCTCCTCAAGTGGCAGTTTTATGTAGGTGTCTTCTCAAACTTGGGGAAAAGCTTCTTTGAGAGTGTTGCAAGTTTTACAGCTGGCCAATTTACTGTGTTTTTTTTCACTCAGAAAGATTTAAGCATCAAGCAGAACTAGAATACATTCTTGCTGACAGTCTAATCTTTTGATTACCATAAGAGGCATGGTGCAAGGAGGTTGGGCTGTTCATACAGATAATGCTGATTTTTAGGAAATCTCAGAACACCCACGTTTTTAGATAGAGATTTTTCAGGATCTCATACTTCCTTCTGAAGTGCCACCCTGTAATTCATAATATGATTGGGTCTCTGGAGAAGGCTTTGGTGCTCTTCCTCCATTCTGTATGGTTAAGACTTCTAAGTGGGGCATGCCAAAGGCTATGGACACTTCATCTGTCCTCTCAAACAGAGGAGGCTTCTCTTCTAGAGGTGTTACTGCATGATAGCAGTTGCCACTGGTGGCTTTCATTGCTGCTTTCTTGCTGTTCCAACTTCAGGAAGCTCATTCTCTAGTCGAGTACCAGCAGCTTTATCTCATTCCTTCTCTTTTGCTCCAAGCATAGAGCTGGACTAAGAAATGCTTCTCTGTTGTAAGTGCTCGTTGTCTCGATCCAGAAGCTGTTAGGTTAGTAACTCCTATCAGTGCAACGATGAAACATCCGGGTCACGTCACGCTGGACAGCGGGTCGTTGATACCCTAGGGCCTAGTTCACAAGCCATAAAACCCGTGTGGTGCTCGTTGGTAACTTTGTTGTTGGTAACAACTGCTGTTCTGTACCCGAGTTGAACGTCCAGACTGAGGAACAAGGTTTTTAATTGCTGGCTGACGTCTTACTAGAAAGTGGAGTCTAGAAAAGGATAGCTTACAAGAATCTTCTCTCTTAAAAATAAATAAATTTTTAAAAAGCCCAGGCACTGCTGTGCTTTAGACTGTGGGTACATGAGAAACTTTGTCATGGCCGGTGTGGAATTTGGAATTGCTTCTGTTCAAACCCGAGCATATTTCTGGAGCTCACCCAAGGGAACGCCGTTTAATCATGATGAGAGACCAGCTGTCAGACCAATGTAATGAAACATTTCTCTGCTCTGGGAACTTCTCAGCAGTGTGAAAGTCACTGCAAGTCATGGTTGAGTCCTTTGTTGTGCATAAATTAGCCAGGGAATCCAGCCTTTTTCCCTGTGCAAGAATCTGTGTAAGCACTAGCTAGGTACCTTCAGTGAGTAATACTTAGACTATAGATGATTCCGAGAGAATCCACAATGTGATTCTTACAGTAACTTCCCAGCTAAGCTGTGGTCTTTTCCTGCTCTGTATTTGGATGCTGAAATAATAAGTAAAAATTATATTTTTTCTATAACATACATAATATAATATACACTATATTTATGCATATATTTTTAAAACAAAAAAATAAAATGCTTCTATAAAACACAACAAAAATACTCTCTGCTCTTTAGGAAGCCATTGTGAAGTTAACTCGTTTTAGTGACCTTTTTACATGATACTTGCATTTTCTTTCCATTGAGGTTTTCAGGCAAGAAGACTGTAGATTACTTTCCAGACTCCCAATCTGAACCTAAAATGAAAATACGAGCGCGGTAAAAGCTAATAGCCCCCTCGTTACATTGTTAAGGACATACTCATCTCTGCTAAGATACCACTTGAACTGCACACTGCCTAGGGTATACGTTCAAAAATTTGGTTTACACCAGATCTTTTCAGATAGCCTGCTGCAGTGTCACCTCTGGAAGTGGTCTGAAAATGGGACTAGGGATTAATGGGAAATGGATATATCTTTTTGGCTGTGGCACTGGTTTCCTCAGTGAACTCGGTTGAGTCATTTCCCTTTAACGTTGTAGTAAAAAGATGTAAAACGGTGACAGATACTTCCTGAAGCCTTTTGAGAGGTCAATAAAATTTATAAAAGTAACGTATGTATTTGAGAAGGAAAATGAACCGTGTTAATGATCACTGTAAAAATGGATAGCAGTGATACTTGAGGAGAGGTGCAAGTGGTTTTCGGAGAAAAAAATCCAATATTAGAATGTGACGGGGGTAGCAGATGTTGTGTTCGCCAGGCCCCTTCTTCCATCCCTGACATTTCCCGTGTTTCACAAGGAAGGTTTCACCAATCAGCACAGTCTTTCTGTTTACTGCTTAATGAAAATAACAGAAAATTATACTTTTTTAAAAAAATCTTTTTCTGATTATGCATATTTTGCTGGCGGATTGTCATGCCTATTGCTTCATTGTTTAATTAGGACTTAATGCTAATGTCATTAACATTCTATGTGATAATTCAGTAGGTTGCCTATTTATAGACATGATGGAAGTCATATTATTTTCGTAGGAAAGTGCTTTAGACTGTGCTATTAAATCAAAACTAGATACTCTAACCTGGTGTTAGCTTTGAGCTTCATTGTGTGTGGTCCGGTGAGTCTGAAAAATACTGCTACGTGCACTAAATGTTTGGGGAGTTTTTTAAATTATTGATTATTTTTTTTAACAGAGCCTAACTCATCCTTGCCTTTGAGAAATAAAAAAGAAATAGACCAAATAAAGCAGGAATCTCAGAAAATTGAGATCCAGAGTTTGAAATGTTGTCCTCCTTGGACTATTTGGAGTTATGACACTGAATTTAAGTAAGCAGAATCTTATTCTGTGGTGCTGCTTATACATCACGTCGTTAGGCTGCGCTTTACTTTTCAGTTTATTGCCTTAAATACGGATTTGTGCTTTATTTGTGGTTATAAAGTGCAAAAGAACAGCAGAATTTTGTATTCCCTGTCATCTCCTTAGTATGGGCAATGAGTTCTATGGATTCCTTTCTATGCGGTCTTTTTCTAAGCATTTGTAATACCTTACTTGCATAAAGGATCTCTTCTTCTGGGAAGGTTTTTAAATGAAAGCAGCAGGATAGCTGTAACAAAAACTAGTAAGTGCAGAAGTTGGAAAGAAGAACACTTTAAGGAACTCCTAGAACTGTTTTATGGCCCTGTTTTGGATGGTATTTCACCTACTGTCCTTTTGTACTTCACTTACAAATACAGTATATATAGTGAACATTATTGTGCACATTCTTATTTTAGTTCACCTTTTTCACGGCTTGAAGTGTGTGTCCTGGTCGGGCTCTATTTCTGTACTCTGTAGAACGTTCCAGTTTAATTAAACAGGTCTTTTCATTGTGTGCTCTACACAGTCTTTGAGTCAAACATGATCAAGGAGGTTTAATGGTGCCAGGCCAATGAATAATACTTGAATAAAAAATGGGAAGTAGTAGAAGGTAATAAATACAAGTGCTGCTGGTTCCCTGCCTCCATTTCATACACGTGGGGTGTCCTTGGTGGCGAGAGTGAAATTTGGTGAGAGGTGATAAAACAGTTTGTACTTCATGGGCTCGGAGGACTTGCTGAGAGGCTGTGGTGGCTTCCCTATGAGGCTGAAGATGGATGCTCGCCAGACAGGGCTGGAGACCACTACTGCCGATGGCATGACCGGTCTCCTAGCTGGTCTGGATTGAGAAACCAAATTGTTGGGGCAGTGCAATGCTGGATGGCACAAGCAAAGGCCTGGTTTTTTCGATGGCTCCTCTGAATTTGTTGAAGCTTTGCAGTCCATCGTTAACAGCTTCCATGACCAAGGATGGTCGCTGCCAAATGGAAGGTGCTGTTAGGACATCTCAGCATTCAGCCTGGACTTACAGTTTTCAGCTCCACAGGAGCTGAAGTGATGAACCAACGTTGACCAGCTCATCCTGCACAGGGAAGACAAAATGCAACTCCAGATGGGAATGCTGTGGGTTTTCAAAAAATATGAGGTAAGCTTTGAGTTCCTTCTAGGCTCTTCTGAGGCTGTCATCCGTGGTGATTTTGCAAAGATGAAGAACTAAACCAGCTTGACCAATGTCTTGGCAATGCTGGGCTGAGGCTTCCTGCAGGAGAGCTGGTACTGCACTGCTTTCTGAAGGGGCTTTCTTTACACTGTTGAGTCTGGTTGGGCTTAGGGATGCTGTGGTAGCTTCATGCTGCAGTCCTTTAACCTATTCTTATTGAAATCAATAGATATTTTCCTCATAAAGCCACTTGGAAGGGTTTTTAAAGGACTGTTGGAATTTTTGGATTACCACAGATGAATTCATTCTGTTTCACTGAATTAAATTACAGCATCGTATCTGTTGCTAGTATATGAAGAAAATGTATGAAGCCAGCCTTAAAATGTAGTTTCTTTGTGAAGATGTGAAGAGACTTTTTTTTTTTTCTTTAAAGCATAAGCAGGAAGGATTTTTCAGAGTTGCGTATTTTTCTCAGAGTAATGTTGCATACAGACTGGAGATTGCTTCTTCTATTGAATTGCATAATGAAAAATCAATCAGTTTAATGGTTGACAAACTTTGACATTCAAATAAAAATGTTGCTGGTATTTTCATAAAGACCTGTAGGCAAAACTAGATTCAGTGACTTTAATTTATGCAATAGTAAATGTCTGCCAAAAATTGTACAAATGGCTGTATAATGAGGCAGTAATACCTGTGAGGAACGGAAGCAAACAGAGGCCAGATTTCTCAGTTTTTACACATTATCATTTTGCAAAGCCTTTCAATGTAAAAATCTGTTTCTAGAGCATCCTTTTCAACAACACATTCTGTTTTGAAAGCAGTTGCTCAGAACACATTCACCTGAAGCTGTTGTGTACTATCAGGTGGGATCGTTCAGTTTTTTGACTTGGTTGGTCTTCTACCCAGGCTGTGTTTACTTCTGGACCACTTCTCACCTTACTGGGTACTCTGCAAAAAATAGCTAAATAGAAAAGCTTTTTTTCGTGGTGGTTCTGTTATGTTTTTCATGTGCCTGAGAGCAAAAAGGAGGATAAGAGGAGTCTTTCTGTGAAGTAGAAACAGAAACCAGCAAAAGGCTTGACGAGCTGCTGGGTTTGTGTGTTGGGTGTTCCGAGGGTTTGGGGTTTTTTATTTTCTGTGATTCCGAGGGGAAGGAAATCCCAGTGAGGGGGGAGGACACCTTTGTTCCTCATTCATTTCTGCTTTTAATGTATGTTTGAACACAGTACTTGGAGGAAGAGCAAAGGGAGCGCTGAGCCATGCTACCACTTGCAGCCTTAGGCACTGCCATCCTAGCGGCAGCAGGCTGGCTTAATAATTCCCAGTAGCCTCTCTTCTTGCTCAGGCATTGTCTAGCTACAAGCTTCACTCAGTCCAATGTATTTGTTCTTCCTCCAGTCACCTTTACTTTGCTCTTTCCTTGCCCTTCTCCTTCATGCTGCTTGGAAATATTCCCTCCCAGTCCTGGCTTAGGCTTTAGGGACCAACCAGCTGATCTCCAGTTGTATGAAGAGGTCTCAGACTGGGAGATTGAGTGGCACAAAAGATTGAACTAGAGAATTGGTGTCTTGGATGTCCTGCCATTGACTGAAATTTAATACAACTGAAGCAGAATTCTTTTACCAAAAAATACACCTTGCCACCGATTGATTTCCAAGCCTGGCTGCCTGTTCCTCAGGTTCTTGCTCCTGTAGATGGTGGTGGGCTTTGGCTGTGGCCACGTGTTGGCTTCTTGGGCTCTTTGAACACAGAGTCTTGGAGCACTTCATTAATGTCAGTAGCAATGACTGAGGAATTCTGCCTTGCTTTCTTCCTCATAGCACTGTTAGATACTTAAATCTTCTAAGCTTTGCACAACTTCCAGCTCCACTCTTATATGCTCCGTGTGGTTTTGTTAATTCTTTTTACTGTAATTACACCAGCTTCATCCCATTTGTGCATTATCCCTGACATTACTAATTTTTTTTGTATCATTATGTGTCTGAATTCAAGATATAACTAAACTAGGTGTAACTTTTACTGCATTGTCTAACAGGAAAAAAAAAGACTCCTCCTGTGCTGCTTTCCAGCCCTCACCAGGTAACTTGGCTGCTTTACAGCCTCCCGCCCTTGCCACTTCAGTCGTTGTCTGCCTCTTCATTTGACTTGTTACGTTGTGTTGAGTTCTTCAAGGTGCTGACGGGTCTCTTTCTAGTTCAGTAATGTCTAATAAACTTTGTGGTGCTACGTTGAATAATGTGCCAGGGCACTCGTGCATTGTCACTGGTGAATTGTGTGTTCTGCCATTCCTTTTCTCAAAGGAAAGAATTCTTTCCGGTTTTGTTTCCAGAAGTTCAGGAGAATATTCCCCTTTCATTCCACGGGATTAATAATAATTATGCTTCTTTTCCACCTTTAACATTCTTCTGATTTTTGTCTCAATGTGATGACTGATTTTTAGTATCTCTGTTGTATAACTGGCAAAAACAAATTGAAGTTCCTTGATTTGCACCCAGAAGGGTTCTTTTGTTTCTAAACTAATTGTTCATTAGGTATAGTGTAATTTGATTTTCATATGAAGAAACAGATCCTAATTACATTTTCAGTCTGGTGGGCTCTTAGGCGAAGCTTGCTTGTAAAATATTTTATTTAAACATACTTTTAACGCCAGCAGATTCAGAGACTAGTCAGGGAATGAATCTAGCTTAAAAACACTTCTGAAACTCGATGACGAAGATGCATTTAGCCATTTGTGTCTGAGTTAAAGTGAGCAGGTTCAGAACTGTTACGTTTTCCTAATCTCAGCTTCGGTTTTGGCAAGCCGTCCCTTCCTAGCTACGTAACCATCAGCTCACTAGTGTGTGGATACATCGCAAGCAATTAAAAATGAGGCAACAACACTTTCTCACTCTTCCTGACTAAAGCATGCGTCCTCCGCAGGGCAACTAAAACAGTTTGCTGACCTCCAGCACTTGTGTCAGCAGCAAAATTGAAAGTATTTCTTGTCACCTGCACTGCTGTCAGCAGCAAAAAAAAAACCCCGGAAAATAGAGGAACATAATTTCAGCACTAACATAAGTATCAGAATGATTTACCTGTCTGTTCTGCTTCACTTTCATCTCAGCTTTCAGGGCTTCATTCATCAATCTTTTATTTACACACGCATATCTCATTTTTACACAATTTCTCTCTCCCTGACCAGATGGCTGCGTTGTCTGCTCGGTGTTCATCAAAGAGAATGAGAAAATACACGGATGTGTAGTGTCATCTGGGTAGGATTTGGCTAGCTCTGTTTTTCAGCAGCAATTTTGTAAGTATTCAGATAATGAGAAGGAACGCTTAGACCTTTTAGAAGAATGCCCCCGAATTCTCACTTTTATACGTATCACGTATTTTTATCTATATGAAAATATTATCTCTTAGTCTAGGCAGCAAGTTTGTTTCACCACGCAGTCCTTTAAGTGGCAGTAGTCTTGTAGGATTAATATAAAACTGACAGCTGGTCAAAAGAAGAAAAGTACATTTTAAATAAAATGAAGACTTATTTTAATATATTTTTAAAATGCTACTATTAATTTGATTAGCATATACAAGTGCTGTAGTAGTTCAATTCATACTTCATTTGTAGTACCCATTTTATCTGTATACAGTTCTGGTTTTAGCACAAGCTTAGTGAGTTTGCTTCCAATGAGCTTTTCTTGAAATACGTAGAACTTTTTAGGAAGAAGTTCTGCTTTCAAGTCGTACACCTGCTCTTAACTGTTTGCAAAATTATTCTTGCCTAATTACATGTACCCTGTCTTGTCTGCAGTATTTCTGACAGTTTTTCTGCTGCATTCTTAGCTTCTCAAGTGCTAGTCACAATGCACTTAGCCTGTAGAGTTTAACTTCAGTGTGAGCCATTCATTTTTGCACCCAGTTTACAGTTAAATATATAGACAGTAGAAATAAATAGTAGTAATTATGCTTCCAATTTTTATGAGTCCCAACACTGTAAATTAGATGTCTTCCAAGTGTTTATTTGCTTTTTTTTTCTACCACACTCAGTTTCTAATTTTTGTTTGATGGTAGTTTGTGATTGGTTTGGAATTACAGGCTGATTAACTTGCCTGATCCCAAGCAAAGATGGAAAAGGGGAAGTTTGTAGGGAATTCCATTCCTTTTGACAGTCAGCATTGTATTACGGGTGGCGGGTATCATTAGATGAATTTGATTTTCTTCTTCAAGAGTAATGTTCATAGAAGTATTTGTACAGATGTCAAAGTTTTTGGCTTTGCTAGAGGACAACAAATATCAGAGTATTATGGATTTAAATCAACTGGGAGAGCTCACAGAGGAGCCAGCAACAGGAGATTCAGCATTTCTGGCAAGTATTATGTTCTTCAATATTCTTATCAATAATGTAACGTAAATACTGTATTACCACTCGGAACGTTGCCACTGACAAAATGATTATGGCTTAATGAGCATTGACAAGGACAGAGCCATTACGCGGAGTAACCCAGCTTGGAATGGTAAGCACTGGCCATTATAATAAACTGCGTGTTAATGCTGCTGTAGTCAAATGTGTTCTTGTAGGGAAAATAGGCTATAACTACAGAATGGACACTGTGTCCAGGAGGGAAGTGACTTTGAAAAGGCTTTAAAAATAATGGTAATAAATGCCTCAACAGAAACTCGCAGCAAATGCTATGTAATACAGGAAAAATTTGATAACATAAAAAAATGACTTTGTGCGCTGCAGGGACTAGTATGTTTTCCTAGTGATTCTGCCATGTGTTCTCATTAATTCTAGAGTTTAAATTGTAAACAATGCTGAAGAATTTACTGAATGCAGAGAAGAGCTTCAAATGCGAGTCAGGCTAGAGAAATACCTGTAGATTAGAGACTTCAAGGGTGGCTTGCTGAGCTACTGAGAAAGAACTTCATAGGATAACAGCGTACAAATAACTTCCTTGGATCAAGGTTTGTGTACTAAGGTCTCTCTAATGCAGGCATAGCAGGGACTGGAACCTCAGCAAAGTAAATTCATAATTGAAAACTGAAACAAGCCGCAAGAGAAAGTGATGGCTTTGCTTTCTCCAAAAGTCTTCCAAGTCTGAAGTGCCTTTCTGTAAAGTATGTGAGCCCCTACGAGGCATCTGACACATTGCTGGAGTTAGGCTGAAATTCTGCGGCTGCAACACAGGAATCAGAACAGCTCAATCCAAGTGAATTTCTGCTCTTAGAAATACATGGTAACTTCTGAGTCTGATTGCTCTGATTACAGAGATGTGTTCTAATTTATTGGTTTATTTACTGAAAAGGTATGCTGGGTCTGAGGAGAAATTGGAGGAGCTGAAGGGAAAGTGCCTGCACTATTTGCTGTGGTGATTTAATCTCTTTTACAACAAGCTACAAAACTGTTTTTACTTAGACTGGGAAAGAGCTGACGGACATAAAAGAAAGCGAGAAAGTGAGCTGAAATGAAAGAGATTTTCTGTTAAATGAGAAACAGCAGTCACTGAAGTGAAGCTAAACTGAAACATAGCCCTCTCCTCTCAGTCTTTCCGCTGAGACTCACTACAGAAGCAAGCTCTGCTTAAACTGCAATGTAAGAAAAATATGCATGTAGATCATTTATTGTTTTAATACTTTTAGAAGTTTTATATCAACTGTTGAAGATGACTTTTGGCTCTGTGGACTATGACATTTTATACTACTTAATAGATATTTCCGGAGGAAAAAAAATCAAATGCTGAAATATAGTCAGACTTGAGGCTGGATGCATAGGGAATTGTGGCTCAGGGATGAAACTTAGGGAGAAATAGGAAACAATGGGGGGATAGAAATTGCAGTTGGCCAGTTATTTCATTTTGATTTCAAATTCTCCGTGCTCTCTTTTGACTGAAAACTTAGTGCTAGAACCCAAGTCTGTTCTGTACAAGCACTCTGAAGTTCAGAATTCAAGAAAAACGACTGCAGCTGTAATAGACTACTATGTAATATACTATATATAATAGACTTTGTCTATTTCACATTATTTTCATGGAAAGAATGTGACACATTAATCAGTTTTAAAAGCCCCACACCATTAGTTTCTTGTAATCTTTGTTGGAGGATTGACTTTTTCTTTCCTGCTTCTGCTAGAACTGGATATTAATTATAATATGTGTATTTTTGAGTAAAGTATAAGAATTTTGAACACTTTAGAAGGCTCTTCCTATCGGTAGAGCTGTAACAGAGTACTGTAGAGTCCTCCTTTCTCTGTTGTACGTAGAGAACACTGCCATCTGGAGAAGAAATGTAGAGAACCGTGTTACACCTGATGGCAGCAAGCAACTGAAAATTCAGAGCTCGCTGAGTCACATGGGAGATATTTTCCTGGGGCAGTCTAATAGGCTGTGAGGACAGTAGGGCATCACTTACACAGGAGCAGGACAACTGTGATTTTGTTGATGGAGTGTCCTCAGCAGGGCATCTCAGGTTTCAGGAATGGCCCGTGCTAACAATAACTATCTTTCTGAGGCTGTGAACTGCCCTGAAAATGAATATGAGCCTTTGCAGCATAGAAATGAGGAACTTCAATTTCTGCTGAATCATTTTTCTGTGTCTTGGAAGAGAATAGCCGTGATAGATGCAATGCAGTGAAAGAACAGGAGGCTCTGGAGTTCCATGCATATCAACAAGTTCCAAAACTGCCATCCCTCCATCCTTATTATGATATAAAAGCTATCGAAATCCCAATACCTCCTCTCCCACCTCCTTTCAACATTATGGAGCTTAATACATAACATAGTTTGTTGGTTTGATAGTGTTTTTTTAATACTGTTGTTAGTACACAGCTGTGGGGCGATGCACGCTTGCAGCCCTCATAAATAGGGCTGATATCCCCATTTGTGAGGACAGAAAATCCAGCAAGGAGGTTGCGACCTGCCCCAAATCACATGAGATTCTGATCTCAGAGGCTAGCTTAGTCCACAGATTTACCGCTGCTAGCCTATAAAACCAAGAGTTTTCAACTTGGGAAGAAAACACTTGAAGTCAAACTGTACGTGGGAGGGAAAATGTGAAGTAAATTTTCAGGAGGGTAGTTGTAACTCAGTGCTGACCAGTCAAGATGGAGGACTTGATACTTCTTTGAACCTGTCAGCTCAGTGTTGCTGCTTTGCCCAGTGGCCCCTCAAAGAGAAATGTAGAATTTAAACAGAAAACAATGAACAAAGATGCCCTTGCTGCTTAGGAAGTTCATGTATGTCTTGGTTCAGAAATACTCGTACTTCCAAGAGCATTTTGGAAATCCAAAACTGTTGTAAGATAACTGAACTATTTGGCAGTATGGGGCAGGTTCCTTACAAGAACAGACTGAACAGACCAGAATGCTGCAGCTTGCAAAAGAAATGCTTGTGGAGCAGCCTAGCAGAGGGCCTGCAGCATCATGAATGGTTTGGAGAAGATGGTTAGAAAACAATTTTGCATCATTTTTCATAGCACAAGAGATACCAATGTGCCAAGGCATTCGCAGGCAGTAAAGAGGTTGGTATCTCTTAACTGTGGAGTGAGTTTGTGATTTTTTCAGTTGATTTTTCTTTTTCTCTCCCAGAAAAGTAGTGGCTATTTATTGTTCAGAGAAGTGGAATAATTTAAGGGTCTGCTCAGGAGAATGTGAGCAGACTATCAGTTTTAAGCTGTTCCTAGTTCTTACATTCTGTCTTTAACAGGAGGATTTTAAAGCTTTTAGATTTTTAGCACTGTAGATAGATACTTTCTTTTTTTATTTATGTTTTTCCTTCCTTAGTGAGTGCTAAGCGTGCATTGACTATCATATACTTGGATTCCATATATTTTTTGTAAGGAGATTTTTTTTTTTTGAAGTTTTCAGTTAATTCACAAAAGACATTTTCTAAGCCTTTCAGGTTAGATCTAGTCCTAAGGACATATGTCATTTAGGAATGATGACTAGCTAATCATTATGTTCTCTTCTGATTTCAAATCTTCTTTATGACAGCTACAGTGTCCTTAACTACGAATTCAGAGAAATGAAAAAAATCCAACCACAAGAATATTTAATTGCTGTAAGTACCTGCTAACTATTAGTCTCTGCTAGAGTACAGTAATATAATGAATTTTGTATGGATATAGTGATTACCACCATGTTTATCAGACAAAGTAGTTGGGATCAGTGCTTTTCCAGTGGACTCAAACACACTGGTGCTGCTCCTGTATTAAACTAAGCAGTGAAATGATTTGTTCTGGAGTTTGGTTTTCAAATGCCAAAGAAGTCCCTCTTCCCTGAGGAGTGGCATACAACCTTCCACATAAGCCCAGGCTCGTTGTATGTTCCTCAAATCCTTAAGGTCTTTAGTCACTCTAGGATTAGAGTGATTTTTTTCAGTGAAACTTTAGATTTAGTGACATCTACCCAGAAGGTTAAATCTTTGTTTCAGTTCAGACCAGGAATGCTGAAAGCTGTGGTTTATGTAACAATGGAATATGTGTCTTCAAACTGCCATGTATTAGGCATAAGGACTATTGACAGGCTGTGGTGGAAACATGTTAGATCAGATTATGAACTAGCCTGACCTACCCTAACTTCTTTGACCTTAAAGATAACTCCAGAAGAGAGCACGTATTCTGCTGACATTAAATAATAATTTTGTGTTAGGTAGAGCAATACCAGACAGCACTGGGAGGCAGAACGAAGAGGCTGGACATGAGGAGAGAATGTGCAATGATATAGCCACTGTTTTTTTTAAAAAAAACAAACAAACCAACAACCAAACGAAAAGCCACTGAGGAAATAAACAGTTAGATTCATATAATCAAGAATGACAATTGTAATCTTTCCTGTATTGTAGTATCCTGTTGTCAGTCACAGCTGGTATCAGATGGTTCCATCCTGAAATCTGCAGGGCTGCTTTTGGGATCCTTGTAAATAGTTTATTTGTAGCATCAGGGTCTCCATTCAGCTTCTCTGCAAGTCTTAGCTGGGGAGCTACCCAGATGCTGAGCACCCAGAGTAGAATTTGGGTGGAGAGAACATTTCAGAGAAACACTTTCTATTCAGTAGGCACATGGGTTTTGTTTAAAGGATGGCTTATCACCATCTCCTAACAGAAAAAATTATCTTGAAGAGATGCAGAACTTTTGGTTTGGGGAAAAGATATAAAACCGTCCTGAAAATTAATTAGTACAATAGCAGATGTTAGCAGTTTTTAGAGATGTGTAGTTCCATGTTAATACCGGTATGATCCTTGTTTCTTGTGATACCTGTTGGCAATGCATTTCCCAGGTTAATTATAGTTCAGTTTTGTTAGGAAGAGTGGGGAGGGTTTAGCTTTAAATCTACTTCCTTTCAGTTTTCTGCCTCTGTTACAGGAGTAAACAGAAGCATTTAATATTCCTTCTTAAATGTTTGCTATCTTATCTCTTTATCATGTCTTATCTTACGTATCTTGACTTAAAAATGCCCTATTTTTGACTCTCACTTTTTTTTGTTCATAGCTTTGATTTTTGTTGCTCTTCTCTAGAGCCCTTTGGTCTGTTCTGTACGGGTTTTTTTGAAAGAGTGTGACCAGAACTGGAGACAGAAATTGAGAGAGGAAGCTGGTTTACTCATTTCTTAGACTCATAATAACATACCTTCTGCTAGCAAAATAAACTTACTTGGCTGAAGAAAAAAAAAAAATCTTAAAAATTCCTGAGGCTGGTTTGTAAGCACTCAATGTAGTGTTCTTGGTAGACTGATAATACTGAGTTTACCCAGACTTCACCCTTATACTTTTTTCTTCTCTTGCTGCTCAATGTTTGTTTAGATTAGGATTTTCCAAGGATTTAAAGGACATTATGGTACCTTTCTCCCACTGAATTTCAAACTCCACTAGACCTCCTTTGAATAAATAGCCCATTCCAACTGAAAGTCATTTTCCTATTATCTATTCATCTGTGTTTAAAGAACTCTTTAGATTGGAAAGCACTCATGTAAACAACTGTTTCTTTTAAGGATTCCTTCAGGATTTGGGCTCCTACTTATGTATGGATATGTGTTTTAACTCCACTGCTTTTACATGGAATAATTTCTTTTAATTTTAGTATTGAAAATTGTGAACGCTGAACGGAAGCGTACAAGCGTGGTAGTGATGTCTGGAAGAACTGCCTGAAACCTTCATGCGAATACAGCCAAGTTTTCACACTTACTCATTTAGTCATTTATGAGCTACAAGCAAATTTTGTAATTCATGTTCAGGTAAGTGTCACGAAAGTTCCTGTTGTGTTTTGTACTGCTTATGTTTCTCATCTTCTCCATTATCAAAGGAAGATATAAGGTGCTGTATCTCTAGAAAAGAACTCCCTTCTTTTCCTTTCCTTGCTCATTAAAAGGTCGCATAACTTGGCCATGCTGACGTTTGTTGTTTTGACTCATCTGGATAAAAAATAAATATGAAATTTCCAAAAATACTGTGTCCAAGTGGCCTGGGAGAGAGAAAAAAGAGATTTCTGATTAAAAACCAAAACCAGTTAGGTATGCAAGGCTGCATCTAATTTATGCATGCAGTTGCCATGACTATGTATGCACATTGGATAATTGCTAGCACAAATGACTACTGGCATTTGCACACACATTTATCCAATTAGTATGTGCAATCAAAGTAATTTCATGCACAAATTAGCTGCACAATTGTGCATGCCTTCTGCACATGTAATTGTATGCCTAATTGGTCTGAAAGTCTTGTTCACAATGTGTGTCTTGATTTTATTGCAACGTAACATAAAAAACAGTGAGTTTTATTTGCAGAAATGCACATTTTGTGTAACGTTAGCATTTAGAAATAACTCCAAACTCTTTTCACTAGATTTCACAAAGTAAACATTTCTCTGTGAGCTCGCATTCTGTAAATTAAATGACAGTTGAAATTTTAACTTGCCTTGGGTTGATAATAATTATAGCCTTAATAAATCCTATAAAGTATTCTACCCTTTATGTAGAAATAAGACAACAACATTGCACCATTTTTGTTCCTCATATGCTACATATAATAGTAAAAATAATACTTTAGTATAAATGCTGCATGCAAAAGATGTTAGCAACATTGCCACAGTTTTATGAGAAAATGTATTAAGCCCTGTGTTTAGTTCATATAAGCATGAAAGCCCTATAGAAAAAAATAACGGAATCAGTGAAGTCATAATTCTGCTTGATATAATTATCCTACATTTGATCATATGCTTGAACCAGGACTTCTTTAAAAGTAAGTTTATTCGGTTTATAATCATATTTACTGAAATAAATATTTTAAATCTTGATTATAACAAGGAAATCAGACATCTTAAGAAGGAAGCCCGATATTTTTCTGTAAAAATGCCATCAAAATGGTAACTTTTGACCAGACTCTATAAAGTAGGCAGCCACTGTAGAGAAACTTCCTGAACATCTATAACATACCTCGTTTTTTATTATCTATAATTTATTTAGTTGCAAAAGTTTTGTCACTGCTTTTAAAATTTCAAATAACGTGGTACAGTATTTTCTGTGGTTTTTCATCCTGCATCCAGTGAGAGGTAGGCATAGGAAAAAAGATTATAGATTGTGGCGTGGAAGATGTTAAAAAAATAGCTACAGTGATATTGTCTGCCTTTGAATTTCCCTGGATTATATTTGAAATGTTTCCTGGGGTCCAGCAATCCTAAAAGTGTTTTTCCAGAACTAGCCCAGGTATGAAAGAAAGGTAAAATACAGGAGGAGTGCATATACTTGCTTTTGCAAAAAGAAGAGCTCTTAGTCGAGAGTATGGTGTCAAGGAGAGGTAATAGGTCATCAGGCTTTTATGGGCAGATAAGGGAAACTGATAGGAATCTTCAGGGCTTTCCAGTATGAAAGAGCTTTTCTTATCTACCTTTGATGTGCCCTAACCTTAAGGCCACTCTGGTGATAAAAGTGTAGAGAAATGTTTCTTGCTGTTTTGTTAAAAGATACTGTTCATGCCAGTCTTGGGTTCTTCAGTGTAATTCTGATAGCACGGCAACACTTCTGAACCGTTCCCCAGGTGGTCAGTCTGCCAAGGCAGCACTAGCAGCGTGTGGCAGGCCAGCACCTCTTGGAGAAAGACAGAATCCAGTTGTTGACTAAACCGCTGTCGCTACAAGGAGCAAAGCATCTGCAGCAGTGCTGGCCAGATGGAGACCCCTCACATGGCACCAGTAGCCTGTTACCTGGCTGCTTAACTACTAAGCCAGTTAGTTAATATCTGAGAGATGGAACATGCAGCATCCACAGGGCATGCTACATGTAACCGAACATGCCATAACTTCGTCTGTGGCTACGTTTTCATGTGAGGCTCTTCAGGTATCCCCCTGTGGTGTTTGGACCAACAGGTTAAAGTAATCTTCTGCTGCTTCCAGCGTAGCTGAGCTACTGATACAAAAAAACCGTAGAGCAGGAATCCTTCCAGTTACCCAGAGATGAAGTTTTGCTTATTTGGAGCACAAAATTGTGACGACAGCTGCCCATATCACTGCTGATTGTGTTTCTTTAGATGAGTCCTCTCCTACCCCTGAAGGTACACAGCAAATCCTATTCCTTTTTGCTTGGTTTTTAAAATTGTCTGGGGAATGCTTAGCACAGCAGAAGCCAGCCTGCTTGCACTTGTACAGCTGAGAGCGTTTGAGTACTACGCTTTCATTTCACCAAAATCTGCTCTTTCGTAATCCACTAGTTAGCAGCATAACTGGGTGACTGCAGATACTGCAGCTGATGAAAGTGGGAGCTGCCTCTGGCCATGTTGGATAAAAATCTCCTTTTTTTTTGTTTTTAAAAGAAGCCTGCATGTGTAGCATTTACACATTTTTCAACACTGTTTCCTGGCAGACAATGAGATAGAACATGCTACCTGCACTTACCTTAGCTCAAGCATAAGATTTTACTTTGAAGATTGGGATTTCAAAATAAAATCACTTGCAAACATTTAAAGCCTGGCCATAGTGTCTTAACAAAGAGAAAACTCGCACTGATACCAAAGAATGGTTTTGTTGCAAGTAGGTGCTGCAGGCTGGTTTGTTTGGATTTTTTTAGAGTGTATAACTGGGGGCAGGGGGGAGCTGACCCTTATTTTTTGGTATTTATAAAATATTTCTTTTTTCATATTTGAATTGCAATATAAAATGTAATTTCAAATGTGAAAAATTATAAGGAACAAAATGATAATGACAGGAAAGACTAATCATTAATGTGTACCATAGGTGTTTATTAATCTCTTGGAATTTTGTCTTTTATTGCATGAACTTATTGTAGATTGTTGGAACAATCCTTTTAGGAAAGCAGATAAAACATACAGGCATTGTGACAGGTCTGGCTTTCATAATAAACAAAGCTCAGGTATAGACAAGCAAAACTAAATTCAAACTGATCTCAGATTTTATTTGGAAAAGACATCCAAAATATGTGGATGTTTTATTCAGATTCTATTTTAAATCAGCTTTTTCACAAGGAGTAGGACTTTTAGCACAGAGTGATTAAGGTCGAAAGGATGAAAAGGACCAAAACAGATTGGGAAAATTAATGAAGTCGGAGTTGATCATTTGTTATTAAATGCAACGCTCTAGGTAAAATCTTGATCCCAATATCAGAGGCTAGGGCAGAGTATCTGAGGAGAGACCACGCTGAGCTGATTCTTACACTCTTTCCCTTTTTTGCGAGGAGACATTATAAAGAGAAGATTCTCAGATGCAACGTGGCAGTTCTCAGATGCCCGTATTGGATTGACTACAGTAGTTCCTGGGGCTTAATTCTTGGATCTTGGACTACAGTTTTCATGGACTTGGGACACAGATGGCTGGCTCACCCTTAAGATCCAAAGCCTAAACATAGGCATGGTCAGAATGGAAATAAGTGTGCTTTTTTAGGATGTAAGATAATTGGAACAACCTATCCCTGCAGTACTAATACATTGACTGTTTCACCAGAGGTTCTCATGCACAGGCTATGCCGTGTTGCTCGATCGGTTGTACCTGGTAGAGGTGACAGTATGCCCTTTGGTGTGCCTCGTGGGTGATTTCTTCCTTTCTCAGGTTATATTCTTCCCTTTGAATATGTTTTACAATGCCTTCTCTTTTTTTGGCTGAGCTGGAGGTAAGTATATTTAATATTTTCTTTTTTAAAACAGTGTCACATGAAAAATAACAAGTGTTTTGCTCATCTTGAATGTATTTCTACCTTCAGCTTTTGATCTAAAACTCCTTAAGCAGCATTACTTTTTTACAGGAAAGGAACAGTAGAGGGAGGTGTTCTCTAACTTTCTTACTACCAACTGTTCTGAAGCATGTAAGGAAAATCGATTTTACCACATGATTTGAATGGTATCTAAATACAACTATTACATTGTGCTTTAAATGTTTTGTGTCTGAAAACAGAAGTTGAAAGACTGTTGCAAGTGTCCAAGATACTTAGCACATGCTCAGACTGAAGGTGAATGTGATTATTCAGACACGTGGAAGGCTTTATATACGCTTGGAAGGAGATGGTTCTGTTTCCATAAAATTAAAAAAAAAGGTGGGCTTTTTGCTGGACTTTAAGATATACATTTTAATGAAACTGTTTTTGGTGCTTTTTCCAGCTTCTGAGTCTCTGGAAAAAAAAGTGAATGCTGTGATTACTTTTACTTCGGAAGTTCGGATTCATATTTTAAACATCATTCCAAATTTTGGTCTCCTTGCAGCTGCCTAGGGCCAGTTTCTGTGCACTTGTCATACACCCCAGGATGTACCGAGCTGCAATTCTTTCCTCTCCTTATTACTGCCCTTTTCTGCTTCCTTTTTCTTTCACTGTCCCAGCAATCCAGTGTATCCTTTTTCCCCCCATCTTGCCCGCACTCTGTTTTCTCCTGCAGTCTCCCTGCGCTAATCTGCACCTAGTTTTCTCCCTTAGACACCTCTTATTTCAGGGCTTGCAGTTTCATCCTCTCTCACCTGTCCTGTCCCTGCCTTCTGTGCCTTTCTGTTCATTTACTCTGTTGTGCACCGTTTCCCACAAACGAGGACCCTCAGCTTGACACAGTCTCTTATCAGCCACTTTCACATTCGGATTCGTGTTCCTCTCTCTGCAGTCCATCCCCTTCCCGTATTTCCCAACAACAGGCTCGCTCTCGTTGAGCCTTGAGTGAAACAGCGTCACGTTGGAAGGTGATGAAGTGGTCTCAATCCCAACAAAAATACGAGGACAGAGTCGAGCCATCCTGAGCAAATGTTCACAGAAGAACTGTAGTAGTTAGTGATAAGCTAAATATTTACACTGAGGCTGGTGACAGAAGTGTAAGTGCACACCTTGGCTACCCAGCAACATCCATTTGGGTGAGGTTTTTTCTGAGTGTCAGTGAAGTGGATGAAAATAGGTTTTGTCAGAACAGCCATATGGATCCCTTCCCAGCTCTTTCCAAAAGGGTTCTTCTCCAACCTCTCCGTAACCTCATTTGTAAAATGGGGGAACAATACCTGCTGCCTTCATATGGTTTTGCTCAATAATTGGGTCTTTGAAGCACGGTCTTTTGGCTTCCGTCCCAGTGCACCTGTCCCTTGGTGAGAGGGTATTTGATGGGGCTGTTTGTCTCTTGTCTCTCAAACTGCTGAGACGTTGGTCAGACACTTTCCCAGCTGGGGAGCCATATGTCCCAATTGCTTGTGCTCGGTGGCTTTGATTAGGCATTTTTCTTTCGATTAGATGAAAACTGGGAGATTTTAACCAGAAGTATTAAGAGTGTCCGTTTGTAGATAAAAGGTGAAGTAGGCAAGCAGTACAAGTTCACGTAAAATGGGTGACCCAGCAGAATTTCTGAGCAGTATAGCTTTCGATAATAGCATGGAATTACACACCCATAATGAGTACTAGAATGGAATTGTAGCAAATTATTACCTTCCTTTTGCTTTTTCAGAAGATAGAAAGGAATTATTTGCTATCCTCATTTACGCTTCAAGCTGTGAGTTGTTTTATATACAAATTATAGCGTGACCTTTACTTGGAAGTGTCTGTTGTTTTCTGTAAAAATGTTTCTATAGGAGGAAAAAGATCTTGGATTTGAGTGTAGCATACTCGTATGGTCCTGTTTGGACACCAGAATGAGAAAATCTGCATGAAAAAGCAGCTTCAGTGATTCAGCCTGTGGCAGCCGCTGCTGCTTACCCACCTCTGTTGGCTGTGCCTGCATCTGGTGCATTGCTTCAGGTGGAGTTATTGTCAAGTCTCTCTCCAACAAGGTAGATTAGTAACCCGACTAACAATGGCCACTGGAGCTCAACAGTTTAGAACAGTAAAGAAGAGATAGTCAGAATATCCCAAACATCAGATGTGTGGGAACTCTGGAACCCCAGGCTCTGGCACATGTTTGTTCCACATGTCTGACAGATCTGAACGTGGTTTTATGTCAGTAGGACATGTCATGTAAGTGTTGATTTTTGGGGAATAAACACTGGAAAGTCAACAGGCTTGTCGCTTGCTGAAGTATGTTTGAATGACAGCTGTTCTGTTTTCCTGGATTTCAGCAAGAAAACTAGCTTGAAGTTTTCAGGAGCTAAATCTGTCAGCTTTTTGATACAAAGGAAATTTTGAAGGGCTGGAAAACTGACAGAAGTGAGGGTAGAAGCGCAGATGCAGAACAAAAATCAGAAATAAATACGGGTTTACTTTGCACTTTAATTGAATTCTTGACGTATTTTAGAACCCAGAGCAGAACAGGGGTACTTGAGGGCTGCTGCTAGTGAAAAAATACTTCTGAAAGGCTGTGGGAGGATGTGATCTACCTTCTTCACTACATGCAGCGAAAGGCAGAGTCAGCGCAGAACTGGGGATGCAGGGCACAGGTAGCACAGCTCTGGCCATGCCTCCTCGGCAGGGGCACCCAGCTAGAACCCACCCTGTGTGCTGCTCGGGCCGTCGGTTCGTGGTGCTTCTGTGGGTGCTGGCAACCCTCACCGTTCTCCAGACTCTCAGTACCTGGTGCATGGTTCTAAACTAATCATGCTTTGGGTATCGTATCTTTGTTTCTGCAACTGCTGCTAATGAAGTTCTCTGTGTGCAGATTTTATTTAAATTCTGCTTTTCTTTTGATCTTGCTGTTAGTATTTGAAGTTGACTGATATTTATCGCCGTGTTCTCATTACCTGCCCTCGTTTCCCTGGTGCATACCCCATGGCCCTCCTGCTTAATGCTGAACTGGCAAATGTAGCATAGACAAGCTGATGAAGTCAGACTAATGACTTAGGCTGGGTTCTGAACTTAAAGCTTTTGCCGTTCGGGTTGAGGGATTTTTTTTGTTTTGATTTTCTTGGGGAGGTGTAAGCGGTGTTACACCCAACAAAAACTCTTAGTATGGAAGCAGCTCCTAAGCCAGCGCAGCTAGTCTGGAGCTTAATATTTGGTGAGCATTCAGTGATACAGCAGGGAGGCCTTGAGCAAGTCAAAGGAGTATTTTAATTCGTAGTTTTCAATGTATTTCTCCTACTGTTAGGTTACTCACTTAAAAAGTGGCCATATTTTACTGTCAGTATCATTTGAAAAGGAATAGCGCTCATTTCAATATAAATGAAGGGGAAGTGTTACCATAAGACAAATTTGTGATGAGTGTTCTTCTGTTGGTACAGATGGCATCTGTGTATTTTTATCACTGTAAATCACTCACAGTTGGAGTCATACTTAGTCCAATATCTTGCTTGATGTTTATTGAACTAATCACAGTTTTAGATATGATATTAATCACTCACTTCTTTGGAAACATTTGGATTGGTAGATGAGAAAACATATTTATTTTGAGAAAGCAAATGATACAATTATTTTCCACATATTTATACATTTACAAATAGTAAACAAACTATATTGCAAAGCAGAGAATTAGTGATTTGTAAAGCCTTATTTTCTCATGCAATACATTGCAAGTGTACGACTAAACCAGGACTTCAAATAGTACCACTAAAAGCACTGGGGGTAGTTAGCTACATTTAAATACAAACAATATTTGTTCATTTTTTCCCTAAAGTCCCAGTCTGTTGGTAAGATTCCTCAAAAAGCTTTTCTTTTCTTTTTTATCCTGTGATGGCTACAGTTGTGTTCCATCTCTGAACTGGTAATAGTCCACAGCTTAGAGAGAAGAAGTTAAAGGCTAGGTTTTTCAGCTAGAAGATAGCTACTTGGATTGAATAGATTTGGATCAAACTGCCTTTTTATTTCCCTTCTTCTGGGGATTGCTGATGGCATGTTTGGCTGTTAAGCTAACCAAAGCAGTTTACAGACTCTCCTTTATGATGCAGGTTACCTGTGCTCCGGAGGTGCCCGTCCCCAGCTCAGGAGTGCCCTGTCCTGCCAGCGCCTGAGCCGAAAGCCAAAGCGCAGAACGGGAGAGCAAAGCCATGACTGCCTACATGCTGCTACTCTTCGCTGCTTCTGGTGAGTTTGTCTAACTTGTACTATAATATCTACATAAAATGGACTATGAATTCCTGCAGATGAGGTTGGCAGCATTCCACATAGCAGTGGAAATGAGCTGCGGGCTGTGCTCCCCTTTGCCTTTGCAAAATGGTAAAAAGGAGCGTATTTGCTCCAAGCTTTCCAAACTATGAGCTACAGCCTGAAGGAAAACAAAAATAACAATTTCTTCATTCTCTCGAATGAAGAGCAGTTACTCCTCTTTCCACAGGACATGTGAGGGAAGGGGACCTGCATGTGCAAAAGATGTAAAATGGTGCCAACTGGTTACATAACCTATGTGACCTGATCAAGACAGACGACTTCTTACTCGGTTGCTGGTTTTTTTCATAATGAATGCAGTTTTCCTGTTCTGAGCCTCAGCAATTAACCAGCTGAATTAACTTTGAAAGAATGGTATTCAAACTATGAAATATTTAAATTCAGCTAAGATGTAGCCAGATAATTTTGCACCAGTAACATTTATTGAAAACTGTAAGAAAATGTATGTTTTTATAGGCAGACACGCCCGACCAAACCAGTTTCAAATTTGTACACACTTGCATTAGCAAATTGTAGCTTGCTTTGCTCAACCGAAGTATGAGTCATAAAGATATCAAAGAAAATAACATCCAAAATTCCACTTTAAGAGTAACACGTAATTATAAAATTAGTTGACTCAAATGAACAGTTGTCTTCATAAGCAGAATTATCTTGAGTGACCTTCTATTTAGAATTATCTTGAGCCGACACTTGCTATCCCTGTTCCTGCAAACCCTCCAAGCATGTCAGCGGAATTATTCCAAGCGCAGGGTTAGAGTCAGGAGAGCTCTAGCACTGCTGAGGCACTTGTGTGTAAGAGGTGGGAGGTGGGCTTTTTGCTGCCCTGCCTTTGTTTCTATAGTACACGTAACAAATGTACTTTACTATTAAATACTCTGCGTACGCCAGGAGAACATGACATTTGTATTCATGGTATGAAATGTCGTTAGAAAGAGTTCTCTGCCTTCTCTTGATCAGTGAAATTCGGTTGCCTCTGTAATGGAGAACAGACAGATTTTCGTTTCCGTTGTTCTGACAGGACTAATTCCATTAACTTCAGGGCAGTTACTCAGTCTTTGCTGCCACGTAACCGAGTTCAAAATGAGCCCACTCGCATTAAAAACACTCAGAAAACAGTTGGGAGAAGATCACCCTGCAGAAGATTGTAATGGGGAGAAAGGAATATTTCAGAAAATAATTTGCCTAATCGGTTTTATAAATTCATTTTACACTTAACATACATTTATATTTACGTGTTGTAGAAAAAGGGACATCAAAAGCCACCCTGTTCGAGCCACTGGGATGAGCTGGGGTCAGCTTTGCCTAGAGCATGTTATGTGAGAAACAACACTTTACTATTAGGACTTCCCACAATGGCATTCTGCACTTTGTAATAAAGTGCGAGCAATAGATAGAAGTGTTGTACCCAGAGTAACCTAAAATTCATTGCAGAACTTGAGAGAAAAAAGGACAATCCCACATACACACATTTTCCTATCAGCTAAGAATCTTCACTGTCGTGCTTACCAGCTGGCACCTCCAAAGAGTGGGGGTTTTTGTAGAAATGGCTTCTAATACTTTACGTATTGAGGTGTTATTAATGTTTAGAATAAACCTAGGTGTATTAAATACAGGGTATAATCCATGTTTGTAAACAGAAATTAATATCATTAAGAGATCGTTGGATATATATGTAATTAAGTAACATTCTGTAGTGAAATTCCATGCATTACACTTCGGTCTTTATATTCATTTATACCAATATATGAACGATATTGTTTCAAATGTCATTAATGTTAAAATGCAAGACAGACATCCTTCAGAGAACACCACAGAGTTGCACAAAACTTGAATTTTAAAAAATCAGTTACAAGATGGAGTTGTTTTCCTGACTAAAACATCATGTAGCTTTGTGTATTGTAACAACCTGCCTAGAATTTGGAAGGAAGAGCTGGAGCTGTAAGAGAATAGAATTGAGGTACCACTGTGCAATTCTTTTGGAATTTCTCTGTGGAAGATTAAATGTCAGTGTTGTCTTGTAGTGCCCTTGTGATCACGGTTACCTCAGTAAGGTACTTTTTCAGTGTATTTCTTTACTTCCCCATTCATCAGTAAGTACAAGATACCAGCTTGCATTTACTTATTGTATCATCTTTAATAATGTCGTGATGTAATGTTACATGTCCCACAAAACACTATGGGAACTCCATATGAAACTACTGTATAATTATTTCTTGCACTTGATTGTAAGTGTGGAGCAAGTCTATAATAAAAAAATCATATTTAATTCACACACACCAAATATTAGTAGAGTAACAAATTAGAAATGGTCAGATATTTTGCATATACAAAACCATTGGAACCACATTTTAACTGGTGTTATGGTCTCTATATAGCAACAGATTATACAATAATGTATGAACACATTTCACTAGATATTATTGAAGCAAGGTTTTATAAATCTGTCTCAGACATCACGTAAGAAAGATTTAATATATAGGATAAAAAGTATTCATAAGTATCACAATGATTTAAAAATTCTTCTTGATAACTTGCCCACTTGAGTAAAAGCATAAGGTAAAAAGGATGCATGAACAGAAAATTATTGGCGTGTATTTACAATTTTTATCAAGAAAATAGTTGTTTAGATGTTTGATGTCAAAAATATGCCAGTTATGAAACAGTGTTAGATTCTACATGTGAAGTACAACAAAACAATACTTCTAATAATTAGACTTTCATATACTCCCCTGTTCTGTTTAACTAAAATGTTGCTTCTATAAAGATTTTTCTTCCTACACGTAGTATGTACTAAAGACACTCCTAATTATTTATCTTGACACAGCACTTAGATTAAAGCCTATAATAATCTGTTGTTTGCTAGGATTATAACCAGATTTTACAATTTATAATTGCTTACATAGGCTCAACTGCAGGAATACTGTGACTCACTCCCTTGGTAGGTGAGTACCATCTATTCTTCCTACATCTTGTTTGTGGTTTTTGGCAAGTATTTTCAAATGCAAATACCTGACGTTAGCCAAGTGGCCTAAACTTTAGCCATAATGCCTTGAAATCCACGTTGCATTAGGGAGTATTCAGTAGTTTTGAATGTCAGATTCCTGGCTTGGAATGTTAAGCTCTTACCATCTTTTCTAGTGGGGCTCAAAATGTAACCTGTGTTCACTGAATTTCTGTGACATTAGCTGCTGAAGAAAGGGAATATATCAGATTGAATAGCTAATCCAGGGACTGGTCTGTGTTTTTGATAATGCAACTCGTTCTGCAGTGGCTCTGGACAGGTTGCAGCATGCCTGTAATTATATATCATATAAACACATTACAGCGGTAGTTTCTATGGGCACGGGTCCAGGAACAATCTGGGTTTGTTCTAAATAACAAATATAACACCACTGCAAAGTGTGGGAAAGAGCGCATGACGTCCAGCGAAAACGCTCGTGCTGGTAGGACCAGCATTTGGCTGTTATGCACATAATAATCCGAGAAAAAAATAAATTAATTGGAGATTGTTAGGAAGGGGTTGGAAGTAATTGTTTTGCCAAATTAGTAGTCTGGAAGATAAGACCGAGTTCACTAGAAAATTCCTCACTGTCACTATTTGGCAAGAGTATATGAAGGGGAGGTTAATTGGCTGTTGTTTAAAATAATTGAAAAAAGCCTTCTTTTAGAGAAACTAGGTGCTTTTTGTGGCCTAATTGCCAGCTGCTGAACGAGGTGTTTCAGGCGTCTCAAAGGGAGTGGCGGACATGTACGCAGAACGTGCAGAAGCACTTTGGGATGCTTACATGGACCGAGGTGGGAGATACTTGCAGCTCTTTGTGCCCACCTTCCTTATTTATTCTGAGGGCGAGTGTTCGCTATGGCAGGGTGGCTCCTGGAATTCAGACATTAGCTTATGTTACACCCCTGCATTCAAAAATAAAAAATACATGATGGTTTCTTCTCACAATTTTTTTCTATTGCTGTTTTTATCCTTACGAAATCTGGTTGGAACATAACGGATACCTTTCTTTGCCAAGAACTCTTCATAATAGCCTAAGAAGAATTTCCTAACCAGTAATAAGGGTATCACTGGTGGTTTTTTGCGCTTGTTTAAAGTGGCTCACTGCAAAACAAACATACAAAACCTCACAACAAAAGAAATACGCTTCAAATAACCAACCATTAGTGTGCTGTAAGGAATTGAAAATGCACGACAAAAAAAATACGTCATCTTCTCAGCTTCGTCATAACAGGAACAGCACTTACTGCTCGTGGATGTAGTTTTAGTGCAGCTCAAGTGGACTGTGCTGACCCTTTTCCATGAGCCACACAGCTCAGGAAGAGCTGGAGAGGCTCCAGCGTGGTGTCAGTGCTGGATTGCCCGGAAAGCCACTTCTGAGTAGATACAAAACCTGCAGTAGGAACTCAGGAGGGCCAGACGCTCATCCTTGCTTTTCCACCCCAACTGTTTTAAGACCTGCACTTTTTTTTGCTTTCTAGAAGATGAGTTATGGCAAAACCGATCGAAAGTATTAATTTACATTCCTGTCATCTTTTTATTGTTTTACTCAAAAGGTCTAGGGGATAGGGTTTAAAACACCCCTGTGGTGACGGACAGTTTATTTTATAATTACTGTGCTACAGAAGGAAGGAATGTATCTATCTAATCCAGTTTCTTACGTCGGAAAGGAAAATGGTGAAAAATGGGAGAATAAAAGTCTGGGTCTGCAGCTATAGTATTATGCTTTGTGATGAATCATTTCACATCCCTCTACTTCGTCTGCCTCCTGTAATATGGCACCAAATGACATCTTTCATAAATGACTAAAAAGAAAACAAAATATTCCGTGTCTTTTTAAGGCCACATAGATGCAATACAGTGGTAGACTATAGTTGTTTTGTTTAATGAGTAGGAACAGTGGGATTCTTTGCAAAGTTTCTCTTTAAAGAAAGAAATTTATCAGGATATATTCCAATAAAACATTTTGGACAGTACTTAGGGTCTAAACCAGCTTGTCTGTAGCAACTTTTAGAAACATCGGGCAAGTGATCTTGGCTTGCTCTCATAATAACTTTAGTGATGATTCTTATCATTCTTATTACTATTATTATTTTTATATAGCTGATTAAATGTCATAACACTTGGAAATTAATGTTCTATTTAATTACAACAGAAGGACAGCTGTTAGGTGTAGCGATGACTGTTCTTTATTTCACCGTCTTTGAAGTTTAACTCCACCCTCCAAAGCACCTTCTTCCTGATTTATAGCCATAATTCTCTTTGTAAAATGCTTGCACAAGACTGCGGTGTATTGCCATCCGTTCAAAACAATCCCAAGGTGGCAAATTAGAACTTGGAATCTGAGTGACAGTCAAATTGCCTCGTCACTTATCTTTCCCAATGCATCGCACGGAGCTAATTCTGAAACAGTGACACTTCTGCTCTGCTCTGCAAGGGAAAGTTACACAGCACAGTCCACTCTATAGTTCTAGTGTTAGCAGACTATAAATGTTTGAAGTATGAAACTAAATTACGTACAAATATTTAATTAAAATTAGCCGGATCACTTATGTGTGATATTATTTTATTTGATAAGTTCTCTATATTCTCTATATAAATACCGTTAAGGTAATCTCTGTTGGCTTACTTCCCCTTTGCGCTGTATTTTGCTCCGTTATTGGCCCAGTTAGTAGGGACAAATCCACTGCGAATTCCAGCTTTGTTTTCAAATGTTGTTCATATTTTAAGAATCCCAGAACCAGGTAACTTCCTTAAATTATAATACAACATTCATCTCAGTGAGAGAAGTCAGGTGCAGGACATGAAATGTAATCCATCATTTTGAAAGTTCAGGAAAAAAGTAGAAGATGCTCAATGTTGCATTTTATTGTTTGTCTTCAAATACTACACAAACGGTGGATATGGTGCTGACGTGGGTTAGTGGTGCCCTGGCAGTGCTGGGTCAGCGCTTGGACTTGATCATCTGAAGGGTCTCTTCCAACCGAAACGATTCTGTGATAATTACAGGGATGCTGTAAGTTTGACTTACTATCAGCGCACACAACTTCTGGAGATAATGACCTCAGCATTCTGCAACATAATTCCTTCTGCAAAACGAATTACGGCACCATGCTGAGCTTTATTTTGCATATAAAGGTTTTGAATCTGAAATCTGAACCAAAATGTCATCCTCTTGCCCATTTTGAAGATAGCGAGTTGGAATAAAGCACTCTGCTACAGTGTGTAGAACACTCTTGCTGTGTTCTTACAACAAAAGATGGTAGTTCCTGGTTTAACAGTCCCCTGTGGGTCGCTCCCGGGGAAGGGTCACTCCCCACAGGAAGGTCCCATCCCGTGTAACCAGGTAACCCGTCCCCTGCAGTCAGCTCTCAAACAGCCTGTCTGGCCTTAGGGCAGTTTGTAACTGCTTGAGCAAACCCAACTTCCAGGCCAAGTGTGGAGATTTCGGGATTCTTTTGAGTAGTTTTGCAACCCCTGACTAATTTGTTTGTGTTTGGTTTGCCCGAAGAGCGATAGCCTACCAAGATAGGTGGTGTCTCCTTTTGGTAGTCTTTCAGGTATTTCTAGAGAGAGTCTCTGCTTTGGTTTGGTTTGCTTTTTTTAAAGGGGATATTTCTTTGAGGTTATTAACTTTGTTGTTTTACATTCTTTAACCTGTGAAAGGGAATAGCATTTTTCTCTCTGTTCACCACAAACAGTTCTGGAATAATGGTCTTGAGTGACAGCAAGGGAAATTCAAGCTAAACTTGAGGAAACTACTCTGATGACAACAGCTGAGCACTGGAATAGATTGTCTGCCGAGGTTTTGCTGTTGCTAGAAGGGAGCCAACAAACTTAACATTAGGTGGAGCTGATCCTGCCTTGGCACAAGCGTGGTATGAAATGACCTCTCAAGGTCCCTTCCACCTTCCATTGTTGATGAATCAAGCAAAAAGTGTGCCTTGTTCCTCTTCCGCCTCAGCAGAGGCTGACTTAGAATTCTTCCCTTTCCTTATCAAGGCAGGAGTTGTGACGCCGATAGGTTTTCATTCAGTTGTTTATTGGTTTATTACCTAGTCAGTTTGTGTGGCTTGGAGAAGCAGGTTTTGCGATTGTGTGCAGCAAAGATAATCATAGTGCTTTGTAGTTCTCTTTCACTTTTCTTCCAAGACTGACAAAGGATCTTGACAGTATGAGTTAAATTATAACGGTCATTCTTACAGGCTTGAACTGTCATATCCATAAAAATACACCAACAGACGTAAGTCCACAGAGAAATGCAATAGGAACAGGGACGAGCCGTGCATCCTCAAAATGATGTCCCTTAAAACTCGGATTAGTTGGGAAGAAAACCCCAAACTGTTGACTCTAGCAAGCTAAACTGCATTTTCCCTTAAAGTACGTGTCGTGGGCAAATTCAAGATTTGTCATTACAACTCTGAAATTCTTTTATCTGAAGCCAGGAGAGTTTTTCCAGGTGGAAAGATGTTTAATCCACTGGGATGAGAGAATGGCTCATTTGACAGAGCTCCTTCCTGTCCGAAATCCTAGAATGAAATTCTTCGCACGTGTTTATGCATTCGGTGAAATCAGAGGTCTTTGTACTGTGTTTACTGAACAGCTTTGATGAGATATAAATACCAGCACATTCTGGTAGGTTTCTAACAAACAGAATGGTCTGCTCAATCCCAATATGGTCCTGTGTTAGAGCAGATTGGATAGTACACTTCAGTGATGGGAAATGCATTTAAATTTTATCCAATGGCTCGTACGGGTTGTAAATTTAGATACATTGTGGGTGTATAGAAGCTGACTGTACAGCATTATTCATTACGTGCCTTATAGCAAGTTTTGGCTCCTATTCTGTTCAATGATTGCACATTAGCATTCTTCTTGATCTTTGGTGCACGAAGCTTCCTGCAGAACTGGTTTGAACTAGTCACTCCTGCTTGAAGAATATTCTTTCTTCTGTTCCTGTCATTAGAAAAACTTATTATTGATAGCTGATGATTTTCCAGTACTCTTCCCAGTCCCTAAAACTACAAACTGGATGCTTGCAGACCAGCCACGTCTCTGAAACAACGTTGACAGGTGCATAGATAAGGGACTGAGGGACCATTTATGAAAGGCTCCCGGTGATTACCTTCTATTCTGGTCACAGGTACAAGGTTCTGCTGTGCCTTCCTGACTGGTCAGTTGGGTTATCAGCTGACTTGCAATTAAAATAATAAGGCAGTTATTAAGTCAAGAGTTCTGGAAGTGATAGTCTAAATTGCACTGACCGCAGAATTAGTAGTTTGTGAATTCATAGCTTGTAGGGGTGAACACAGTTATCCTCTCTCTCACTCCACTCTCGCTGTCTGCAAAGCACATGCCTCTACTACACAGTGTATTTTAGCCACGTGCTCTTCGGTGGAAAATGCTTTCATTCGACTTTGTGAGTAATCTTCTTTAGAGACAGAAGTTGGGCTGCTAGGAATGGGGGAGCACCTTTTTTGATACAGTTGGTGGTGGTTGTTGTTGTTCTATTATTGTTATCGCTATTATTCTTGTAATGGGAATTTTACCAGTAGCTTTAATGGCTGATAAGAATAGCTGATAAATCAACAAAGCCAGGTATGGCATAGACCATGCATGCACACAAAGACCTGATGTCTGAAACTTACCACCTCTTGCTTATCCTTGTTTTTACTTCAGAAAAAAAAAAGAAAATCCAATATTATCTTAAGATAATAAATCTTGTTTTTCAGATGATGTAAATGAACATGGAAGACCATGCAAAGGAAGTCAAAATTTCTCAAGTTGATTATCTTCAATAAGCTGATTATCTCTCAAGGTATTGTGCACATGTGAACAGGTATTATGAAATATCTCACATTACCGTTAAGATTTTATGAAAATAGGGTAGTCTTACAACAGTCTCTTTTACCTTTGTTTTTAAGCCTCTTTTAATTTGGCTTAAAGCCTGAAGCAGTTTATGACTGAAGATTCTAGCTTGCTCATTGGTCTAACAGCAATAGAAACTAGGGAAATGACTGTGTTGATAAATACTCCAACATACTTGTTTCAATTCCTGTAGGTCACTGACTAAAGTGACTAAACAGAAGTGAAAATGGTGCTGCTCACTTCAGCTGCCTTAAGGTTAGGGCCATGCACACACCTTTGGATACCCACCCGCTCCTTCCAGCACTCCTCAGAATGCCAGTGTTGGATGAGCAGGGGTCTGACAAACCTGACTCTTCGTGCCACTGAAGTAGCTTGACGCTCGGTTAGGAAGTTACCTCTGTAACAGATAAACTGAGACTGAAAAGTTTTGTCTGAATGTGGAAAATGCACTCCAGGCTAAACGGAGCTACTGCTTCACACGATCCACTCCAGAAGCTGCTTGTTTTGGGGAGGTTTGTAGGAAGGGTTTATGTTATGCCATCGTTACAGGACAAAAGAAGCAATGTTAAAGCAGATTCTTTAGGACTTAACTAATACAGCCATATTACATACCATGCATAGGCTTGTTTTACTGTGTCTCTGGATGTATGCTTGCTTTTTAGTACATGTGCACCTCGTAAAGACTTTTCTTGACCAATATAGTAAGGCACAAATAAAAATAGTTGTGAAGGAGCAATTATGTGTGAAGCAGAAGGCGCAAAACAGAGCAGGAAAGCTGAAGTATTACCTGTGTGTGAAGAAGTTAACATAGGAAAGAGAATCTGGTAGTACTGAAATGCAGCTCTGTAAAATGGAAGGATGTTTGAGGAAAAAGTAAATAATCCAATAGAAACGTAAAAGCACCAGCTAACGTAGGTCGAAATAACAGCGTTAATTTTGGTATTGTGCACATGTGAACTTTTACCTGTGGAAATCATCAGTATTCCCACCAAAGGGAACCTCTTCAGTGCTGCTTGCTTAGAATAACCAATATCCAGAGATGACAGGAAACTACTAATTTGTTAAGTTTCTCTAAATGAGGAAACAGAAGGCAGGTAGTGAAAGCCAACAGTCTTTAATCTCTCGCTGCTCGATGGACTTTGTTCTTACTCTGTAGCCTTATATAGAATACACGTGTATAAAGACTTACCTTGGAGGAAGGTGCAAAGTGTAACATCATTCATAATAAAAGAGTAATCCTCCATATCATGATAGGTTCTTTTAAAATGTCATTTACAGCCCAACGGAGTGTGGTTGTCCGAGAGAAGGTATGAGGGGGCTTGAACTTACGGAATTCACGTTTTCATTATTTTGCATGGCCTCTTTGAATCTCTGACCCAGAAAGAACTTTACAGAGGTTGAGGAAAGCAAATCACATTGAGAGGTTAAAGCTAGAAATGCTTTCTGAGTCAGAGTTGCAATCATTACCAAAACAGCGAGTTGGATGTTACCTACCGTATGCCTGCAGAATTCCTGAAACATTGGTAAAATCAAACAAGTTTAGTAGTCTGGTATGATGTTTCAAATTCTGAAGCTAGGATTGATCTTGGAGAATTAGAATTAAAACCAACTCTGCTCACTAACAGCACAGGAGGACCAAGGCCCTGCTTTTGCTGTCAGGAGTGCTCTGTCCACGCGTCCGATGCACCCCGTGTTCATCATTCCTCTTTCAACCTTCATTTTCACAGACTCACGCTGTACGTAAATGTGAGGTGCTGAAGTAAAAAAGAGTTGCAAGGTAAGTGTCTGTGCTTCCTAAAGCCCCTTTCTAACACTGGGTACGGTTTACTGGCTCCAGGCAGTTACTGGTTTTACTAGCAGCATGGCACAGGGTTAACTTTACCTTGGCACAATTAATTCTCGTATCCTACTTGCGTAGAGGAGCGAGGTCTGCATGGCCAACTGCTCCACTTCCAGCAGGCATGGGTAACACAAGTCTGAGAATAGACTGGTAGTGGAACTAGGTCAAAAGAAAAATGCCTTCCTTGAGAAAGCTCGAGAGTTGCGGTTTTAAAATGCAGTCTTTCTAATTGGGAAAATGACAATCCAAATATACAGTTAACGAAAATGTTTTGATTTTGACTTTTTTCCAACTTTAAGTGTAAATAAGAAGTAGATAAAAAACAAAGCAGAACAGCACGCTCAGTCCTTATCAGCAAAAGCATCTCACTTTAGGAAGAATAAGGATAAGTTCAAACTTGTGGGGTGTCTTGTGGGCTAAAAAAAAAACAGCAAAGAAAGAAAGAAACGTTGCCCTTCAATGTATTCCAATACACAGCACAAATCATACAACACAATCAGAAAACCAAATATTCACTGCTTTACATCAGGCTCCTATCAGAATTCTTTCTTGTGCTAGATAAAGTCTTTGCTGCAAAACCGTTTTTAAAAGATAACCAAAACTTTTATGCCTAAATGGGTTATAAACACCACAAAGCCTCCCAGTAAATGGGAGCTCTCACGAACAAAATATCAAGACCCATTTAAAAGAACTGTTTCGTGTTGTTTACGCTGCCAAGTTGCTGATGGTGCATAAAGTTGTTCTCTTAATAATGACTTGGTTCGAGTAACGCCCATCATCCAAAAATGTGTTACCTGGTAGGAGATCTACATTTTAATCAGCTGATGAAACCGATGTGGGAGGATTGTCATGAGCTGTTTCTGAAATCCCAGAGAAGCAACTACAGGTCTATGGAAAAAAAAAAAAGAGCTATCAAGTTGGTTTCTTGCTTTCTACCTGCCAGTAAGAAACAAATGAGAAACATCAGCTTTCTCAAAAGAGAAAGCCTGAACTTAAAGGCTCAAAGTGAATAATTTATAAAAATTAAATTCTGCACAGTATTCTACTTAAGCAAAACCCAAAGCTTCCTCAATGCACCCGTAACATGGAAACTTTTCCATGTTACATAAAGACAAAACAGCATAAACTACTCACAGAAACAGTTGGAATTTCAAGTGTAAATTATAGGAATATAACAAAACTTAGGTCGCTATGAGGGAGAGCACCCTAAATTTCATGACAGAAACATATACGCTTATAACTCTTTAAATATTTTTAGCCAAATAATACGGTATAAAAGAGAAGATAGGCCACAACGCGGAGCCAGTTTGGATATTAGAACAGTGTGGCATGAGGCAGGTCAAATTGTCCCTATTCTGGTTTCTGTGACCAGATTGCCCGAGCTGCGTAGCTATTTTGTTCTAATCTATGTCTAGCGGTGACATACATTAACCAAAGAACTGCCTAATAATTACACTTACTATTGGAAGTTCCCACCATCCTTCATACCTGGCCATAGAAATGTTATAGCAGCTGAATAATGGGGAGATTATAATGTGTCTGAAATGAAGTACATCTTAAACCAGTTTTTCTTCTTGATAGGTTATTGGGTGGAAAAAGTGTCTATAAAATCTGTAGTAAATTTTTATTTACAGATGTTAACTTATTTCCTTGCGTTTAGTAGTTTTATACAGGTTTTGAATTTTTGAGACAAATTCTAAACACTTCTCTGTGTTACTGCTTAATGATTTCAGATTTTCTTTAAAAAAAGAAAATGTTTCTGTGACACATTTTTAGTCATGTACAAGTAAAAGCAAAGATAAACAAACACCCCAATCCCTGACTTGTTCTCCCTAAGAACCCGAGGTGCCAACGCTGATTTTAACGTATGTCACAATCACAGCTCCTTTATCTCCTTTAATAAAGAGACTGTTCCTTAGGCAGTCCGTCCGGGAGAGGGAAATGCAAATTGTCGCTTTGGAATCAAACTCATTTCCTGCTCTTTGGTCGTAATGAACGTAATATCTTTCCTTGGCGTGAATTTTAAAAGTCTCTAGCTCCCCAGATCAGCTGGGCCTTACGACGTTCCACATGACTGCAGGCCCTTTTCCTTTGTCGGTTTTCTTTGAGCATCGCTGAGCTATAAATCAGAACTGGCAGCATAATCTAGATATCACTGATAGGTGCGCAGAGGACTTCTGCAGCCTCATGAGGAAAGGAGTTTAGCATCACCTTTTGCTATTTATTTTGTACTAAGCCTTATTGTTGGATGAAATTCAGTGTTTAACATACGATGTTACATCCTGAAGTTATTTTTTGTGGTCAGTATTTGGTAAATGATGCCTGGTAGTGTTGCATTAAAATGAGGCATTGGCTCTTTAGCATGCTGAATAAGGGCTTTAATGGGTAGGAGAAAAGTTGCTCAACATGTTTTTTTTTCGTTTGTTTGATCACCAGTCTCATGCATAGTACTAATTATCTGAAACAAATTAAACTGACTGTTAAGTAACCTCAACAATTCAAACAGGAAGATGGTTAGAACAAAAGAGTGACTTCTGCTTAAGGGTGAGGACTGTGTTATTGTACTTCATAGAATGAAATACAATCTTTTCAGCTTTTGAGTTGTTGAGGATACTGGCAGCTGCCACAAAACCAGTGTCCTTATAAAAGAAAGTCATTTTATTCTGCTCTGTCACTCCGTGCACTGTTGTTAAACTGTAGTGCAAAGATCATTTTTCCCCTCTGCTGGCATAGCAAAAGTAGGAGTATATTTGTATGTTCCTTGACAATTTTAGATTAGAAATCATCCTAGCTATTAATCATTAGATGCATTTTTTTAAGTCTAGATTTTTAAATATATTTCAAGCATTTCTGTTTCCTCTTGCAGTGTATAACCAATATCAGTTTATTACAAGGACCGTATTAAGGGGAGAACAGAGTATTTCTTCATACTTGCACCAGTGACTTTATGGTCTGATCATTAGTTAATGCCAGTACAGTAAATTACAGTCTTTGAAACATACCCAAAGCTCTGTTTAACCCTTTCTGCTTGCCGAATTTTCTTACCACTGAAACACTGTAACGTATAAAGAGAATTCAAAATCTGAAAGCATGTAAGAAGCATTTGATATCCATTCTTGCTAGCTATGCATTGCAAGATACCTTGTTAAAATACATTTCTAAATAAATAAAATAATACAGCAGGTAAAAAGTCATTGTGGGTGAGTAGATAGTAATGCTTGTAGGGAACGTACGAAACAATGGGCAGCCTGTTACTGCTGTAGTGCGAGAGTCTGTGGTCATGACAGGTAACTCCAAGAAAATACCAGCTTAGTGGCAGATAACAAAAAATTAGGAAAATTATGAGGAAAATAATAGAAAGCAAAAAAGTAAGCATTGCTTGCACCACTGTATAAATACCTGTTTTTTTCAAAATCTGGCGTTCTGTGATTAGAACTGGAAGAGGTTCAGTCATGAAAAGGACATGAATCACTCATGATGTGGAATGATATCTCTGTGAAGAAGACTGAATAGGACTTTTTTCTTTTCTAGCCTGGAAGAGAGAGGACTTAACGGAGAAAGGATGAAGTCGTACAGAAGAACTAGGGGCTGTTCAAAGAGGAGTCAGAATCAAAAGGAGGTTCTTCATGCAGCAGTAGCAGGTCACTGAAGTTGCGGAGGACTCGGTGGGTGCAAGGAGTTTACGTGAATTCAAGGGACATACTGAGCAAGTCCATGTACGTGAGACTGCAGGCTACTGGTAAGAAAGATATATATTGTCCTTATGAAATACTCAGAGTTGAAAATAGTTGGTTAGTGGGAAAGTATTGAGAGAGTCCTGGAAGTATTAAGTATTGCTACACTGGCCTGTACTCTTCAGGCACTCTTTGGATTATACTGATAGTTTTTTAGCATCTGCTACAGCTTGAGATCTGGATCTGAACTGAACTGATACAGTTGTTCTGTTTTTAATTAAAATATAAATAACCAACTAGTGCTGTCCTAAACCAGTATCAAGGTATTTCCTAAGAGGTGCTTTTTTTTTTCCCCCTCATGGGAAACAGAGCATGTTGTGATTGCTGAGGCATGAACCAGAAGGGCAAAGGATCAGGCAGTACAAAGAGCAACCTTCCTCTCAGCATTCTCTAGCCTGGAAATGTGGCTGATGGGGCCAACGCTTCCTCTGCACGAGCCAGGTTCTCCTCAGTCACACCTTCTCTCAGCACTCATCTGCTGGTTTTCCTTCCTCGCTCTTCTCCTGGTGAGTCCTCTATAGTCCTCTCTACCCCAGTGTTTGTGTGATGTGTACACACAAGTGTACCTACGTGTCAGGAGGTTCAGGCAGAACATCGTGATGTTCTGGAGGTTTCTGTATGCAGAGCATCTAGTTGTTTAATAGAAGAAAGAGGAATTAGAGGACAAAAGCTATTCTAAGACAGGCAAGCGCTGTTTTATTACACGTGTACCAGCTTTGCAGCAAAAGGTCACATTTTCTGTTTTCCAGGTGTTGGGCTGCACTTGTGTTTGCAAAAGAGTAGATTTAAGGTCACTACTTAGAAGCATTTACAGTCCTCCACCTCTCCCTGAGCAGTCACTTCTCTACCCTTATATACTCATAAGCAAAGTCTGATTTCCTTATTCTGTCCAACTCATTCTGCCTCTGTATTTCCAGGAAAGTATTCCTCTGTATTCTCCCTGATGGCAAATGCTCCATACTATAGAATTAAGGGCAAAAAGGCAGTTGAGAAGCAAAAGCTTTGGAAAACAAACAAACAAAAAGACACTCAAAACAGAAAGTGCAGTCTGCTTGTGCGAGTGGTTTCATGAAGGGCAAGATCGTGAAGCCTGACTGCATAAAACAGGCCATGACCATCCCCAGGAAGTTTTTGCTATGAACGCACAACTTCTGCTTTAACAGAGCTGCTCTTTTTCAAAGTCAAGGATCTACTTGTGCTTTCAACAGCAACTTCTAGACACTTGCTGTCTTGTCTGAAAATACCTCGCTTCATTCCGCAGCCAGTTAGTGGTGTGAAGCTTTTGCTGGTTGAAGAGCAGAGCTCTGTAGCCAGGTTGCCCCAGCCATTTGCAATGAGGAGAGAGGCGCAGCTTGCTTCGGTTCCTTTCTTTGCCAGGTGTTGGCCCTCTAGCAGCACAGTCTGAGCCAGGTGGCCCAGGGTGAAGAGGTTAACAGGAACAAAGTGGCTGCACTGGGCTATCTGGATCAGTGTCTGCAGACAGGCACCTTCCACCAAACCTCAGGTGTGTTGTGGCTCTTCCTTCAAAGGGAGGATCAGAAAGCCAAGGCCTCTGCTTACCAGCTGGTTCCACTTCCCCCTCCATCTCCAAAGCCTTCCTTTCAGCTGAAAGCAGATTTTTATCTCTGCCTCATCAAGCTGCTTATGGGGCGCAGCTGCTTGCCGGCCTGCCGGCTGCTTAACCCTCCCTTCTCTAACCCTTCAGCCAGCTTCCCAGCCCCACAGGACAAATACTTTAAATAATTTACATGTAGACATCAGAATACAGGGTTTCTTGGAGTGGTCTTCCAGAGCGAGTGTTTTCCTCTCCTATTTTATATCAAAATACAGATTTTTTTTCCTCCTAGCCACAGCTATCACAGCAAGAACTCACACCGAACAGGGAACACCCTGTATGATCCCGAACGCAGCGTCATCCTTGGGTTTAGATCTGTATAAAACTTTGGTCACATTAAAATTCAAGGGCTTTGTCTGAGGCTCTTTTCCTTAACCAATACAGATCACCATGCATATATTACTGGCTGTTATTATTTATGACTCCAGTAACCCTTGCCACATCTGCAGAGTTTTCCGGAAGTTATTCCGTATTTCCATGACAATAGGATGACTTAGGGCTTCCTTTCTGCTGACCCTTGTCACAAGTAGCCAAGACACTCTGTATTAAACAGGGCGGTGCAGCGCGCGCTGCTGCGATTCCTGAGCCGGCTCACCAACAGCGCTGGCCACGTTCTCCGGTACAGCACCTTTTTTCCCCGGAGGAGTTTTACTGCAGTTTCCTCCTGAAGCATAAAACACTTTCTTATGATTTGTGTAAAAACACAGACTGGGCTGTTGTAACCGTATTTTGTTGCTTTCCAAGAGATGGTCTCAATTGTTCGGTGAGATGCCATCATTAGGTTTTCCAAGCTGGTGAACCAAGAATGAGGTTTTAAGAGAGCGTTGGTTTTCTTTGCATTATGGTACCAGTGGGATAGAACTTGCCTCTCGTGCTTTTTATATACACTCACACGTCTGTTTGGGTTTAATGCCCGAAGGGAAAGTGAAGCTTTTTATATTTGAGGAATACGTCTCCAGACGTCACAGCATCTTAACCTACTGAATTGTTCCAGAACCTCATCCTAAAATACACGGCTTCCCAACTGCCTCTTGAGCAGATTCTGCGAGCGCTTTTTAATTTCTCAGAGCTTTCAGTGTGTGGCCAGTGTAATACCACGTAGAATGACGCAGCTGGCGTTGCTCCATTGCATCAAAGGTGTTTTGCCGTAACACGGTCCTATGGAAACTAATTCTTGTTCTGTGTGACTGTACGGCGTGACCTTAAAGCACAGTGAGCACGGAAGGGAAACAAGCTGACAAAATTAAGAATCCAAGGTTTATTATTAAGGCTAGTATTTATTACACAAGATTCTACAATTAACGTTATTGCTACATTACCTTGCAGAACAAAGCGAAGTTCTCAGCTAGGGCTTGCTTGACGAAGCCAAAGGAACCCGAACCAAAATACGCTGGACTGAGAAACCAACCAAGTTCACGTTCTTCTCTGTTGGGTGAGATTTTAAGTAACTCCATCCTTACTAGATAGCACCATGTTGTAGCCCATCTGTAACCATCAGTGCCTCCCCTAGGGCTGCCTGCTCTGCGCTGCAGAGGAGCGTGTGGCTCTCGCAGATGCCCAGAGCTGGCTGCGCTGGAGCGAAGGCGGCAGCTCCTGCCGAGCGCTCGGTGGGAAGGGAAGGTCATCACCCTGCAGAATGCGCTTGAGTCATTTAATGAGTCGCAGACAACTCGGTATTTACGCTCCCCCTGCACACGCTGCGACTAGGTTAGTAACAAAGGGCTTTAAGCCGCGTTTTGCTTTATTTTTCTCTGTTTTTCCCGTTAGCCGCGCTTCATGACGGCGCTCTGTCGGAAGCCTGGAACCCAGGTCAGGGCTGCTGTCAGTGCTTCGCCAGGCAGGGCCCGCAGGCGAGAGGAGAAGGTGACTGTGCTGCCCGGGCCGCCTGCCGCCGCGGGG